>CP092865.1:28676189-28994089 GCA_030710605.1 Cordylochernes scorpioides | reverse complement strand
CCCGCCGGGAATTGTCTGACTTGTACAATAGTAGATGGTCTAGAGAGGAACAAGAACTCTAGTAAGACGAGGAATGTAGATATCAACTAGTCCTTGTAGTCTACCATTCCCGCCGGGAATTGTCTGACTTGTACTATAGTAGATGGTCTAGAGAGGAACAAGAACTCTAGTAAGACGAGGAATGTAGATATCAACTAGTCCTTGTAGTCTACCATTCCCGCCGGGAATTGTCTGACTTGTACTATAGTAGATGGTCTAGAGAGGAACAAGAACTCTAGTAAGACGAGGAATGTAGATATCAACTAGTCCTTGTAGTCTACCATTCCCGCCGGGAATTGTCTGACTTGTACTATAGTAGATGGTCTAGAGAGGAACAAGAACTCTAGTAAGACGAGGAATGTAGATATCAACTAGTCCTTGTAGTCTACCATTCCCGCCGGGAATTGTCTGACTTGTACTATAGTAGATGGTCTAGAGAGGAACAAGAACTCTAGTAAGACGAGGAATGTAGATATCAACTAGTCCTTGTAGTCTACCATTCCCGCCGGGAATTGTCTGACTTGTACTATAGTAGATGGTCTAGAGAGGAACAAGAACTCTAGTAAGACGAGGAATGTAGATATCAACTAGTCCTTGTAGTCTACCATTCCCGCCGGGAATTGTCTGACTTGTACTATAGTAGATGGTCTAGAGAGGAACAAGAACTCTAGTAAGACGAGGAATGTAGATATCAACTAGTCCTTGTAGTCTACCATTCCCGCCGGGAATTGTCTGACTTGTACTATAGTAGATGGTCTAGAGAGGAACAAGAACTCTAGTAAGACGAGGAATGTAGATATCAACTAGTCCTTGTAGTCTACCATTCCCGCCGGGAATTGTCTGACTTGTACTATAGTAGATGGTCTAGAGAGGAACAAGAACTCTAGTAAGACGAGGAATGTAGATATCAACTAGTCCTTGTAGTCTACCATTCCCGCCGGGAATTGTCTGACTTGTACTATAGTAGATGGTCTAGAGAGGAACAAGAACTCTAGTAAGACGAGGAATGTAGATATCAACTAGTCCTTGTAGTCTACCATTCCCGCCGGGAATTGTCTGACTTGTACTATAGTAGATGGTCTAGAGAGGTACAAGAACTCTAGTAAGACGAGGAATGTAGATATCAACTAGTCCTTGTAGTCTACCATTCCCGCCGGGAATTGTCTGACTTGTACTATAGTAGATGGTCTAGAGAGGAACAAGAACTCTAGTAAGACGAGGAATGTAGATATCAACTAGTCCTTGTAGTCTACCATTCCCGCCGGGAATTGTCTGACTTGTACTATAGTAGATGGTCTAGAGAGGAACAAGAACTCTAGTAAGACGAGGAATGTAGATATCAACTAGTCCTTGTAGTCTACCATTCCCGCCGGGAATTGTCTGACTTGTACTATAGTAGATGGTCTAGAGAGGAACAAGAACTCTAGTAAGACGAGGAATGTAGATATCAACTAGTCCTTGTAGTCTACCATTCCCGCCGGGAATTGTCTGACTTGTACTATAGTAGATGGTCTAGAGAGGAACAAGAACTCTAGTAAGACGAGGAATGTAGATATCAACTAGTCCTTGTAGTCTACCATTCCCGCCGGGAATTGTCTGACTTGTACTATAGTAGATGGTCTAGAGAGGAACAAGAACTCTAGTAAGACGAGGAATGTAGATATCAACTAGTCCTTGTAGTCTACCATTCCCGCCGGGAATTGTCTGACTTGTACTATAGTAGATGGTCTAGAGAGGAACAAGAACTCTAGTAAGACGAGGAATGTAGATATCAACTAGTCCTTGTAGTCTACCATTCCCGCCGGGAATTGTCTGACTTGTACTATAGTAGATGGTCTAGAGAGGTACAAGAACTCTAGTAAGACGAGGAATGTAGATATCAACTAGTCCTTGTAGTCTACCATTCCCGCCGGGAATTGTCTGACTTGTACTATAGTAGATGGTCTAGAGAGGTACAAGAACTCTAGTAAGACGAGGAATGTAGATATCAACTAGTCCTTGTAGTCTACCATTCCCGCCGGGAATTGTCTGACTTGTACTATAGTAGATGGTCTAGAGAGGAACAAGAACTCTAGTAAGACGAGGAATGTAGATATCAACTAGTCCTTGTAGTCTACCATTCCCGCCGGGAATTGTCTGACTTGTACTATAGTAGATGGTCTAGAGAGGAACAAGAACTCTAGTAAGACGAGGAATGTAGATATCAACTAGTCCTTGTAGTCTACCATTCCCGCCGGAATTGTCTGACTTGTACTATAGTAGATGGTCTAGAGAGGAACAAGAACTCTAGTAAGACGAGGAATGTAGATATCAACTAGTCCTTGTAGTCTACCATTCCCGCCGGGAATTGTCTGACTTGTACTATAGTAGATGGTCTAGAGAGGTACAAGAACTCTAGTAAGACGAGGAATGTAGATATCAACTAGTCCTTGTAGTCTACCATTCCCGCCGGGAATTGTCTGACTTGTACTATAGTAGATGGTCTAGAGAGGAACAAGAACTCTAGTAAGACGAGGAATGTAGATATCAACTAGTCCTTGTAGTCTACCATTCCCGCCGGGAATTGTCTGACTTGTACTATAGTAGATGGTCTAGAGAGGAACAAGAACTCTAGTAAGACGAGGAATGTAGATATCAACTAGTCCTTGTAGTCTACCATTCCCGCCGGGAATTGTCTGACTTGTACTATAGTAGATGGTCTAGAGAGGTACAAGAACTCTAGTAAGACGAGGAATGTAGATATCAACTAGTCCTTGTAGTCTACCATTCCCGCCGGGAATTGTCTGACTTGTACTATAGTAGATGGTCTAGAGAGGAACAAGAACTCTAGTAAGACGAGGAATGTAGATATCAACTAGTCCTTGTAGTCTACCATTCCCGCCGGGAATTGTCTGACTTGTACTATAGTAGATGGTCTAGAGAGGAACAAGAACTCTAGTAAGACGAGGAATGTAGATATCAACTAGTCCTTGTAGTCTACCATTCCCGCCGGGAATTGTCTGACTTGTACTATAGTAGATGGTCTAGAGAGGAACAAGAACTCTAGTAAGACGAGGAATGTAGATATCAACTAGTCCTTGTAGTCTACCATTCCCGCCGGGAATTGTCTGACTTGTACTATAGTAGATGGTCTAGAGAGGTACAAGAACTCTAGTAAGACGAGGAATGTAGATATCAACTAGTCCTTGTAGTCTACCATTCCCGCCGGGAATTGTCTGACTTGTACTATAGTAGATGGTCTAGAGAGGAACAAGAACTCTAGTAAGATGAGGAATGTAGATATCAACTAGTCCTTGTAGTCTACCATTCCCGCCGGGAATTGTCTGACTTGTACTATAGTAGATGGTCTAGAGAGGAACAAGAACTCTAGTAAGACGAGGAATGTAGATATCAACTAGTCCTTGTAGTCTACCATTCCCGCCGGGAATTGTCTGACTTGTACTATAGTAGATGGTCTAGAGAGGAACAAGAACTCTAGTAAGACGAGGAATGTAGATATCAACTAGTCCTTGTAGTCTACCATTCCCGCCGGGAATTGTCTGACTTGTACTATAGTAGATGGTCTAGAGAGGTACAAGAACTCTAGTAAGACTGAGGAATGTAGATATCAACTAGTCCTTGTAGTCTACCATTCCCGCCGGGAATTGTCTGACTTGTACTATAGTAGATGGTCTAGAGAGGAACAAGAACTCTAGTAAGATGAGGAATGTAGATATCAACTAGTCCTTGTAGTCTACCATTCCCGCCGGGAATTGTCTGACTTGTACTATAGTAGATGGTCTAGAGAGGAACAAGAACTCTAGTAAGACGAGGAATGTAGATATCAACTAGTCCTTGTAGTCTACCATTCCCGCCGGGAATTGTCTGACTTGTACTATAGTAGATGGTCTAGAGAGGAACAAGAACTCTAGTAAGACGAGGAATGTAGATATCAACTAGTCCTTGTAGTCTACCATTCCCGCCGGGAATTGTCTGACTTGTACTATAGTAGATGGTCTAGAGAGGAACAAGAACTCTAGTAAGACGAGGAATGTAGATATCAACTAGTCCTTGTAGTCTACCATTCCCGCCGGGAATTGTCTGACTTGTACTATAGTAGATGGTCTAGAGAGGAACAAGAACTCTAGTAAGACGAGGAATGTAGATATCAACTAGTCCTTGTAGTCTACCATTCCCGCCGGGAATTGTCTGACTTGTACTATAGTAGATGGTCTAGAGAGGAACAAGAACTCTAGTAAGACGAGGAATGTAGATATCAACTAGTCCTTGTAGTCTACCATTCCCGCCGGGAATTGTCTGACTTGTACTATAGTAGATGGTCTAGAGAGGAACAAGAACTCTAGTAAGACGAGGAATGTAGATATCAACTAGTCCTTGTAGTCTACCATTCCCGCCGGGAATTGTCTGACTTGTACTATAGTAGATGGTCTAGAGAGGAACAAGAACTCTAGTAAGACGAGGAATGTAGATATCAACTAGTCCTTGTTAGTCTACCATTCCCGCCGGGAATTGTCTGACTTGTACTATAGTAGCATGGTCTAGAGAGGAAAACAAGAACTCTAGTAAGACGAGGAATGTAGATATCAACTAGTCCTTGTAGTCTACCCATTCCCGCCGGGAATTGTCTGACTTGTACTATAGTAGATGGTCTAGAGAGGACACGAACTCTAGTAAGACGAGGAGTGTAGATATCAACTAGTCCTTGAAGTCTACCATTCCTGCGGGAATTGTCTTACTTGTACTATAGTAGATGGTCTAGAGAGGAACAACGAACTCTAGTAAGATGAGGAATGTAGATATCAAACTAGTCCTTGTAGTTACCCTTCCGCAGAGTGTCTTTCTGCCCCCCCCCCCGGTCACCCCCGGCCCCCCCCCCCCCCCTGACGAGGAATGTACGCCCCCCCCCCCCCCCCCCCCCCTAGCCCCCCCCCCTCCGCGGGAATTTGTCTGACTTGTACTATAGTCAGCCAGATGTCTATAGAGGAACAAGAACTCTAGTAAGACGAGGAATGTAGATATCAAAAGTCCTAGTAGTCTACCATTCCCGAGGGAATTGTCTGACTTGTCTATAGTAGATGGTCTAGAGAGGAACAAGAACTCTAGTAAGACGAGGAATGTAGATATCAACTAGTCCTTGTAGTCTACCATTCCCGCCGGGAATTGTCTGACTTTGTACTATAGTAGATGGTCTAGAGAGGAACAAGAACTCTAGTAAGACGAGGAATGTAGATATCAACTAGTCCTTGTAGTCTACCATTCCCGCCGGGAATTGTCTGACTTGTACTATAGTAGATGGTTCTTGAGAGGAACAAGAACTCTAGTAAGACGAGGAATGTAGATATCAACTATTCCTTTGTAGTCTACCATTCCCGCCGGGAATTGTCTGACTTGTACTATAGTAGATGGTCTAGAGAAGGAACAAGAACTCTAGTAAGATACTGAATGTAGATATCAACTAGTCCTTGTAGTCTACCATCCCAATGATTTGTCTGAATTGTACTATAGTAATGGTCTTAAGAGGAACAGAAACTCTATTACACGAGGAATGTTAGAATATCAACTATCTGAGTCTATACCATTCCCGCCGGGAAATTGTCTGACTTGACTATAAAATGGTCTAGAGAGGATCTAGAACTCTAGTAAGACGAGGAATTAGATATCCAACTGTCCTTTAGTCTACCATTCCCGCCGGGAATTGTCTGACTTGTACTATAGTAGATGGTCTAGAGAGGTACAAGAACTCTAGTAAGACGAGGAATGTAGATATCAACTAGTCCTTGTAGTCTACCATTCCCGCCGGGAATTGTCTGACTTGTACTATAGTAGATGGTCTAGAGAGGAACAAGAACTCTAGTAAGACGAGGAATGTAGATATCAACTAGTCCTTGTAGTCTACCATTCCCGCCGGGAATTGTCTGACTTGTACTATAGTAGATGGTCTAGAGAGGAACAAGAACTCTAGTAAGACGAGGAATGTAGATATCAACTAGTCCTTGTAGTCTACCATTCCCGCCGGGAATTGTCTGACTTGTACTATAGTAGATGGTCTAGATAGGTACAAGAACTCTAGTAAGACGAGGAATGTCGATATAGAAGCAGTATAATGTAGTTATTCAGCTTAGTTAGGTGACGTGTTATTTGCCACAAGAAACTGGTAAAATTGAGATTATACTTTTTTAATTTTTATGAGTATCATTTTCATGTAGTAAGCGTACTTTTCGAGAAAGAAATTTTTGGTTTTGAGAGATTAAAGTTATCTATACATTTTAACGAGAAAGTTCCTACTTATTCATTAAGGTAAAATTATTCTCCACACTTTGCTGTTTCATTCATTCGTTTTAAAAATAATTTTGGCCACACTACTGCCATCTATCAAACAATATTCGAACTATTTTTGAACGTTGAAACGTTATTGGTTATGCACACAGAACACATAAACCTGAATAAGGGAAATATTTACACATTTGAACATAAAATATATTTTATTATTTTAAATTCGAAAATATAAGTATATAATCAGTATATATTTAGTAGTAAAAAAGGCATATATTCGACTAAATAAAAGTGAAAATTCGAAACTATTATAGACGCGTATGATTTTTTTTCTATTTTAAACAATTCTATTGCCTTTTTTTTTTTTTTTTACTTGATGAAAAATAAATGCGAAGGTATTTCATCGTAGTAAGGGCAGTAAAATTGGTTAATTTTTTTAAAAGAATCATACGCGTCTATAATAGTTTCAAAATATCATAACAGATGGCGCGTTAATGCATCATCACTAAATAAAAATGTTTGACTAATAAACATGATTTAAATCTGTTCTCTCAGGAGAAAGATCGACCGATACAGCACCATTTGGTTTACAACAAGTATTCGACGTAGATAAATTATTGAAGTAAAATTTATTGTTGCCTTGAGTTGGCCTTTACCTATCCCAAGATATAAACTAAGAGCGGATAAATACAATCCAAATATTGGCAAAACAAGCTAGTTCTAACTACTCTTACAAAATATTTTATTTTGAAAATAGAGATAAATCCATAAATAGATATTTAATTAAAAAGGCATATATTGGATCAAAATATAATTTATTCACCAATGTTTTTCAGTTGGCATAACGTCTTTTTAAACTTAATTCTACTGCCGTTATGGGGCGCTGAGTTTGTTGTTGACATAAATATATGTGGTAATACCTTGAAAAAGGTTGGCGTTCAGCCAACTGAAATATTGGTAAATAATTATTTTTGTTTTTGCTTATCCCTAGTACACGTGGTACAGGCCATGATAACATGGTGGGTAGAAGTAGGCGACTGCTTTTAATGTAAGTGAACCACATATCTACACATGTGAAAAGAAGTTCGACTTTTGCACTTACAAATGTGCCAGAGCCCCGTTTGGTTACTTGCACTCGCAGGTGGGGTTGGACTTTTGCAAGAATCGGGGGCAATTGGAGCTTTTTTTTTTTTTTTTTCGATCAGAAAAAAAGTGCCCAATGCGGGAATCGAACCGGGTTGTAGCGGTCGAAAACCAACGGTCTAGACCATCCTTCCACCGACCCCCTTAAATAAATAATTTTTGGATTCAATATATGCATTTTTAATTAAATACTATTTTATGTTTTTAACGATTAAAATGCTATTCAATAATTTCAAAAGGATAACATATTAAAAGAACATCTCTCGCTAAGGTAACCAAAGGTTGAAGATGGTGAGACCAGTAAGATGGTTCACCACTGATGAGCCAGGCCCTCCCAATAGTTTTCTTGTTACAGTAAAATAAGTAGGATCTAATATAGATATGTGGGGAAATGGAGAGCGATAAATAACTTCAATTTCTACTGTCAGAGAAGGATGTTAAGATGCAACATTAATAATTGGAAAAAAAAAAAGAAATGGTAGTTTAGAATATTATTCAAATTTGGAGAGAGAGAGAGAGAATTACAGAAATTTATATTAAATTTATAAATTCAATTGCCATCGATTGATAAAATTTGTAACAAATAAATTTACTGCCAATGTGTTTCTTTTCAATAATATCATCAAATATTATCTCTACAGATCTTACTGCAATGATATAAGTTATTGAATGAATTGAATGAGGGCTTAGCTCATCAGTAGTGAAACCGCTGAGAGGGTTCACTACTGATGAGCCAAGCCCTCTCATTCAATAACTTATATCATTGCAGTAAGGTCTGTAGAAATAATATTTGATGATATTATTGAAAAGAAAGACCTTCCCAATAAAGTTATTTGTTACAAATTTTATGAATTTAGATAAGTCATATAAGGGAAAATACGATTTATCAATTTATTTATTTATTATTTTTTTTTAGGTTTTATTTTATTTCAATTTAAAGCGCTATGTCCCCCTAGGGACACTTGCACTGTCATACATAAATTTCTTATATAGTGGAAATACGTTTTCATTTTTTCCAGTTCGCTATTCCACCAGTTAATTCTATAGAACTCTTTAAGATTTGTGGGCTTAACTTCCAAAGATTGTTAGACAGCTTCTATTAATAGATTCATGATTCCAATTATCACTTGATCAATATCTGTTTTTTTTTTTTCTGCTTTAGCTATTGCATTTTCCAATCTATGTATTTCTAATATTGATATGTTATCAGCATATATCGACCAGTTTACATTTTTTCTCTGAATTTCATGTAGAATTTTGTTTATTGATTGAATAATTGTTTTTTTTTATCTTATTTCAAATACAATAGCAGCATGATCAGAAGTTTTAGATATTTCGGCAGTGTGCCAGTTCATTATTGAATTCAATGAATGTTTATTAGAAATAGTGAGATCTATTATACTTTTATCACTCAGGATAATTGCAAAAAATTTATTTAATCAAACTTAAGTTTGAATTTCAAGTTGCAACGCCATCTAGCAAGCTAAAGGGATTTGCGAAAGCTATTTTTTTGTACCTCTTTAGGTCTTCAAGAGATAACTCCATCTTGACTTAGATTGTAAAATAATTACAAAGGCTTAAATACAATATATCAATCAGGATAATTGCAAAAGTTTCTTTATTGGGGATGAGACATTTTAGGTGACACTGGTCAAATACTGTCTAAAAACTACTATATTCCTGGTTTCTCCTGGAGGAGGTATCTTATTGGACGTTAGATAAGAACAGGATAATTATATTGAAGAAGATAATATCTGTAGAAGCCATCTCGAAGGGTCGGATAACAATGGAGTCTCACACAACTGTCCGAGACGATATCTTCTAACTACAGTACAATGGAATTACAGGCATAGATGGCACGATTGTGTTGGAACTGGGTGTATTCATTTGGTATTTTTTAAAGTAGTTGCTCAAAGAGGTGGTCACACAACAGGTAGTCGCCCAACTTTATGAAAAGTTTTGATCTATTAGTTGAACTAGTTCTATTGATAGTTTGATAGAAGATTGAAATAGACTAATGTAAAAGATGAAATTAGACTGAGATATTACAATAAAAATATGAAATGTCTTGAGTGAAACAAAATTCGTTCAAAGAGGTGGTCAACCTACAGATAGGTGTCCCTTATTAAAAGTTTGAGTAGAAGATTAGTATTAGTAATAGATTATATTAGTAGAACTAGTCCTATTGGGGGTTTAATAGAAGATTGATATTGTTTAATGTAAAAGATAAAATTTGACAGATATTACAATAAAAATATGAAAATGTCTTGAGTGAAATAAAAGTCGCCCAAAGAAGTGGTCATCCTACAGGTAGGTCCTTTAGGAAACATTTTAATATATTAGTAGAAATAGTCATTTTGGGGGGTTTGATAGAAGATTGAGATAGCTTAATGTAAAAGATTAAATTAGACTGAGATATTATAATAAAAATATGAAAATCTCTCGAGTGAAACAAAAGGTGTAACAATAGGTGTCGCTCATTTTAAAAGTTTTAATCTATTAGTAGAAATATTTCTATTGGGGGTTTGATAGAAGATTAAGCTAGTTTAATGTAAAATATAAAATTAGACTTAGATATGACAATAAAAAATATGAAAATGCATTAAGTGAAAAAAAAGTCGCTCAAAGAGGTGATCGCACAACATAGGTGTCGCTCATTAAAAGTTTTAATCTATTAGTAGAACTAGTCCTTTTTTGTGGGGGTTTGATAGAAGATTGAAATAGTATGATGTAGATATAAAAGTATACTGAGATATTACAATAAAAATATGGAAATGTCTCGAGTGAAACAAAAGTCGCCCAAATAGGTGGTCGCACAACATAGGTGTCGCTCATTAAAAGTTTTAATCTATTAGTAGAACTAGTCCTTTTGAGGGTTTGATATAAGATTGGGAAAGAGCTTAATGTGAAGATAAAATTTGACCGATATTACAATAAAAATATGAAAATGATTTGAGTGAAACAAACAGCTACAAGCTCAAACGACAGCTCAATACACATAAGTATTATTTTTTATGACATTCTAACAAAATATGAAAATCTTAATGGAGAAACAAGACATATATTTCAAGTAAAAATTAAATAAATCTATATAAGATTTTCCTAAGAGCTGTTTTATATTATTATATAAAGGTCTATCAGAAACACCAAATTGTTCCTGCGGAGAAACTGAACAAACTGCTCTTCACCTTATCTATGACTGTCCGAACTTTACAGAAGTGAGACATCGATTGTTCCTTGATCTAAATGATTTAAATCTCTTACATCAGCCACTTTGTCTATATAAATTTTATGAACTCTGTCGATTAATACATGTAAATTTGTAAATATTTAATTCTAAGTTTTAATTTGTTTGTTGTTTTGTTTGTTTCCTCTGTGATAGGCGCAAATATTTCAATATCGCGCTTGGTTGATTAATAAATTCTAAAAAAAATCTTATTAGGGCCGTGAAGAATTTTTTTTTTTTTTTTGCTTGAGAGCACTCTCAGTTTTATTGAAATATAGAAACGATTTGCTATATTTTTAATTCGCATGTTTCAAATTGCATGTAAGTTTCATAGATATTAACAAAAGCTTAAGATAGATTCATATAAAAATTACCATTTAAAATAACACTCTAGCGTAGAATAAGAAAAAAAAAATTCAATTTCAAAGAAAGGGAGTCAGAAATCTTACCTGATATATCTTTCAATGAGAAAATTTCGATGATGGGAGGTCGAAATGGTATCGGTAAAAAGTTCTGAATTCATCGAAATATAGATTCGGGAAACTATTTTATCGAAAGTTTTAGCTTTCTTGTATTATTAGAATTTGATAGGCAATTTACGATCGGCATAAACTTTTGTTGATTCTAAACTTGAGCCAAAATCTGATTAGTTATATAAACCTTCTCTTTCTTTCTTTTTTTTTTTTTTTTTTTTGCAAGCTGATTTTGTCAGCATCAGAGAATTTGTTATTAGGAACTCAAGTTACAAATTTGCTAATAGTGTTCTGAGGAAATAGAGGAATCAACAAAGAATTTGATATTTCAATGGATTTAGTAAGTTTATGTTTGAATAAAAAAAGATTCAAAGATTTTTACTTGGAAAATAAAATTATTTTTACAAGTATTATCATATTGATGATAGAATTCCGCCCAAATATTTGACAATGGAAGGCATTGATTTCTTCTAACGAAATACAAGTTTGTTTACCAATTCGAAGCCTCTTTCTTTAGTTCTCTCTTGTAAGGTGTCTAAGGAAATATAAGCTTCTTCTATTGTAGAATATTTTATAACAATCGAATTCAGATTGACTTTCTTATTTTGAAACTGCGAGGTTACAGCGAGTTAGTTGAAAATAGATGATGCCATTTCAATAAAAGATGAAATTTTTAAATCATCAATCTTGATTCCTTTAGCATAGTTGAGAGCTTTGTAAAAAACTCTTTTGGACTTCCGATTATAATGGATATGGTTCATTGTTTTGAAGGAAACATGAAAGAGTATTCCCAGTTTCCAGTAAAGAATGTTGGTTTCCTCTCAGAATTAGAGGAAATTGATCATTCAGATATCATTCTAAAAGCGTTTACTCGGCTTTTTTCTATTTTATTTATTTACACTTATAATAATTCCAGCGAAGGGCAAAATTTATTGTTTTAAGCATGAAATGAAATTTTCAATTTCAAGAGAAATATTTAATAGAAATTTTCTTGGAAATATTGCCTTATTAATCTCAACAGATAGTTTTTTTTTTAACTTTCTTGAAAGGTTGAACTTTGCTGCTAGCTTCTTGTGTGATTATAGAACATTAATATTTTATTTTTAAAAAAGGTATTGTTTCATAGATAACAAGAAAGTCTATTCGAATTTGGAAGTTGTTTGAGTTCAATTATTAAAATTTATTAATCTCTATGGGAAAAGATTCAACAATAATTAGAGGCATTCTTTGAATTTTATAAATCGTTTTAATTCTGCAATATGTGGTTAAAAATTGACTATTAAAATCTATCTCTTGAAGAAAAAAAAAAGTAATCTCTTGATATTTGAATAATAAAACCTTCCAAACATTCATATCGCTATCTGTTAAATAAAATTTAAATTTATAAATTCAATTGTCAATCTATCGATGAAATTTCTAACAAATAAATTTACTGTCAATGTGTTTCTTTTCAATAATATCATCAAATATTATCTTTACGGACCTTACTACAATGATATGTTTTTGAATAAGAGGGTATATCAATACAATAGTAGAGCGGTCTAGAGATTAATTTGGCGAAACCGCTGAGAGGGTTCACTACTGAAGAGCCAAGCCCTCTCATTCAATAACTTATATCATTGTAGTAAGGCCTGTAGAGATAATATTTTGTAATATTATTGAAAAGAAACACATTGCCTGTAAATTTATTTGTTAGAAATATTGTCTTTTATTATCATAATTTCATATCATTCGGATGTAAAATTTCGATTTTCAAGTCAGTCATCAGTTATCTCCAATTTTCTTGACTCGCCAATCTCTTGTTGTGGCTAGGTTTTATAGAGTGAGATTTGATTATGGCTTGATTTTTAAACAATGTAACAACTGGCTTGGATGCGATTGATTTGAAAGAATATTCGTCCATATAGTCACCAAAATTCGAGCTCGACTTGATGGACATTATTAACAAACATCAATAATTAACATGCCAAGGCTTTTTGCTTGCTGGGCCAACCAACATGTCTTTTACTTTGTTTCAAAACATTGATTTCTGATCAATTTATAATTTATGAATAGACCTTTTTTTCTAATGAACATTTTTTTAAATACTAGTTATTAATATATATTTTTTATCTTTTATTTATTCTTCCATTGGTTGAAAAACAAAGATGGCTTTGCTCGGTCAAAGATTTCGTGATCTCTTTTTACTGGTTTTGGGTCTCAATTTTGGGAAGAATGCTACTTTAGCAGTATAATGTTTTCATAAATATCTCTCGATATTTTAGTGCTGGAATAATCAAAATGAGCAATTCACTTTGAAATTCGCATTGTTGAAGCTGAAGTTTCATTTGAACCTTAATGATGTGTTGAATTCGATTGTTGTTATGACATTTTAGGCCTCCAACATGAGCTTGTAAAAATCACGACGAACCAAGAGTTCTTCCTTGTCCATCAATCCTTGACCTGGCCTCAGCGAAGACCTGCCGTCGTTCCCTACAATAACGAACTACATTAACTCCGCCTTTGCCGGTCCCAAGCCCGGATGAAAAAGGAGGGGAGGGGGGGAGCATTAACAAGCTCACTAAAAAACCTGGGCTCAGCTGGCCCGGCTGATAGTACCCTGTAAGGGCTCCTGATTCAGGGATACAGGATAAGTAGCGTTTGTACTCCATGTTAGGAGCGGCTGTTCCTCATGTAAGAGGCAGCCATTTCATATTGGGGATAGTCAGCCTGCTACTGAGTGCTCCCAGTCTTAGTGAAAAAGGCAGACGCATC
Organism: Cordylochernes scorpioides; assembly: GCA_030710605.1. Taxonomy (NCBI): domain Eukaryota; kingdom Metazoa; phylum Arthropoda; class Arachnida; order Pseudoscorpiones; family Chernetidae; genus Cordylochernes; species Cordylochernes scorpioides. The sequence continues at coordinate 28,980,181 of CP092865.1, read as the reverse complement.
CTACTTCACCCAGTCTCAAGCTCCACAGTCTATATGCAATGGAGATAAGAAAGAAGAAGACGAACGACATGTCCGGGTCGTCCGCAGTGGAAGCAAATAGGTTTATTGTTTCAAGTTCTCCATTGCTCCGTCGTCCTGGGTTGGGCTAGTCGGTCGAGATTATAAGGTGTGCGTGGTTGTGATTGCACAACATTAATTTGTGGTCTTATAGATTGGAGAGCGCGGTTAACTTCTTCTCTCACAGTCTGTTCCAGGGCGTTCACTTCTCGGAGAAGATTGACCACTTCAGGTGCTGGGAAGGCCTCTTTAATTTCTTCCCTAACGATGCGGCGAATTAGCCGGCCAAGTCGTCTGACTCGTCAACACATGAAATGGGCATTACGTTTGACAACCTGGCGAATTTTGTACGGCCGATCCTGCGCTGTTTGATGGTTGCCAGATGACGGCAAAACTTCAGGATCTCATCTACCGTCTGTATGTCTTTCGCCACCAATACCTGGTATGTGTCCTCCGAAATTCGCTTTATAATGTGAGCAACTATCTCATCTTCTTCCATGCGAGGGTTCACCTGGTGACAGAGACTAAGGATCTCCTGGATCTATGACTCGCTGGATTCCTCGGCCTTCTGTGCTCTTGACTTCAGAACTTCCTAGGCGTGTCGGATCCGCTAACTGGTCGCCTTCAATTTTTATTTTTCTTCGTTCTGACAAAGGTTTAAGAATTGGTTCACGTCCCTGTAGACGTCGACTTCTTCGAAGTTTCGTCACGGTACTCAGCGTCTCCGCCAAAATATGTAGCGGAGAAAATAAAGAAAGGGAAATTTTGAAAATAATTAATATATTATAAGGGGATATTTACTTTTAAGATCTACACTAAAATTATGTACAAAGATATCTAAATGTGTGTGTGTGTGGAAAGATAATCATTTTTAAATATATAAAATAACTTATCAAGATAATAATAACAAAGTGTGTTTTTGACCACCGAGGCGTCTCGTTTCTTATCTGTCGATAACATTCCAAGAACCCCTCACACCTGTGGTCGCCAGGAATCCAGTAATAGTTGACAGATGGAGCTTCCTGGCTTTTAGAGCTACTTAACCAAATTTTAATTTCTATAAATAAAATCACGTTTATAATTTTGTCTTTATATTTTTATATTGTATCGGGCTCGCTTTGTAAATTTCGATTTTTAAAATTGATTTAAAATTTAATCTCGCTAAATATTTTAAATATCATATTATATAAAAAAAATATACGTGAGTGAAGATCACAGAATATTTTGAGGTCGCAAAATTCTTTAATCCAGATTATAGGTGATGAATCGGCATGAACGACCGCACAAAATAAGGCCATCTATCAACTCAGGGGGGTAGAGAGAAAATGACACTCTAATTACTGAAATCTTCAGATTTCCAAACCGGAATGGTTATCTCAGGAGACCCTAGTTGACCCAGTTTCCATTTTCAAAGGGCTTTCTAATTGGTCTGGTTGGATATATTGTAACGTTGTGGAAATGATTCTGAATACCATTTGTTGATTGGGAGTTGATTCAGAAAAAAACACAGCCACATCGACCAATAATTCATTTAACTCTTGACGTTTCTGTGACCTGCTGTCATTCTCTCATTCCTCACTCATTATCCCTGAAGAGAGTGACAGCCAGTCACTGAAAAGTTGGGAGTTAAATGAATTGTTGGTTGATGTGACTATATTGTGTGAAATTGGTTATAGAACTTTATTCTAGCTCTTTGTTTGCTAGATGGTCTACTTTGGTGGTGGCGGTGTATTGGTGTGGGCAGAAGCCTCTCTCTTAATGAGCGTACCGATCTGCATGTGTTTGAAGGAGGTTCCCTGACTGGTCAAAGGTATCATGATGAGATCCTAGAGCAACATGTTCTTCCGTTGGCTCACACGATAACGCTCGTCCCCATAGAGCGAACCTGGTAACTCAGTATCTTCAAGACACTGGAATTCAAAAAAATGGACTGGCCAGCCAGATCTCAAGATTTGCATCCGAAAAAAAAAAACAAAACAAAACATGTTTGGGATGCTCTTGTGAGACAAGTATCGTGTCTTTGTCCCTCTCCCAGAAGCCTTGATAAGCTCAAGATTGCTCTCCGAAGAGAATGGAGTCTAATTCCTATTGAACTGATTAACAACCTTGTAAATAGTATGAGAAACAATGTATTGCTATAAGAGGGGATCACCCATTGACAAAAGCTACTATTACGTGTTATCACACAAAAATGGAATATACTAGGGCCTAAAGTAATTGTAACTTAATGAAAAGAGTACACTCAAGAGTACAACACCAACAACAAGAAGGAGGTAAATAAAACTCGCGATTGGTAAAATAAAACAAAAAAGTACTTATCTTTATTGTAGCGTTGGTAGGGATCGGACTGGGGTCACACCGGGATGCGAAGAGAACAACCAGACACGGAAAAATCACGCAGAAAATACTTTAAGCGTCTCCACCCCAATTCTCTACGCTCTGGGCCCCTCACATTCCCTTAGTCCCCTCTTATATACAGACATGGCCACATTCGTCCAATAAGAAGGCGTGAGAGATTGGTTCGCTAACAAACGAAGACAACATTCTTCCCGCTAAAAACTGATCAGAAAAAAAAAAAAAAACTGAAAATGTTTGTCAAAATAATTTGACACCATTATTAAGTGAGTAAATTATATATTTTATATATATATAAACATTTGTAAATATATTTCTGAACTCTGGCCATTAATCCCTCATCCCTAATTATTGCTAATATTACAATATAAAAAGTTAAATGTTTTGGAAAATATAAATATATGCTTTATGAAACCTACTTTACATAATATTTGAAATTACGAATGAAATACCAAGTGTAACTTTTGGCCACCAGTGTATTTTTTTTTTTAACTCTATAAATCATTTTGTTTCTAAACAAATTTGCCCATCAGCGTTTTTTCAAAATAAAGAAAACAGTCGACAATAAAGGCTGTTAGTCTTCACAAGACTCTGTATATTGTAGATGTAGGTAATTCAATCTATTTCTGAAGCTCATTTTTTTCAAATGAAACAATTTATACTGCCCTTAGTGTTATGATAAAAATAATAGGAGGGCCTGACTCATCGGTGATGAACCCTTTCAGCAGTTTCGTCAGTGTAATATACCACACTAATATTGTATTGGGCTACTTTGCTTTATACCGATACTCTCATTGTTAATATCATATGACTATTCTATTGACGGCCTAAAATTATTGTATATATTTGTATAGACAAATGTGATGTATATAGTTGTTTAATTAATTTGCATAATATTTCATTTATAAATTAATCTCATAATTTAGTCTGTGAAAATAAAAATATTGGACTGGTGACCAAACAAACTGAAAATAGATGGCTTATTGTTATATAGTTATGATATATAATTAATTGGAGATGGTTATGTAATTTTGATCTTCATTGAATAAAATATATAAATTTCCAATGTGTTCTAAACTTTAATAACAAGTACAAAACAAAATGTAAAAGCATACATGTATGACAGCGCAAATGTTCCTAGGAGGACATAGCGCTTTAAATTGAAAAAAAAAAAAGATAAATTCTTGGAAAATGTATTTTAAACAAATTATTAACAGAAACTTTGAGGGCAGTAAAAACATTAAACACAGGACAATAATGCGTCATCTATATTTAAGAAAAAAAAACCATAAAGCACGATTTTTTCTTTTAAATGCGAATGAAAAAAAAAAATTCTACTCTATGTGTCTTTACTGCATAAAAATATTTCTTAAAAAAATACACATAATTATAAATTATAAACATGCTTAGAGCATTGTATAGTATTATATACTAAAGACAAAATATTTTTGTCGAAACGTTGATATAGTATAAATATTTATACTGGCCGAAGAATCTTCAATTTTAAGAACTAAGATTAGATAGTTGTCAAAATCCCTTGTTGGTTGGATGTTTCTTGCAGACGGAATATAGCGTTGGCAGAAGAAGGTGGCATTGAACCACCAAGAAACGTAAGAACATCAATAGGTAGCCTCGAAAAGGAAGACCATTTTTTCGAAGAGAGAGAAATAAAAATACATTAAGAGGAAGAAAACGAAAGAAAATCCAATAGAAAAGATCATCAATAAATCACTCTCTCAACTGTTGAAAGAAATCTACTGTATAGAAAGATTTAATGAACCCTTTGTGCTGAGGAATTGAAAAATGATTCAGTCACTCTTTACGAGAAAGATTATGAGGTGGAGGGGGTCAATGAAAGCTTCCACGGACACCTGGGGGGAAGAGGAAGTGTGTTTCGGATGTTTACCTGCGAGCAGGAAGTGACGTCGGCCGCTAGATGGCGCTAAGAAGCAGTGGCCCCATGTCATCTAGCCTAGAGGTAAGCGGCAGCTCTTCCCTGTGACCCTGCTATAGGAATGTCAACCGCTGTCTGTCTGCCCCTATACTATCTGTCGAGTCAGTCTAGCTAACTAACAGACATGCCTCTTTCTATAGGTAGCTTGATCTGCTAGTATTCCACGTGCTCACAGCACTATGAAAATGTTTATATTGAAGGAAATTGATTGATCCAACCCGGATATAGATGTATTTATTAACACAAAACAATAACGCGCCATCTATACATATAAAATGAAAGGATTTAAAAGCATGAATGTTTCTTTTATACATAATACAAACTTCTACTGCCCTTACTGCGATGAAAAAAATATATTTGAATGTAATTCTACTGTCCTATAAGCTTATGTCCATAGTTTTCTTGAAAACTATTTCTGAGATTCCACCCTTCAGTGCTGCGTATATAAGCAGAATCGTCCAATACAGTATTAGAGCTCTGAGAAGCGGTCTGGTGAATTAAATTGGCGAAACCGCTGGGTGGGTTCACCACTGATGAGCCAAGCCCTCCCAATATATGTTTTCATCGCAGTAAGGGCAGTAGAAGTTTGTATTATGTATTAAAGAAACATTCGTGCTTTTAAATCCTTTCATTTTATATGTATAGATGTATTTATTGATAAATCAAGGGTATAATGTTATATCAGGCAACCCTCTAGCTAACTTGAAGACAAATATCTTCCTTTAAAGAGTTCAATCAGATACATGCGTTTACACCACTTGGAAAATGTGCAAATTTAAGAAATATATTGGATTAATAATACCCAGATAAAGATGTATTTAAAGATAACCGAATTGTAGAATATTTTCCTCTCTATTTTTTTTTAATTATTGTTAAATATTGTAACACTTTCTAATTAAATATAAATTAATCTACATTTGCTATAAAATGCAAAAAAAAAAATAGTGTTAGGTAAAAACAAAAGAAACATGTAGAAAATATAAATCGTTTTTTATCTTTTTTTTCAATAATTTTAAATGCGCTGAGTGTTGATCTGCTGGTGTTCATACAGTCTTTGAATAATACAAATATATTTATACTAATACATTATTACAAACTGTATTAGGATAATATAGAGATATTGTACATATGCATTACAGTTATCTAGATCAGCTGTTCGCATAGATTTCTGCATACACAAGGATGTATTCATATATAGAAACTGGATATACTCAGAACTGTAGGCAATAGAACTTTATGAACATTTCGTGAAATACTCAAAGATACCAAAATTTATTTAGTACATAATTGTAAGTTTTTCAATAAACATATAGGTGAAATTAATCGTTTATGAATAATGTAAAATTTTATATCTTAAATTTATAATTTGAGTAAATTTTAGAAAAAAAAAAACCACCACACTCATGGGCAAAACTTAAGGAATTGGAAAGTATTTTAATGTCGCCGGTTGTCAATTTTTTTTTTTTTTTTGAAGGGGACAGAGTCAATTTTGTTTACATTTGGTTATCTCGTGTGTCTTCAATAAAGGTAACTGTGTATTAAATATCTTTCAGAATTGTTTTCGATATATGTACATGCTGAAAAGTACATCTTCCTTAAGTTTTGTCCATGAGTGTATCTCATATTCATGATCATTCATACTATAGCTGATTGCAAAAATCTCAGAATGAAGAATTTTCACTAAGATCTTATCCATGGTTCTCGACCATGGCATTTGTCGTTCTTGTGATGTCCATGTGTTGTACTCGGCCCCACCCCCTCCACCATTTACCACATGTCCTCTCCAATACTCTCTGGTTGTAGCAAGTTGGCCAGGGGATTGAGTTTTCTCTTTGCCAATTTCTAAATCTTCCAACCACACAAGAACGGCCGAGATGCCACACAAACTGTTTGAACCCAGTTCTAGATTACCGCAAGAAACTACTTTATTTAGACCATTACGTTATAATCATTATCTTCATTAAAATATATCAATAAACACATTTTATCTATGAAACTATCTATATTGACAACTTTATATAAAAGCTCCAATTGCCTCCGATTCTTGCAAAAGTCCAACCCCACCGGCGAGTGCAAGTAATCAAACGGGGCACATTTGTAAGTGCAAAAGTCGAACTGCTTTTCATATGTATAGACATATGGTGCACTTACAATAAAAGCAGTCTCCAACTTCTTTCCACCATGATTATCATGGCTTCTACACCACGTGTACTAGGGATAATAATAATTTTAAAAATCCTCTCAATTGAAAGAAGGTGCGTACAGAATCAAGTATTTTTTAGTTTTTACATTGAAGGTGTATATTGCTGATTTATTTATATAGTTATTATCAAATAAGACGCGATATCTCCACAAGGGATGTTTGCGTCAAGAAACAACACTAAACTTAGATACTATATTACATAAAAAATTGAATAATTACATGGTTTGAGTAGAGTTTAAAGACGAAAATAAAGAAAATAAAGGACATTAAAATCATGCTTGAATTTACAACCAACTAATGAAATAAACACAAATAAATATACCTAGTTTGGCAATTACGGTTTTTACTAATTTCACGATATATAAGTCTTTTATAAATTTTTGTATTCTTTCAAAAGGAGGATATTTGAATAAAAAATATATAGATATTTTGAGTACAAGTGGCTACAGTACGACTTTACGTTGTTTAACTGCTATTTACTGCTGTAGTTCAAACAAGTTTCTCAACCTAAACTGTATATTTGAATAAACCGGTCTCCTGGAATGTATAGAGGATGCCAACTACACTGTGCAATAAGAAAGAAGACAAAAACCAAAAGTGATAGAAACAAGAAAAAGAGATAGCCTTGAAAGATCTCTGAGTATTTGTGAAAGAAAGGTAAATTGCATTAATTATCTTATCTTAAAATTGTCTTATCTCCTTATTTGTAAAAAGATAACTTTATCTGACCATGTCACTTGTAAAACGATGTCATTAAAAGTCCCCAGTAATTCATTATTGCTGATGCCTTTCGCCATCTATCGGTATAATATACAGAGGGTGTTTCCTTTCAAATGAAACGATTTCAAACGTCCGTTAGAACTTTATTTTTCAAACGTGAAATTTTTTCATGTGTTCTATGTGCTTCCCCTTCTTCTTGGCTATCTCCCTGCATCGGACTTTCCAAGCTGCGAACACTTCCTTGACTTTGGAGAGCGAAACATTCGACCACTCCTCTTGTGCGGCTTTCCAAAGTCCGGCCTCAGTTTTGGGACGTCGGTTGAAGAGCCGTTGTTTCAACATACCGAACCCGTAAAAATCCAGTGGGCTGGCGTCGGGAGACTTCACTGGAATGTCCGAGTTCCTGATAAAATTTAGGCCTAGGGTGTCCTTCATTTCTTGTAGGAACTGTTGGGTTTTGTTGGAGGTATGGGAAGAGGCTTTGTCGTGATGAAGGAACACTTTGTCCATTTCCCCTGGGTAAAGGTCCTTCAGTTGTTCGATGACAGGTTTCAGAACGCATTCTATATAGAATTCTGAGTTCACCTTCACCTTCGATGGAACCTTTATGAGCGGAAGGACTCCACGGCCAGTCATTACCCCGACAACCATGAAACCTTTAGGGAAAGTTTCGGAGCATTGGTGAACCCAATTATCCGGGACCTGATTGCCTCTTTTGATGTAACAGATCTTCCGGATTCCATTGCAATACGTCACATACATCCATGCTTCGTCTAATGTTGCAGTATATTCCGATCTGGAACCGGCCAGGTGTTCCTCGTAGAGCTTCCGGGCATTCGTTGCACGGTTTTTCATGTGGAAAGGGGTGAGCTTGTGAACCTTGCCTTTTCGTCGGGTATCCAGTTCCAAATCTTTGTGAATGATGTTATTTATCGTTTTTAGCGATGTTCCACACATTCTGGAAAGTTGGCGCTGAGATGGTGGATTTTCAGTAGTTGCTAGCCGCTTTACCTTGGAAACCGTGGCGGGGGTCCGCACCGGACGTGGTCGATCGACTTGAAATTTTTGCCCATTGGATTCAGCTTCCCTTTTCTTTCCGATGCCATTTACTACCCTACATATTGTAGCTTTGCCAACATCTAGTCCTTCTGCTTTTAGCTTTTTCACTATGACGCTATAACTGTTTCCTTCTTTGGAAAGGGTCCGAATTGTTTGTTCGAATTGGAGCGTTAGTCTCTCTCCCCCCATGTTGCAAAAATCATGATACCTGATGAAAATGAATTCTCCAGAAGATTCTAGATCTATTGGAACCAGTGTCGTGTGCAGCATGCCTGCACGTGCAAAACGCGAGCGCTCGAAAATCGTTTCATTTGAAAGGAAACACCCTCCGTATAAAATAAAGATGTTAAAAGATATTTGTAGGTGAAATCTTTAACAAAATAGCTATATTTTCATGCATTTCTCGCTGTTAGCCCTCGCTAGCGTGGTATAAGCTGTACCTCACCGATCAACCAAAATGATACAAAGGTTTCTTACCAAAAAGGTGAAAAGTTGAACTGACGGAAATGATTGCCACTGCCATCTGTCGGAATAAATATATATTAAACTTCCCATTAATTTAACGCTATATATATGTGTGTATGTAAAAAAATGGAAAACAATAATAAACAAGGCCAGGTGTTGGTATTAAAATCAAAATAAGGTATACCCTAACCATGTTCACATGAACTTTGTATTATTTTCTCTCAAATAAATCCAATTTCCTAATGCCCCTACTGCAATAAGAAAACTACTGGGAGGGCCTGACTCATCAGTGGTTAACCCTCTCTGCGGTTTCGCCAATTAAATTTACCAGACCACTTTTTACTATTGTATTGGACTCTTCTGCCTATATAGGATAATTGATGGAAGTTTTTTTTATGGTATTTATAGATAGAGGCAGAATTAAACTTTTTTTCAAAAAGACGAACATTCTAATCGTCGAAATATCATGCAATAAACACAGTTTATTTTTCTATTCAAGATATGAGTGTGCCGTTTTTTATTTTAATGTTTAATCTTATAGATTGCGATACATTTAGAAAAAATATATATATATTAAATATATATATAATTTTTATAAATATATCGCAATCCATAAGTTTAGCATTGAAATAAAAAACGGCTATATCTTTATCTTGAATAGAAAAATAAACTGCGTTTATTGCATGATATTTCTTCGATTAGTACACGTTCGTTTTTTTTTTTTTTTTTTAATCTGTATTCTGCATTCTGTGTGTGTATTGTGGCACATATAGCGGCTAACACGTCTGATTATAGACCAATGGATTCCAGACTCGACCCCTGGCAGGCTCGCTTGGTTAACTATTTGTATGGCCATATCCTGTTACGCATGTTATGCATCCATAGATAAGTATGTCGCTGGTACACAGTCTTGCTGTTTTGTCAGATCCTAGAGCGGCCCTTTTCGGGTTGGCCAAAGCCTAAATTAATAAAGCTTATAGGTGATAGGAGTCCAGGTAGACGGTCTGGAGCAGGACTCTGTCGGTGGGACCGCCCCCTAGACTACGGATCAGCAAACTGCAGCTCGCGAGCCACATACGGCTCTTTGGATATGAAGCTGCGGCTCTTTATATAGTTCCATACACAAATATTATTTATGCGAGTACTATTTATTGTTGACAAGAAAACATTTTTTTGGTTCTTTAAAAACCTTGATATTTCGTAAATTGTAATTTTTGACTCTTCCGACTCAAAAGGTTACCGACCCCTGCCTTAGATTGATATCTACAAATAAGTTCAACTATTGTGCATTTTAAAATATATTCTTTAATACACTTTACTGATGTCAGAACCTACCGCTCACACAAGTGGTAACCCTCCCAAGTAATGACCATGTATATAATGGAACAAACTCTTCGTGTCAAGTCCTCTTATTCCCGAAGTAAATATCGGCAGCAATTGAATTCTACTTAAGATAAACGTCGTTGTCGCAATGTTGTCCCTTGTCAACATGGCGCAAGGGTCACCGAGTTGTTGCTCACTCCTTCAGAGACGTTTCAATAAATGAGTAGTGTTGATGGTTGCAAGGTGTCAGTCAAAGTTCGTCTCTCTTTCAACCTACTCTACAATTAGAGATGTAGCCAATTATGAGCGTTGCACTTACTGATGCAACGAAGCGTTTTTTCCAGAATTCTATTGCTCTTAGCAGCGAGGAATTTTCCTATGCTGTTTTCTTCCTTTTTTTCCCCTAAAAGAACATAATAATCTCTTTCTGGGTGAATATAGAGAGAGAGAGATTGCTGTTAATAGGACCCAACACATAACTATATTGTAGTTACATTTAAACTATTTATCGAAATGTATATTTTGAAGAACATTTTGAAAAATTTTCGAAATGTGAGCCGAACTATTGTAAAACAATGATAGGTTTCAAGAAAAAATAGTACAAAGTCATACTTAAAGGTATTTTAACCTAAATATTTAACATCTACTAGTTTTTCTCGTTGCTGAGATATTTAATTATAATAGCGACTGAATGACTAACTCAATGAGTGTGGAACGTTTTCTGTAAAATGGGACAATTCCTCGAGTAGGCAGCGCCGAGAAATAACGAATATACTGATGGAAGATGGGAGTTAGCGATATAAAGATAACCGCAATACCCCGAAGATATGCTATAAAATGAACAGATGAAAATCACTTTAGTCAAAAGTACGTTAGTCGAAATACAACTTTGTATGATGTTTAAGGATATATACACAAGACAATCTCAACTTCCCTCGATCGCAATGACACAAGTAAAATTAGAACTAGCCAATACGTATTACAGAAAGAGAAATACTCTAAATAGTGGGAGGTACGAAAAATCAAAACCGTATTGTTCCTATCTCACGTAGAACGAGTTATTTAGTACATAGAGCGACATTTATACGACGTTTTGAATTAAAGACATGCATTTTTAATCGTTAAGGTACAGCGTGCACTACGCTGACGAAGGACTGCAGTCTGAGACGCATACGTGGTTGAATTTTCTTGCTTAATCCGTAAGACTATCTGGCTTATATTCTGAAATAATAATTAAAAAAACAACATAAGATTAGTTTATAAATATTCCGACAGATAGCGCAAGCCATCTGCAACTTTCAGTTTCACGATCAGGGGAGATGCTTTCAATTTACAATTTCAATTCTGTACTGATTTTAATAAAGATATAAAGTTCCGATTGCGTCACACACACATTATTTTTATTTCTTCAAAACGGTAAAAAGTGAGTTTTCAGAGAAGGATACGTTCAAGAAGATTCTATGAAAGATAACTTTTTATCGTTTTAAAGGAATAGAAATATTTGACGCAATCGGAACATTATGTCTTTAATCGTTGAATATACGTATAGAAACAGGTGAATGTGAACTTGCAAAAATTTAAGATTCTTATGCAGCTCAGGTATCAGAAGTCAGTTAATATTGGCTGAAGATAAGTCTATCACTTGAGACAAGACATCTCTAAGCTAAAGTCCTAGCGATGGATATTATCCTTAACTTTCACAAACTTCTCTTACGTTATGTGTGTAGACTAGATTTCTAACATTTGAAGTTTTAAACAAAAATTTTTTTAGCCAGATTCGGCAAGTTTTATAACTCCTCCTGTTACGAAATCATAACCGCCCTTGTACTAATACTATCATAACCCAAAAACATGGCGTACAAGTTGGTTTTTGTTTGAATCAGTTCAAACTCTTGTGTCTTTCTCAATAATAGATTAGCATGCTCTACGCAAAGAATATTAGATAAATATATTGTTTCGATTTATTAATACTTGTGTTTTAAAGCTTTTATTAAAAGAAATAGGTTACTTCATATGCACACAACATATATTTCGATATTTGACTTCATAAACGAATTATTTAATAAATTTCCAAGTCTCTTTAAAAAATAAAATTGAAGTACTAACAAACGAATGGTGAATTGCTTCTTTATTAAAATTGCCACATGAAAAATTAGGGAAGACAAACTCCAGTATGACACAGCAATTTATTTAATGCAAGAACAAACTATGAATGATAAAAAAAAAAAAAAGATGAACAATGTGGCAAGTTTACAGAGTAGCAAAATATAAATATAAAAATTAATAATATGTTAATAAAATAATAAATAATTTGCTACAATATAGAAAAATTTACTACTAAAGAAGCTGTTCACCTTTCGTCCATGATTTCTTCAATAGATATACGAGAGGATTATCTATAAGAAATTTTTTATTCATCTCAAGGAAATGTTTACGATATATTGTCAGCTAAATTAACAGATTTTCCTGAATATTTGAATATGTCGTCATTTGGGAATCCCAGAAAAATGTTTTTCTTCAAGAGATACGTTGAATTCCGAGGAGAGGTGAAAGTTTTGCCAAGTTGACCTATCACCTTGAAGCTGATAGAAGTTTTATTGCGTCGTTAGGCAATGAAATATTGATCAGCGTAGTTTCCCCATGTCATTCTTTCCTACGTGAGGTTAGTCAAGCTGCTTCTTTGAATTAGAAATTGGCCGAGGTGGAAGACTTCTTCTTTGTTCCGTTCATCTCTAGCGACGTTGCATATTTCTGATATGTTGCATATAGAACATTCGAATCACTTGGTGAATTTGGAGAGATGTGGGCATCAGTAAAATGAATAGTTCAATAGATAAATGCTTCTCTCTCTCTCATTTTTCATTGTTTGCGACCAACTTTCAAGCACAGCTAATTTCCACTGTCTGAAGGATGCTTAGCGTGTTCTGTTGATGCCTACGATAATAAAACATTTGAATCACTTGGTGAATTTGGAGAGAAGTTCGCATCAATAAAATGAATAGATCGGGAGATAAATGCTTCTCTCTCCCTCTCTCTCTCTTTCATTGTTAGCGACCAACTTTCAAGCACAGCCAGCTTCGACTGACTGAAGGATGCTCAGCGTGTTCTGTCTTCAGCCAGTTGTAGAACGTTGTAGTCAAAGCTTGCAGTTTTGTTTGAAGTAGAGAAACATTTCGGCTCTCACTCTATAAATAACGGAAGGTTATTGCTTGCACCAGAAATCTAGAAAAGTTCGTAAATAGAGAAACATTTAATCTTTCACGAACATTTTACTCTATAAAAAATTTCGCAAATAGAGAAAAATGTCAGAGCTTTACGATCCTTTTATTTTGGCGACAAAACGCCAGCGTGTGATGGTAAACCTTTCCTCAGGAGACGACAACACGCCAGCGATGGATCCAAGATATAAAATTTATTATTCTGTGAAAAAAACAGTACAAAGGTGATATTGTACTGGGATAAGGTGCATGAATTATTAAAAAGGCATTCCTTATCGTGCAACTGAAAGTTGCTGATGGCTTGCGCCATCTATCGGAATAAATATTTTGGAATAATTAAAAATCAACGAGAATAGTTGATATTTATTCCGATAGATGGCGCAAGCCATCAGTAAATTTCTTTTTCACGATAAGGAGATGCCTTTTTCATAATTTATTATTCTGTTTCCATAAAAATTGTAGTTTAATAATTAATAGTTGTAAATGACTCTAAATTAGACGTTGTTTTGTATATACACATTCTTATTTATATTGGATAACTTGTGTTATATAAAAAATACATTAAAAAAAAAAAACATTTTATGCAAACGCACTAAGAATTTTTATATATGTGTTTACTATATTTTTACCTCATCTCTCAAAATGATCGTCCCCTGCCACTTTTATTTTTACTCAGATACATCTAATTGCTCAATGACAAAAGATAAGATATTTTATTTTTTTCTTCTTAGTGCATTTGAATAAAAGCTTTTTTTAAATGTATTTTTATTTATTAATTATTTTTAGTTTTTAGTCATGAATTTACAATACTTAGAATCAAAGTTCACTGGGGATTAGGCCTTGAACAGACGGAAGCCTGCTCGCGGCGGATTGATCAATTTTTTGTAAAATAAGACTTAAAAAGAAATATAGAAATTTGTTAATTCCTGGCCCTTCTGACCACCCAGAAGTCTGAAAATTTGTACACTTGCATTGTTCATTGGGTTAAGCAAGTTTTAAAAGTTTCATATGTCTATGTGATTGGAAGTATATAAAAATTAATTTAAAATGTTGAAAGACAATTAGGAAATTTGTCCATTTTCAGCCACCCTGACAACCCAGAAGTCTGAAAATTTGTCAACTTGCATTGTCATCGGGTTCTGAAAAGTGTACAAAATTTCAGATTCCTAAAAATCGATTGCAAGATTTGTGGACAGACAGACAGGGAAGCAAATTAAATAAAAGTTTTTACAAAAAAAAAAAAAAAGAATGCCAGCACCTGGCAGTCTACACATATGGTATCGGCACTGGATAACAGTTCAAGTTGAGAAGTCTGGCATCGCGAAAGATATAAGCTATATTACTATACTTCTACATTGGAGTTACAGAGAATGACTTCATCTCTTTGCGAAGTTCTTCATAGACAATCTTATATTAATATCTTCTCTAAGTTTCTTGTATCCACGTAATAGCCTGTTGAAGGACGTCATTGTCCGAAAGCTCGTAGACTTTTAAATAAAGAAACACGTCGCGTCTACCTTTGCTCTTTTTCAACAACTTCTTTGTTACTTCAAATGTTAATATTGACATTTATGGATTTAAGTCCAACCCCTCCTCTCCGTGGTGAGCGGGAGAAATAAGGGACTGCCCTGTAGGGTGAAGTACGGTTGGGACTTCGTGAGAATCGAGCCGCTACGGTAACCGTGAACAGGGAACTCTGAAATATGGTTGACTAACGGGGCAATGGCACCCCTCCTTTCCACGGAGCAACAAAATCAGAAAATGACTGGACAAACACCACCATTACTCACCATGGATCATTTGTATTTTCGCCAAGCGAACTTCTAATTATCTGTGAAAAAAAAAAAATATTTTAAAAGATTACACAAGCCTTTAATATAAAGAGAAAAAATTGTAGTATTTTTAATTATTTGGATTTTTTTTTTCATTTTTATCAAATTGCGCCATATATACACTAAATAATTCAAGAGAGTTTCATAATGGGATGAAAGGTTGGAGAGAGAGAGCACCCCAAGGATGGAACAAGGCGCGGAAAAGTGACGGTGTGTTAAGACAGGCGGGTACATTGACCCGAGGTACAATGTGACAGGGCGTGGAGGAGTCACGTTCAGTCACACCTTGGTGACCTGCGGTACATCCAGAGTGGTTCTTTGTTGTCCTCTGTCTGTAGCTTTTTGTTTACAGCAGACCACGTTCTGTTAGACTTGTCAGTTATGGTACATCCAGAGTCGTTTTTTTTTTGTAATCTGTCTGTCTGTAGCTTCAGTTTGTGTTCACAGCAGACCATGTTCTGTTAGACTTATCAGTTATAATACATCCAGAGTGATTCTTTGTTGTCCTCTGTCTGTAGCTGCGGTTTGTGTCTATAGCAGACCACGTTCTATTTGACCTATCAGTTATGGTACATCCAGAGTGGTTCTTTGTTGTCCTCTGTCTGTAGCTGCGGTTTGTGTCTATAACAGACCACGTTCAGTCATACCTTGGTGAGCTGCGGTACATCCAGAGTGGTTCTTTGTTGTCCTCTGTCTGTAGCTGCGGTTTGTGTTTATAGCAGACCACGTTCTGTTTGACATATCAGTTATGGTACATCCAGAGTGGTTCTTCGTTGTCCTCTGTCTGTAGCTTTAGTTTGTGTTTACAGCAGACCACGTTCTGTTAGACTTATCAGTTCGAGTACATCCAGAGTGGTTCTCTGTAGTCCCCTGTCTGTAGTCTGTAGCTGCTGCTTGTGTCTTTAGCGGACTACGTTCTGTTAGACCTATCAGTTATGGTACATTCAGAGTGGCTCTTTGTTGTCCCCTGTCTGTAGTCTGTAGCTTCAGTTTGTGTTTACAGCAGACCACGTTCTGTTAGACTTATCAGTTATAGTACATCCAGAGTGGTTCTTTGTTGTTCTCTCTCTGTAGCTTCAGTTTGTGTTTACAGCAGACCACGTTATGTTAGATTTATTATCCGGTGTAAGGAGTGAATTTCTTTATCTCTAGTGATTTATCTGCTTGTGGATACGGTTTGTGTCTTTAGTAGTCCACTTTCTGTTTTACTTACCAGCTGTTGCACATCCTGAGTGGTTATTTTGTCTGTGGTGATTTTTAAGTTTTTGGCAACGGCCTTGGACTACAACACGTTCTTTTCAACTCATCAACTGTGGTACAACCAAAGTGGTACTTTTGTTTTTTGAATTATTATCTCTGTACCTACAACTTAGGTCTTTCGCAGCAAAGTCATGTTCTGTTGTATCTGTATTGGTCATCTTGGAATATTAAATAGGGTTGAATGTTTACTTTTCAAGAATGATCAGTTAGTCTTCAGGCCCAACACCTACCCGGTCAGCACTCCCCTTGGCAAGGATGAGATGGTCTTCAGGCCCAACACATACACGGTTAGCTCTCCCCTTGGCAAGAATAAATGATCTTCAGGCCCAACACATGCACGGTTAGCTCTCTCCTTGGCAAAGATAAATGGTCTTCAGGCCCAACACATACACGGTTAGCTCTCCCCTTGGCAAGGATGAGATGGTCTTCCGGCCCAACACATACACGGTTAGCTCTCCCCTTGGCAAGGATGAAATGGTCTTTAGACCCAACACGCACACGGTTAGCTCTCCTCTTGGCAAGGATGAGATGGTCTTCAGGCCCAACACAAACACGGTTAGCTCTCCCCTTGGCAAGAATGAGGTGGTCTTCAAGCCCAACACATGCACGGTTTGCCCTCCCCTTGGCAAGAATGAGTTGGTCTTCAGGCCCAACACACAGACGGTTAGCTCTCCCCTTGGCAAGGATGAGATGGTCTTCAGATCCGACACATGTAAAGTCAAATTATTTCATTTTAAAAAATCATAATTTTGTGAGAGAAACATAGTTTATTGAGTGAGATACCGCGAAATCCTGCCGGAAATTTGAGCTAGCTTTAGTCAACAACGTATGTTATTCCATCCAAATATTGAGCCACAGTTCCGAGTGTAGCGATATAGTCTCTTTTGGCATTCTCTACTGTATATGGGACACAGTCTTTGAACTGTATAAATTCTCACGACTCAAACATGGCTAAAAATATTCACTGACAACTTTCCAGATATCAATGAACATAATCTTTGGACTATTTCGGGAGTTTAATGGATGTATTCCATTTTATAAAATATGCAAAATACTATTTATTGTAAGGTTATAACATAGAAATATCCTAACACTTTAAAAGCAGTAGTGACCTGCTATGGTAGAATTATTCGATATTTTCCTACTGAGACCATAGTGGATGATTCATCGACAGGAAGCTTCTGCCAATTTTCGAAAGTGTCTTCCAAATGACCTAATGTTCCACTTCTATTTTTGATCAAAATTATAATTTCACATCATCCTAATTCTCTTATTTTAAATGTTTAACAAATCACTTTTGTGTTATTTTGCGAGAAGGAAGAGATTAATTTACGAATAGTGTACCTATACCTTACCAGTTCAAAAAAATGCATAAAAACAATACATTTTGTTCAAAATTTGGTAGATGCATCTTCCTTCATCTGAATTTGTACATTTTGAGCAAGGATAATGAACAGAATGCATTGTTTTGATAAACTTTTAAATGAGGAGATGTATAATTTTCATGCATAATCACTTTTATGATGCTTATATTGCATAGTAAAAATCATGAACAAAGATTAGAACCTGAATCAGAGCAGCTCCTTGATGAGAGTTCAGCCTTTCACGATCCAATTTTAACATAAGTCCAATCAGTCTAGAGCCGGGGTCGGCAATCTTTCGAGTAGGAAGAGTCAAAAATTACAATTTACAAATTTTAAAAGTTTTTAAAGAGCCACACCTTTTTTTTTCTTGCTAACAATAAATAGTACTCGCATACATAATTTTTTTTATTTATGTGACTAATACACACAATTTCACATCCAAAGAGCCGCATGTAGTTCGCGAGCCACAAGTTGCCGACCCCTGGTCTAGACAATTGACAATTAAAATAATTTTATTGACATCTTATCAATACATGCAAAGTGCACAGTCTTCACTATTTAAAAAAGATAATATGCATTATACACACTGGTCTAGAGAATAAACACATAACCAAACTGGAATAAAACTCATTTTATTTGCAAAGATACAACCGCTTTTCTATCTCTCTCAGAATTATGGTAAAATATACTGCCTTATATCGTCAGCCTTTACCAAACATGATTATCATGCCATTTACTACGTAAGCTATCTTGGGATTCGTCCAAAAACTCCCCTTATGCAGAAGGACGACGTTAAAAATAAAGTTTACGTGATGGACATAATTCAGAGTGTATCATCAATGGACCTATTGTGTGTAGTGTATATTACTTACAGTAATGTAATGGTACTAAATTGATCTCAGATATCTTTTTTAAACGACCTTACGTGACGTGTTTCAGAAAAACTTCTAGTATCAGATCGTGGCTAGAATTACCTACTGTCAAGAAACTCAGTAAAAATACCAGGCCTCCAGGGAAAAGTATCTTTTAAAAACTATAAACTCTAGCTTTAGGACACAATGTACCATGTTTTCTCCTGTAGAAGGGCGTTCGTGCCCGAAAAAAAAAGTTTAAAGTTTTTTAAAAGATAATTTTCCCTGGATTTTTACTCAATATTGATACAAGGGATTATATTTTGAACTAAAAAACTCTGTGTATTAAGCAATGCTCTGAAGACGTAGACCATTCTTATACAGATTTTTAAATTAGGTATATGTGTTGACCATAATCGAAGCTGGGAGGATATTCCTTGTGGCAGATCACATTAAAGCTTCGTTAGAACATTATTATGAATCAAAAGCGGAGTATAATCAGAATAGCATTGTATATGGAATTTTTTTTAATGACAATTTGGGACAAAGAACATTTATCGCAATAAAAAAAGATCATGTTATTATTAGGATCATATCATTACGAAGTTTTATTGTTCACACAAACAATGAGAGAGAGAGAGAGCTCTCTTTCCAAAGTTTTTAACACGGTGAAAATACTTGGTAAAATATAGACGTCTATCCATAATATAGACAAATATCTAAATATCAGCGATTAAATGAGTTTCACAATCAGGAGGTGCCTTTTTTTCCCTGATGTAGCTAACTGATCCCAGAACAATTTCACTGTCACACTATTTCTCATATAGTTTTGGCTTCTCACGCATTCTTAGCTTTAAATGCTCATTTCTTGATTCTGAGTAAGCTTCTGTGATCATACTTTTTGATTGTTGAGATACAGCTTGCACCAAACGCTGACTAGGGTCAACATCCTGAAACGCGTACGTGGGTGGCTTTTATTTATTAAAAAAAAAAAGAATTTGGCAAATATTTTGGAATTTAAAAAAAAAAAACAATTATTTTATGTCTATTCCGACAGAGATGGCTTAAGTCATCGGTAACTTTCATTTACACTAATGGAATGCCTTTTTCTCAAATATCAAATCATTTTGTATCTAGATTACGACACACAAGTGGTTAGCGCTATAAAAATTTGTATAAAGAACTTCCCCCTCGTCTATTGATTGTATACTCAATTACGATACTTTCATAAAAGTAAGCGTATTTAGACTAGTTTTGTGTTTATTGCGTCGCTATTGGAAGATTGCATTTCCTATCATGTTTTGTTCCAAACAGACCCTTTTAAAATGCGCGGCTAGATTCGCATAAATTATTCGCGCGGTATCTTTTTCAGCAACTACGGAAAGTTAAGAGCTATAGAAAATTTACAAACTAAATGTATAATCAATCCTAAAGAGATTTTTAAAAGAAAAGGCCCAGAATTTTCCGAATTATTTTACATAAAAAGAGAGCTTCACCTCTCTTATAATCTTTGTATAGACTTTTTAGAAAAACTTTAGAAAAAATAATTTTACTCTATGTATGATGTCTAGGAGCCTGGCAGGGCTGATTTAATCGGCCGAGTAATCTCTAAAAAGGGTGAAGGCTGACTCAAACGACCCGATGTTGGAGCTCTGTTAGACTTTTTAGAAGGGTAGAAATATTTCTGTGTGTGGAGACATGAGGCTTCTGGATCGTTTTCTAAAGCTATCTATGTAATGACTCTAAAACAGTAGAGATATGTAGACATCTATATATAGACTTGCTTAGATTATTTTCATATCCCAGTGGAGTTTCTAATCCATTTTTAAATCTATAAAGAGGGGTAGTTTCTTTTGGAATAATCATGATATGAATTGACACCTCAAAAAGGAATATATGTGAAAATCTCTATATAGTTATGCTTTGTTAAAATAAAAACATAAAGCCTCCAAGGAAAAGATTCTTTTAAAAATATTTTTTATTTAAAAAATATCTCGAGCTTTCGGGCAAGTAAGCCCTTCTACGGGAGAAAATGCTTTACATGATTAATACGCCAATAAAATATGATTTAAAATTTAAACAATCAAAGGACTTTATTTAATTTTAAATCATATTTTATTAGCGTATTAATCATGTAAAGCATTTTCTCCCGTAGAAGGGCGTACTTGCCCGAAAGCTCGAGATATTTTTTAAATAAAAAATATTTTTAAAAGAAACTTTTCCCTGGAGGCTTTATGTTTTTATTTCAATAATAATTCAAGGGATTATTTTATCGAATATTTATGATTTGATTGTATTCGAGGGGATAGGCTCAGAAGAAGAAGTTCCAGAGAAGAGCTACGGTATGTTCTCCAGCACAGACTTCCATTCTTCCCCGAGACAGAGGATGACAGAGCGTGCAATACGTAATCACTGGAGAGGAAACAATTCATGTCCTTGCTTCACTGATTCACTTGATTAAAAAACGTCATTAAATGTTCAATTGAGTTCTACAAATGTATTGCATTCAGATTTCAATTAATACTTCCTCGAAAATTTTATTGATTAAATGTCTTAATCTAAAAAAAAGAATATAGATATATCAACAGTATTCATGATAAAATTGTTAAAAAAAGTTTAAAAATTACAAAATATTATCTCACAATGAGTTTCTTTTTATTACAAAACGCTAGCTTTCAAGCGATAATCGCTCTTCAACGGGCATAATAAAATATCGACTATATCTTACAAGAAATATTTACAAAAACATACCTGCGACATATAGTCGATGTTTTATTAAGCCCGTTGAAGAACGATTATCGCTTGAAAGCTATCGTTTTGTAATAAAAAGAAACTTATTGAGAGGAAATATTTTGTAATTTTAAAAATACATCAAAAGTCTTCTTAACTTTTTTAATATGTGTCGGTGATTCTCGTTGTCACTTTCCTCGGAGTTCTTGAATTCTACCGTCTGGTTATATACACAATTTTCTAAAAATACATATGTCAAATTTAATAACTCAAGAAAGGCTTGTGTTGCTGTGGCTGGTACACCAGCGAGTGCAAATAACCAAACGGGCTCTGGCACATTTGTAAGTGCAAAGTCGAACTGCTTTTCACATATGTAGACATGTGGTGCACTTACAGTAAAAGCATTCGCCTAACTTTACCCGCCATGATTATCCTGGCCTGTATCACGTGTACTAGGGATAAGCAAAAAAAAAAACGGCTGGTGTGGTTTTTAAAACAAATTCCCAACTAAATAATGATTTTAATAACAAATATACTAATAATATAGAAGATATTGTTAGATAACATTCCCCATAATTAGTGAAATATTTAAGAACTACGTAATTCTTTGTTCTTTTCGAGCAGAAATGTTCATCTTTGAAAATATCATAAAGTTTGATCCTCCATATTAGTGGAAAATATACAAACTTGATTTTGCGAACTATAAATAAATCCATACGAAATCCATTAATAATGTATTTATCATCACCAAATCAGACGCGATATCCCCACAGGGAATGCTTGCTTCAAGAAACCTCACTAATTGCTTAATTTCAAGGTTTTGAGTAGAAGTTTAAAGAAGAAAAGAAAGGACATTAAAATCATGTTTGATTTCACCTCTTACCTAGGAACAACCAATGAAATAAATACAAATATACATATTTTAGCAATTACGGTTTTTTAACCAAGAGAGAAAATCATAGATATATTTACAGAATTTCCTAAATTTTGAATATGAGTCCTTACTGTTTATAAACATAAAAAGATCCTTGTATTCAATGTCTTCCCGCTTTCTGTAGTTCTGGAAGATTAGACATTCAATAAGCAGGTCCATTAATGATGAAACGCTTATGTTGAATATTTATTAATATGAAACATAGTACACAAAGTGAATATGTACTTTGTAGTATTTTAAATAATTACAACTCTCTTTAAAGCAACAAAAGAATTATTTATTGCATTTAGCAAGACAAGAAATAAAAAAACTAGGAATGCCAAACAAAACCTTTTTAGGTTAATAAACCTGCAACCACCTCCCGGTTAGTTCCTATTCAAAATCTAGCTTTCACACAGAGTATTGAAAAATAAAATACGACATACTTGTATCAGGTAGATAAATTGAAAAAAGGGCATTTCCTGATCGTGCAACTAAAAGTTGCTGAAGGCTTGCCCCATCTATCGTAATAAATATTAACTAATCGTTGATTTTTAATTATTCCAGAATTGGCCAAATACCGTTTCTTAGTTAATCAAGAAAAGCTAACCGCGTTTCGTCAGCGTGGTTCAAGCTGTAACTTTATTCCGATAGATAGCGTAAGCCATCAGGAAATGCCCTTTTTCTCAATTTATTAATATCTTCCGATATTTCTCAACAAAGCTGAGATTGACCTATTTACAGAGTGGGGATAGAAAGTTCTAGAGAAATGCTCCAAGAGGAAGTTGATTGATATCAGTCTTGTCAATCTATCTGAAGATATCAGTAAATATTTGATGCAAGATGAACTCATTAATGAAACTCCTCTTCCTCAGGACTTATACAATCAAAAAGGTTCCAAACTAACGTGAACTACATCACCTGAAGTATGGAATAGTTCTTCTTAATCTTCTTTAAGGTCCATCCATTAACTGATGCCTCTCCTTTCTTCTTCATCCTGATTTATTATCCATTACATCTAGAATTCCGGTATCATTTTGCAGATTCTTCTTGAATTCATCAAAGAAGATCCTATCAAAGATGCTATATATACAATTCTTATATTAGCAAGCTCTTTCTCTTTCTATAAAATAAAGCCACGTTATAGTTGCCTTCATTTTGATACTTAGAATTTTGATTTCTTAAATTGTATTCTCTTATTCATCTTACCTTATAATGCGATAGGGGGCTTTCAAGCGAGCGCAAAAGATTAGAAAAAGATCACTAGAATAAGAAATGTGCATCTATCTCAACTTAAAACCAACATTATTGAACGAAAGACATATCACCAAAATAAACATGTTATATTTTCTCTTAATCGAATTACAAGATTGTCCCAAAATTTCGTAAACACTTGCAAATAATTGGAATACAAATATTATTCGCCATAATATTATTCGCCGTTATGTATTGTTACGACTACTAAAGTAGTCAACTTTATGCAAATATATTTAACTTAAAACTAGGAGAAAAAAGTATGTAAATTTCTTTGTTGTATAAATTGTTATGTAAATTTCTTTGTTGTATAAATTGTTATGTAAATTTCTTTGTTGTATAAATTGTTATGTAAATTTGTTGTATAAATTGTTATGTAAATGTATTTGTTGTATAAATTGAGCGTGTTTTTTAATAAAAATGAGTTCTGGATAAGATTTTGGACGTTTGGTAGTCGTTCTTAAAGCCTTTTCCTTTGGTGTTGCGGAGCTGGTCGGGTAGCTGGACTAAAACACAAGGTCGTCTCTCGGGGTAACGAGAGACACCAATCTATATTGAGAAGAAGACCTCAATATGTATAATGTCTTTGCATTATGTATAAAGTAATTGTATTATGTATTCCTCGTCATAATATTATTCGCCAAATAATAAGAAAAACACGAACTTTTGGTGCAACCTTATATTATAGAAATTAGTATTCAAATAAGAATAATTCAAAATAAGTTTCATGAAACCTCAACTAAGAGGGGATTTAGGCAACTTCCTTGATACCCAGACTTCTTCTGTTGCTCTCCTCCATTAATGGTGAACTTGGGCGTAGAACCAACTGACCGTACTACCATGTACCATCTATATATAGACATAAAAACATAATTATATGTTGAAACCGTATATTTAGAAGTTGGGTCTATTACGCAACATCCCTAATTGCTGGGTGAATCAAGCTTCTTGCGTCATTTTGAGAAAACACATCTCGATTCAAACACACATGTTTAAATAGAACATTTCCGCTATTCAAGGTTGATGTATCGGTCACCCTGATATTGCAGATTTCAAGAACTACTTTGCTTCAAGATTTCTTGTGATTTCGCGTGAGATTGGGTTTTCCGCACATTTCCCCATTGAAAGCACTTAACACAAAAAATCATTTTTATTTTCCCCCTAAATCAATTCATTATCTTTCATTTTATCGAAATGAATGGTTATTTTCTGCCAATTTTCCCCAATAAAAAAACGGTGTAAAAAGTTTTTTTCAAATAACGCATTAAAAGAACATAACACTCTATTGTCTCTTGGAAATGATAATTATATATTCTTTTTTATTTCATTCTACTATCGAAAAAATATTTAGATCATTGTTTTTCGCGTATATACTTAACATAAATCTTATAAGTTAAAGTGTTTCGTTGAGCTTGAGTTCTTCTTCTCCAGGAGTAGTCAATCTCTTTAAATTTTCTTTATAAATCAGGTTTCCAAGAGAGAATACGAGTTACAAAATGCTGAGGTTTTAGAATAAAACAAAGATTTGACTTAAATTAGAGTTTAGAAATTTTAATTTATTACACAAACAACAAAACAAAAGAATTTATAATTTTTACACACGCACCTCTGAATACGATTTTAATTTACAAACAAAAAAAATATATATTAACAACACACTGTTGCCGAATTAAGAAAAAAAAAAATATATATATATATATATATATATATATATATATATATATATATATATATATATATATATATATATATATATATATATATATATATATTTAAAAAAGATGCATATATTGGATTTTTAATTATTTTTATTGTTCCAATATTTCGAGGGGCAACTCGCCTCTCTTTATCGAGGATGTTTGTTTTTCACTAGAACACGCGCGCACGCGTACACCACTCTCGTTCTACAAGGCCAATGAAAGAACTGTATCTTTGACTCAACTATTGCCTTCAGTTTATATACAGCAAATAATTATATTTATATTTAATTTTATAGATTATTATTTTATCTATGGAAGATATAGAGATTTATATACAATACAGTGTAATTGTAAAAAATTGTGTTTACATATTAATTCTAAATTTAAATTTTTTTTAAGTAAAATAAATTATTAAATAAAAGGTATATACATAGTTATTTATAAATAATTAAGATATGAATTCTTTGTAAACTCGTTATCAATTTTTCTGTTTATACTCTGTTTATCTTCGGCAGAAGCCCAACTTTCTAAAAACAGGCTTCTGCCGAAGATAAACAGAGTATAAACAGAAAAATTGATTTTCCATAAATTTATAAAGAATTCACCCAGATACACTCCAGGTTACCTAATCAGATTAGAAACCGGTCGTATCTCATTGAGTGTAACAGCCTTAAAATTAACCCTGAAGTATTGGCTGCGGGTGTTGAATATGAGCAGTGACAGATTGCCACGTATATGTTTTAATAGAACACGGGAACTCTCTAATGCTTCGGGCACACCCATCGGTTTCATTAAAAAGCTCACTAATCTGCTTAACGATAATGGATCCCCTGCACTTGTTTCCTGTGATGACCCTGAAACGCTGAGGAGCGCGATTACAGGGCTCTTAAAAACAGCGGCAGACCAATCTATACAAAACGACCTTACAAGAATGGATAAATCTAAGCTATACTCTCACTACAAAGACATTCACATATCTTTCATGACGGAGGGATACCTTTTAGGGGATTTTCCTTTCCCGGTTGTAAGACTACTCGCACAAGTTAGAATACTTTCAAGTTTTTTTAGAGAAAACCACACCAAGATGCTCTGCGGTGAGGACCCGACTTGTACCTTCTGTAATTCAAAACTACAAAATGAAATCACTCACTATATTTTTGATTGCTCTGCTCTGAAAGAAGAAAGAAGAACCCTTATGCTCAAAACTGGGCAACTCTGTGCTTCACTTCCATCAATAATTGACAATATGACCCAGAATAAGTATATTGCTACGGCGTTTTATGGTTTCCACAAGTCCATATCTCAGAAGAAGGCCAAGTGATACTCACTCCTCACTTTCTTACTGCTACTCTTTTTGTGTTGATTTCTTGCTTCCCTCTTTCTTCTTCTTATTATTTTTTTTTTCTTTTCTTGTTTTTTTTTTCTTTCTCTTTTTACTCTGTATATATCGCTATTTCCGTTGTCTCACTGCTTTGTTCTTATGCATACCTCTGGTGAATCCTGTATAGGGTCAGTGACCCTAAATAAAGGCTTTTTTGTTGTTTGTTATAAAGAATTCATATCTTAATTATTTATAAATAACTATGTATATACCTTTTATTTAATAATTTATTTTACTTAAAAAATTTTTAAATTTAGAATTAATATGTAAACACAATTTTTTACAATTACACTGTATTGTATATAAATCTCTATATCTTCCATAGATAAAATAATAATCTATAAAATTAAATATAAATATAATTATTTGCTGTATATAAACTGAAGGCAATAGTTGAGTCAAAGATACAGTTCTTTCATTGGCCTTGTAGAACGAGAGTGGTGTACGCGTGCGCGCGTGTTCTAGTGAAAAACAAACATCCTCGATAAAGAGAGGCGAGTTGCCCCTCGAAATATTGGAACAATAAAAATAATTAAAAATCCAATATATGCATCTTTTTTAAATATAATTTTAATTATGGATTGCCAAATCTTCAAAATATATATATATATATATATATATAAACAAACATAAAAACAAATAATCAATGAATTTATCTACAAATTAATAAATCTCAATAAACAATGAAGAATAAGAATAAAATAGCAATATTAATAATGATTTTAACCAAACAATTATTTTAAATAAATAATGAATGTGTTGCTAAATCATGAGTATAAATCTATAAAATGTTTTTGTTTCATTATTATATATTGGATAAAAATAGAATTTTTGAATTAAATAACACTGATAACATTTTTATTTGGAAACTATATATCAAATTCATCAAATGAAATACTTTTTTATAGTTAGTAATTTCAATAAGCTTTATTATTGAGTTTTCTATAGACGTTATGATTTTTTCAGTGAATCAATATTTGGCATTTCAAATCTCATAGATTTTGAAGATTCTGTGAGTATATGCTCTGAATATATTTAATATTTGAATAAAATGTTGTATCCCAATAAAGTGAAAAATAATATTGTGCCACAAAGAAGTAATTTTATATATATTTTTTATTATTTATTTAATCAATGAAAATATACATAGCATAATATAACTATTTATGAAATATTTATATATGTTTTATAGCTTTGTTGTTAAATATTATCTGATCCGTTATTGCTGCCACTCCAAGCTTTCTCCTCAAATTTCTACCAAAGTCCCGCCATGGAGAGGCCACCACCACCATCCTCAAGGGCCATGGCCATGTACTGGCAGACATTACACCTGTGCATCCCGAAACAAACCCTACCTGCATCCACTGTTCAGAAGAGTCTCAGACAGTCGATCATCTTCTCTTCAGCTGTCCAGCATTCCTGAGTCATAGGATGCAAACAGCTATCCTGCTTGGACTGACCTACCTCAATCCTAGATCTATGGCCAGCCTTCCAGACTCAACCTCAGCATGGAAATTTCTGGTCAACTGGTTCAACTCAGCAATCAAAACAGGACGCGAGTAAAAGCGCTTAACACTAGTCCATACTAGTGAGCTGGACTTACCGGGTAGTTGGCGCTCCAGGAACCTGGGTTATCTCTCTTTCTCTCTAGCGGTAAATAATTTGTTAGTTTTATTGTAGCCGCTTAGTCGTGTGTGTGTATGCTGAAGTCATAAATAAATAATATTGTGTTTATCATTTATTTGGTTAGTCATCTATTACTACGCTACAATAGTTATAAAAATTATTCGTTTTAAGAATTATAGAGAAACCATTTCAAGGATGCAAAAAAAAAAAGAAAGTCAATTTGAAGTGAAAATCTCTTTTATCATTTCACCAAAGCATAAACTGAAAAAAAGGTCAAAGATTCAGATTAAACTAATATATTATCTGTGTTTTAAAATTTTAGAGGAATTCACTATAACATTCTCGTTTTAAAAATTCGAAATTAATAAAAAAAAAAACACAAAAGATAGTGAAGAAAACATTAATTACATTTTATAAGGAAAATTTCTCCTTTTTTTTTTTTTACGAGAAAATTTCAAAATATTTTTATTTTAAAAAAGGGAAAAAAGGCATCATAATTTAATAAGAGGAAAATGCCTAAATTGGAAATACCTAAATTATCTATCGCTTGATGCGTAAAAGAAAATTAATTGATGATGGAAACGGGGAAAAAAGGAAGAAAAAAGCTACTAAAATACTGCTTTTCCTTGACCTTTTACTTGTTGTTCAGAAATATCCCAAAATATGGCGATGGTTTTGAGTTTTATAATTCATTCAACATCAACTAAGATAGGCATAATTATTTTACAGCTATCTATTTCGTAGATGGCTCTTCTTGATTTATCAAGAAATGGGGTTGGTTAAATATCAGGTAACAGGCTAAATCAATGTTTAGTTGATTTCTGTTCCATTAGATGGCGTTCTGCCATCTAAAAAGCGCATGTGCTCCAAGTCAGGATATGCCTTCTTTATTTTTATCTATCTATTTATTAAGGTAAAATGGCGATTCCACACAGCACATGCATGTGCATTGGCACATTTTACCTCCTTCTTCAATTTTTCTGTTCTTTAGTAAGATATGATTTCTAGTAGCGTCATGCTTCTACATCCCAAGCTTTCCTCTTTATAACCTCCCACCCAGTTCTATTCTTATTCCTCCAGGTTTCCTTCCATTCATTCATTCACCCTCCACAATTCACTTCCTCGAATCATTTTCTCTTAATATAAGTCTCTCTCATCCAATTCTTTGGTCTTTATAACATCCGTTAAAAGAACACAAATCATTGAGCTTTTTTTATATATATAGATTCTCGGCATAGAATGGGCAGAATCAGTTGAATAGAATTACTACAAAAACAGCAAAAAGCTTTATTAATACCTTTTTATCTTATACAGGAATAAAATTACTACAACAACTAGAAAAAGCTTTATTAAGACTTTTTAGTCTTATAAAGGAATATAATTACTACAACAACAACAAAAAGCTTTATTAAGACTCGAGTTGACCAATGTATAATTTTCTTACAACATAAACCTTAGATTATTAAAACATTGGATCAATAAACATGAGGGCAACCACTTCCCTTAAATTCTTACTTTATTTTTCATAACATTTTTGTAAATAAAAAGGTGATGATGATAAATTCAATGAATATTTACACAATCATAGAAAAATTATATTAAACCTTTATATAAACATAAATATTCTAACTAAATTAAACATACAGAAATATAATTACTACAACAAAAAGCTTTATTAAGACTTTTTAGTCTTATACAGGAATAGAATTACTACAACAACAACAAAAAGCTTTATTTAGACTTTTTAGTCTTATACAGGAATAAAATTACTACAAAAACTACAAAAAGCTTTATTAAGACTTTTTAGTCTTATAAATGAATAGAATTACTACAACAACACCAGAATCTTAAGAAAACTTAATATTCATCCCCTATATAATGTTGGTTTGGGCTATGGTCCTCATAAGTTCAGGGAAGTCTTCAATTTCATAAGATATTAAAGAGAGATAAATGGAATTATATTTAACTTTTGATGAATATAAGAATAGATTTTTTATGCTGAAAATGTGGTGGTTATCTGTTTCAGACTGAAATCGATGTTACTTTTTATAAGTATGGTACCATGTGAAGAATCATATAAGGAATCAGAATGCCGAAAATTATTATGCTTTTGAACAATATATCAAAATAAGAGCATTAAGCCTCCAGGGAAATCTTTCGGGCAAGAAAGCCCTTCTACGGGAGAAAATATCTTACATCCATAAAACGCCAATAAAATAATATTTAAAATTGAATAAAGTGCTTTTGTTGTTTACATTTGTTTCAATGCAGAATCAACACGTTGCGTGTTCTTTCGAGTTTGCTATTCCAAGGGGATATCTTCACTTGGGGATTATGGGGTGGGTTCAGGGAATATTATGTTATAAATTTCCGGAATGTCTATTCTTCTGTTAATGCTATGGATATGATAGATTCTATGATAAGTCTCTGTAGTCTATTGGGGATGTTGGAGTAATGGGTCTTTGGTTGTTATAGGGAGAAGGAATGGCCTGTTTCTCTTATATGTTGGTATACTAAAGATCTACTGTCTTGATTGTCGATATTTCGTTTATGTGTTCTGATACTCTTATATTTAAATGTGTGCCAGTTTCGCCGACATATTTGGTTTTGCATTCGTTGCATTCTATGGAGTATAGGACATTCTTAATATTGGAAGGATAATCAATGGTATTGTTCTTTGTTATGGGGTTTCTTAGTAACGAATTTAAAATTAGGTGAGTTGCTGAAAAAGGTTTTGATTCCAAATTTCTTCAGATGACGGGCTATAGAAACATATACTGGAGAATAGGGAATACTGCTAATAGATTTATAGATTGGGGAATTCCGAATTTCAGAGGGGCTATAGAAATGTCTTAGAATAAACGATAAAGGATATTGATGGTTATGTTTTAAAGGTTTGAATTGAGCAGTGTATACGTTTAGTTGAGGTCTTTACGGTATTTATTTCATGGCTGAGAGGGCAGTAGGAGGAAAAACGGATATTGCCGGGGTTGAAGGATGGCTTATAATAAACAGTTGTTTGGAATTGATTTTGCATGCGGATAATTTTTATATATTTTTATATAAAATTTCTATAGCCCGTCATCTGAAGAAATTTGGTATCAAAACCTTTTTCAGCAACTCACCTAATTTAAATTCGTTACTAAGAAACCCCATAACAAAGAACAATACCATTGATTATCCTTCCAATATTAAGAATGTCATATACTCCATAGAATGCAACGAATGCAAAACCAAATATGTCGGCGAAACTGGCACACATTTAAATATAAGAGTATCAGAACACATAAACGAAATATCGACAATCAAGACAGTAGATATTTAGTATACCAACATATAAGAGAAACAGACCATTCCTTCTCCCTATCACAACCAAAGACCCATTACTCCAACATCCCCAATAGATTACAGAGACTTATCATAGAATCCATCATATCCAGAAAGCATAATAGCATTAACAGAAGAATAGACATTCCGGAAATTTATAACATAATATTCCCTGAACCCACCCCATAACCTCCAAGTGAAGATATCGCCTTGGAATAGCAAACTCGAAAGCACGCGCAACGCGTTGATTCTGCATTGAAACAAATGTAAACAACCAAAGCACTTTATTCAATCTTAAATCTTATTTTAAGAGCCAGGCTCTCCCATTAATTCTTCCATTGCAGTAAGAGCAGTAGAAATTGTTTAATTTCAAAAATAATATTACGCGTTTAAAATAGTTTCGAATATTGATAGCAGATGGGGCGCTAGTGCATCATATTATAAATCTTATTTTATTGGCGTTTTAATGATGTAAAATATTTCCTCCCGTAGAAGGGCTTTCTTGCCAGAAAGCTTGAGAGATTTTTTAAATAAAAATATTTTTAAAACAAACTTTTCCCTGGAGGCTTAATGTTCTTATTTTGATATTGAAGCAATATATGTATATTTCTTTTGATTTTTTTTTTTGTCTACCTAATGTTTTGTGTTGTTATAACTCTTCAAGATAGAATTATCAGAGAAATTAGTATATACGGCTCACATATATATATATGTTCTAAATCTCAAATTAATAATATTTAGATTATCAATCAATGTGCACGGCGAGCGCGTAATCTTATTTTTCAAAATATTTTTATTGGACAAACTAGCAAGCCCTCTCTCAGCAGAAAAAGTTCTAATCAGCATAAATCTGTGTTGAAAAATTACATACCTACATTACTGGTGATCGTCGATCACGCTTTCAACAATTATCATACATTGGTGTTCAAAATTAAGTGAACAACGCCTTTTAAAATATATAACTTTAGATTGATTGTAGCTAAAATACTAAAAGAATCGAACATGTACAAAATTTTACTGATTACTACTTGTTACAATAATTTGATTTATTAAACTTTGGAAAAATCCTATTTCTTCTCTATTATCATTATTGATAAACGCTCGCTCTATTAGTAACTATTGTATTTTTTTTAATCCCACAAATTTTGGATAAAACTGACCCGATGGCTTCTTCTAGTCGTTTATTCGACGCTTCACGATGAAGAGCTATTGGGAGAATGGCTCAATGTTTAAAAAATGTTTGCCAACTCTATAAACAGCTCAGTTCAATGAAACCATAATCAGAAGACCAGGGAAGGACCGAAAAATATCATTATTACAATTATACAAAGTGACTAAGTGAGATAACAGCTAGACAGCTTCTCAATGCGGTCTCATGTGCCTCTGGAATGACATTTCAAGATGCAATGTTTATCGAAGACTTGACGACCAATGGTTTGCACCCCTCATCTTCATTTCACATCATGGCCTGCTTTAATTAATGCCGTAAACATGGATACTGGACCCATATTACCCTTCTTCACTCAAGACGCAGATTCTCAATAAGTCTCTTTCTGGGGAAAACCTAAGACCCGCTCTCTTGGACCGATCCGAAGTCGAGAGGTGAGGTAATGTTCTAGTAGTTTTATAAAGTTAAGGTAAAATAGAATTTTGCACTCACTAAAGGCTTAAATTAGATTTTATGTTTATTGCTTTCATCAAATATGGGTAGCTTTTCTAACTTCATTTTACATATATCCTAAATACAAGTGGCATTGTGGATGTTTTATATGAACTTCATGCGGTCTTCCATGCACAAATCTTTATCATTAATCCTCAATATTCAACAAATTTCAAATATTATAAATACATTTAGTTGGCACTATCAATTTTCTATGACTTCTGGCATTCCAAATACCACAATTTTCTGATATTCGGAAAGGAAATGTTTTAAAAATCAATCAATTGATATTCTCATCTAGATTCTTTATCAGGCTAGTATTTTATTGGTGATTTGAAGTATCTCCCAAAATCAAGAAATTTAGTGAACATTGAACGAATTATTTATAAAGATAACGATCCAGCTGGCTTCCTGGAGTTCATCTATCCAAAGAGAGTTTGTTGCGCTATCAGCAATATGCTTCAGGTGACTTCTCGTATCAGCATGTAACAACCAATATATTGATAAACGGTGAAGTTTTGTTTCACTGAGCAGCAAAATGTTCCAACGTCTTGTTCTGATGTAGGGCAGACAGCAACCATCGACTTCATTTTCTGCCTGAAGTTATTGGCGACAGAGTTCAATATGTTCGCGTTATGGATCAAATCAATCATTGATAGTTCCAATCATTGGGTTCGTTTAGAGCTGGTTCCGAGCTGAGCCATGCGTTGGTGATGTGTGGGTGGGACGTGTGTGGAGTTGGTGTAACTGGAGGTGTAGTTATGTGAGTAATGGAGGGACGTAGGTAGAATCGATTGAGATGTTTCAAGTACGTATGTCGGACAACTCGAATATAATACTTTCGCCTATGAATACTTGTAAGCCATTGTGATAAGGCACAATTTGGATTATAGATTATAAACCCAAGGTAATAAGACCAAATCTATACTATTTATTTATTTGGATTTGGTCTTATTACCTTGGGTTTGAAAACCATTGTGTATATTCTTCATTCCAGTATGTTCCTTCTTATACGATCCGAATAAAATATTTGATAATTTTGTATCAGCATTCTAGATGTTAGCGCGAAGAACGTGTCCCCGGTGTAGGACTGTTGATGCTGGCAGTAGAGCGACAGTAACGATATAATAGACAGACATCTTGAGCGTGTAGATGTTTGGTGGTAGCTGGGCATAGCTTCAATGTGGCCACAACAAGGCAGTGACACTGTCCCTGATGTAAGGCCGGGCCTGTTTCCTATAGGAGTCCCCCAACCTTCTCCTCGCCAGGCGGGAGATCGGTATTCACTGCGGTGAAACATTGTTGCGATACCAAGATCTCAGTATTTCCTCAATAGATCTACTATGTTATATGGTCACGGTAACTTTTTAGGCATGTAGAGTTCGCTTAAGGCGAAAGGTATACGCGGTAGAAATAAATTTTGATATATTGTTTTATACATCAAACCAAACACTGTGTTCATTTATTGGGATCTAGAGAGTAGAAGTCCTAAATAACTAGAAATTTTCAACAAATTTAACCTCTTGAAGAAAATATCGCATAGATAATACTCAAATTTTGGTCGTTTTTTTTCCGTTAGATTTTCTACTAGAATAGTAGCTTTCAGCTTGTGCAGAGCTTTCACGGAGAAATGGAAAGAGCCATTGAGGCCACCTCTGTTCTAGGAATGGGGGTAAACGGATGCAGCTCCAGTAGTAGGTCAACGCAGACAAAAGACCGCCTTTTTCTAATTGAAATCTAATTGGTAGGTGTTACGTAAGCGGAGAGGATGACCTGATAACTTAGACCTAATTGCTCCAGACGATTATTGTCTTTTGAAGAAGTCGCATATCGCTTGAATGGAGGATGTCGTAACACAGAGAATTCACACACATATTTCTTATAACAATCTTTGTTTTCTCTATCACTTCGGACATCTTACCATTATACAAAGTGAATGGTCTATTTACATATGCCTTATTTACATAGCAATAGTCCTGATTAAACAGCAATTTTCCCTGTCTACAGTTCAAGGTCATCTCCCCGTTTTCTCTCTGAGTTTCACCAAGTCTCTACAGTTCTCCATGAACTAGTTCCTTGGTGGTTTTCTTTGTTCACTCTGACTGGAAATTTATACCTCTTGTGAAATTCCAGCCGCAATCTCGTATATTTATATCAAGTTTACGGTAGGTAGGTAGTTTACCATATTTTAAGTTTTGCCTTCATATTTTTTATATAAAAGCGTATTTTAACGTGGACTCATTGTCCTGGAACCTTTTTCTAGTTTTTCCCAAAATGTTTGCCAGTAGGAGAGTCATCAATTCCTCAACATAAATCTTTGAAAGATCTTCACCAAACGGATCTTCAAAAATTTCTTATTCTTCAGGTGCACCAGAGGAAATGTTTTCTTGGAATTGTTGACTCTAAAAAACATTAATGTTAAATGGCATGCTAATAGACCCAGAATTTCCTATCTTTTTATAAGTACTTGGAATAAATGATTTAAAAATAGGTAAATAATAATTTGACATAATAATAAGAAATATTAATAAGATCTTTAAGTGGCTGTCATATTTTTTCTTCTTTGACATTAAAATTGATGTTAATAAGGAAGTACTTTTAGAAATCCTGATAGTTTTTTATTAATAAGTACCTTTTATTATAGATATCTAGCTATGAAAAAAATATTTTTTATATATTTCCAAGTATTCCCTAGTGAGAAAATCGTATTCGCTAAGAAAGAATCAAAGATAAATAGATTTTTGCAAGGGATCACACGATGTATTGATTTAAGGTTCCCTCTTTCCATATAATGATAATACAAGGTGCAAACATACAATGTAAACACTATAATACAAAGAATGCATAGTTGAATATAATGAATTTATTTTTAATAAAAATTATATCGCAGAGATAATCAATCAGGAATATTCCCGCGGCAATGTCAGGACATATCGCCACGTGGAAAATTAGGAATAACAAACTTCGGGATGACACAGCAATTTATTTAAGTCAAGAACAAACTATGATTTATATTGTTGTTATTATCGTGTCCAATGAAGAGTCTCAGATGTTTCCATTCCTCTCTATCACAGCAGCAGCAATGTCCACTATCTTGGGTGTGTAAAGCTGCTGTTCTGGGTCCATGCCAATTTTCTGCAAGGCTACTGCCATTAATGGGCATGAGAATATGTGGATTGGTGTTATTTCCACACCAGGACAATTTTTTCATGTCCTGTAGGTTTTTGTACCATCTGGATGTATTGTCATTCCTTTAAAGTGTTTCTTTCTGAGTCTTGTTATTGTTTTTGTAATTCTTCTCTCTGAGGTTTTTCGCATATTTGAACTATAATTGATAAAATACAAGATAAACAATGAGGGAAATTTACAGAGTAACAAAATATTAATATCAAAATTGATACTCTGTTAATAAAATAATGAATACGTTAAAATAAAAGGATTTAAAAGCGCGAATGTTTCTTTTATACATAAAACGAACTTCTACTGTCCTTACTGCGATGAAAAAATATATTGGGAGGGCTTGGTTCATCAGTGGTGAACCCTCCCAGCGGTTTCGCCAATTTAATCCACCAGACCGCTTCTCAGAGCTCTAATACTGTATTGGATCATTCTGATTTTATATGCTACACTGAAGGATGAAATCTTAGAAATGGTTTTCAAGTAAACTATGGACATAAGCTTATGAGACAGTAGAATTACAATCTATATGTATAGATGGCGCGTTATTGCTTTGTGTTAATAAATACGTTACTACAGTATAAATTTGGGAGAAAATATCGAAATACACAGTTGAAGAGAGTCTTTTAAATAAGAGCCATTCGTATCAATTAATACATAGCAATAACGCGCCATCTATATAATACAAATGAAAACACCAAAACGCGAACCACCACTGCCCATACTGCGATGAAAAAATATATTGGGAGGGCTTGACTAATCAGTGGTGAAACCTCCCAATATGTTTTTTTCATCGCAGCAAGGGCATTAGAAGTTTGATTTATTTGTGAAAAGAAACATTCGCGTTTTGGTGTTTTCATTCGTATCAATGTTTCATATTTAATGAAAAAATTTGGATCGGCTAAGTGGTCAACACCAAGATTCAGATCGAAACCTGCGCATTGAGGTAGTTTTTGGATTCTTGCAGTAGCCGGATTCCTGAGCTCTGGTGTGTGACTAGTAAGTGCAAAAAAAAAAAAAAAAAAGAATCACTTCAAGCTGTGTAGATATGTGGTATAGGTGTACTTACTAGGCTCAAATTTCCAGATATAGGTGGACTTTGATGCCTCACTCAGCTTACAGTCCTGATCTGGCTCCTTCCGATTTCTACCTGTTTGGTAAATTAAATAATTCTCTACGCGGTAGAACCTTTGAAAATGATGAAATGATACTCCATGAGGTTAGAGGGTGGTTCAGAAAGCAAGATGTAGCATTTTACCAAAGTGCTTTTGTGAGTTGGAAAGAACGCTGGACCAAATGTGTACAGAGGAGATATATTGAATGATATATAGCTAATAGTTAGTTTTTCATATATACAAAGTTTCATCTTTATGGTTTGTCAAATAAAAAATTATTGATGAATGTGCATTACTTATTGACCCAACCTTGTATATATATGGAGGTTGGTGGAGAAATGTTGCAAGCTGTTGATTTTCTACAATCACAATCCTGGTTTGAATCCCGCATTGGACACTTTTTTTTTTCTGAAGAAAAAACTTCCTCAATGACTCTCTATTCTTACAAAGGTTCGGCACTCATTAGTGAATGCAAGTAAACAAACGGACTCTGGCACCTTGTGTGAAATTCGAACTGCTGTGGTGCACTTACAGTACAATCAATAATTACCCACCATGATCAGCATGGCCTTCTACCACGTATACTTGTGATGACAGATTAATCTATTAGCTTGATTGTCTTATAATTTATAATTTATCCTGTATATAAATAGCATATTACCATTAAGGTACTATTACTTTTTTCCTGCATGTATTCTACATTTCTGCTTGGAGAATCTGTATAAGACTAAAAGGTCTTAATAAAGCTTTTTGTTGTTGTTGTTGTATACTTGGGATAAGTAAAAATCAGTTATCATGGTCTGTCTATGGAGTACTTTGATTTTTTTTATTATTATCCGTAGTACACGTGGTACAGGCCATGATAATCATGATGGGTAGAAGTTGGCGACTGCTTTTACTGTAAGTGCACCACATATCTACGCATGTGAAAAGCAGTTCGACTTTGCACTTACAAATGCGCCAGAGCCCCGTTTAGTTACTTAAACTCACTGGTGGGGTTAGACTTTTGCAATAATCTGGGGCCATTGGAGCATTTTTTATTAGAAAAAAAGTGCCCAATGCGGGGTTCGATCCCGGGTCGTAGAGGTCGAAAACCAACGGTTCAGACCACCCTTCCACCGACCCCCCAGTACTTTGAGTAGAAGCTATTGGAGAAAATGAAAGAGGTACTGATAAAGCTGCTATATATTCAGAAAGTCTGTCCGCCTGAAGGCGTAATAAAAGCACCAGGCGATGTCACCCTGTCCAGTAACTGTCGTCGAGGTCACCGCTGTCATTTAGCCAATTAACACGACTTCCTCTCAGTGCGACCCTCAGTCCTATCTGTGTCACACACACTTCAATAAACTCCAATGTCGTAGAAGTAAGCGGAACACAAAATATCTCCATTACTATGTTTTAAGGATAAAAAATTTTGCACTTTTCTTGAAAATCTAGAATGGATTTCTACAATTACTAAATAAAATATTAGAAACAGGTCTTTATGTGTGTTGGGTACATTCATATTCAATCAGAAAATGTGTGCTTATATTTATTTTATGGAACGACGTTCAACAAGTTTTACCGCAAATGTTTCTTTTTACAAAACGAAAAATCGTAATTTTAATTATTTAAGGAGAAATAACGAGTATTCCTATCTTTAGGGATGAAGTAGGAAAGGATCAATTGTGAAGAGTAACGATGAACGGAAAAATAAAAGTGTCCAGGGATGGGAATCGAACCCACAGTGTTCCGCTTACCGGGCAGATGCCATGTCCACTAGGCTATTATATTTGAAGTAAACGAAAAAATTGCGCTACAAATTTTAAAAATAAAACTACAACCTTTCGCAATGAGTTTCTTTTATTATGATATGCGCGAGCTTTCGGGCTGGAGCCGCCCTTCTACAGGCAAAAAAAAAAATGTTGCGAAAGTTGTAGTTTTATTTTTAAAAAAGGCTATTATATATTTTATATTTGTACAAAGAAGCCTATATTTACACAAATACATTAAACGCCAACATCTAGAATAAACCTTCAAATTCTATAAACTATATATATGAGCAGAATAACAATACAAAAGTTATTAAAAAGAGATTAAGTAGAATATATTGGTGAAATTGCAGTAAAGGCTTACAGTTTATGAACCAAGTATTTATATATGAGCAGTATAACAATACAAAAGTTATTAAAGAGATTAAGTAGAATATATTGGTGAAATTGCAGTAAAGGCTCACAGTTTATGAACCAAGTATTTATATATGAACAGAATAACAATACAAAAGTTGTACAAGAGATTAAGTAGAATATATTGGTGAAATTGCAGGAAAGGCTCACAGTTTATGAACCAAGTGTTTTCAATTAGTTATATTTTGTAAATTGTAGCAATTCGTCCGATATGATTGAGGAAAAATAACACAAGATTCATCTTCAAATTGCCTTATTATTGACTCACAAAGTTGTGCATAGCTCCATGTGTATACATATAGACTTTTATATATATAGGGCCCGTGACACTATGGAGATATATATAGCGACAGCAAATAGATCTAAAAAAAAAGAACAGAACAACTCTACTGTCAAAATATATGTCAAAATATGTGCCATCTATTTTGATCATATCTGTAATCTATAGAATAAAGGTCAATAAAAAGCAATAACATTAGCTTTGAGACAAATTCAGAACGCTAACTGAAGACCATGGTTTCGGGTTATGGACCGCTTTCAGCCCAAAGTGGTTTTAATTCTACGTAGCACATAAGAGGTATTTATGAGATCCCAGAATTTGACAAAAAGAACTAAAGAGACAAATTAAGTTATTTAGAATGCCATGTATTAAATAAATTTTACACAATTTTGACACACTTACGTTTCTTATTATATTAATTAGGAAATTATCTCTGAAGACTTTATTAGGATGATAGAAAAAATAGATGAGAGGCCTTGAATCATAAGGTATTTAGCTTGTCAAGTGACTGGCCAATTATGAGAATTGCCCTGGAATGACGAGAGCCATTAGCCCGAAACCATTGTCTCCTAGATGGGCGTTCTGGGTTTACCAAAGCTGGTGTTGTGCCATCCTCCCGAGTCGGCTAGTTGGTAGAGAGGGTCAATAGATGGTGCAAGGTTATTGCGTCTATTTTGATCGAAGAGATAGCCTTTCCCCCTTTTTTTTTTATCAATTTC
This sequence comes from Cordylochernes scorpioides, assembly GCA_030710605.1. Classification (NCBI taxonomy): domain Eukaryota; kingdom Metazoa; phylum Arthropoda; class Arachnida; order Pseudoscorpiones; family Chernetidae; genus Cordylochernes; species Cordylochernes scorpioides. The sequence goes on along the minus strand of CP092865.1, from coordinate 28,939,473 downwards.
ATATTAGAATTCATCCCGGCAGAATTTAGACTGAATGATTTCCTTTGTTTCCATATCTCAATCATTGTGGAATTAAAGTGATGCTTCTAAAAATATCATTCAGGGTGTCCTAAACATCAATATTCAGATAAAATCACTAAAAGCAGAATGTAGGTGTTTTACTAACTAAACATAGCAACATACAACAAAACTGTCTCCCAGGCACTTGAAGACCGATCCTCACATGACATCCCATTATGTTGAATCATAATTTTGATAACATATATGGTTCTGAAATATCATCATTAACTTAAAGCCACCTATCGGTGAAAATATATTAAATTAAAATTTACTTCTCTACAGCCCTCTTATCCTGCAATAAATAAAAGTTCAAAGAGTGAGGATATGGCTCATCATTGGTGAACCTTTCAAGCAGTTTCGCCATTTTAATCTCCAGACCGCATCACTATTGTATTGGACTAGCCGAATGACCCGGGCAACGCCCGTGTTTTACCCGATTGAATGTTTTGATTCAAATACTTTTTGTTACAATTATAAATTGGCGCCTTATATAAATGCATATGTTAGTTAATAACTATAGCCTATGTGCTTTATCTGTCTATATACTGTTGGCTTCCGTAGGCGTCTCTTACTGGGAAAAAGAAAGAGAGGATTCCATTTAGTTATTAACTAATATATGCATTTATTTAAGGGGCGACCCGCTCCAACACAATAGTTACAAAAACGAAAAAGCGAGTGGGGGGGGGGCAAAGGTGGCGTGATCGTAGCCAACCAATAGGAGAGCGCCATTCCAAAAAAAAAAAGCAAACGGTGACAGAGATGAAAAATGAAGAATTAAGAACGCATGACGCTCGTAACTGTATATAGAATTGGTTCCAAAATAACTTAACTAGGTACTGCTCAAAAAGAACAACCTAGCTTATGATATTTACAACAATGAATAATATATGTGAAGGTTATTTACATATTAAAACAAAGTGTCCAATGCGAGGATTCGATCCCGGTTCATGGCTGTCGGGAATCGTGGGTTTTAAACACTCGTCTACAACTGCATTGGACAGATTTTCTTATATACCCTGTACTTACTATTGAATATAGTAAAATGGTGTTTTGAGCAAACTATAGACATATGCATCTAGGTGTGTAGATATGGTTCTAATCATTTAGACCGCACACATTGACTTTTAGGACATCCTGTACGAGTTTGCCCTTGAAGTAGTAGGCACTGAAACTTTAAACATCTTCCCATGATCAATTTAGCTCGGATTTCAAAATTCCGGGATAGCTGCCAAGATGGACAGGTTTCGCCAGTTGTTTGTTCTCTGGAAGTTATACGTACATTTAGATATACGCTGGTCTACTAAACCCAACTACCTGTCTGAACCTGTCTTAGGGGACATCCTGTTCTATGGCTCTGAAAGCTATGCATACATTGCATACATATACGCTGGTCTACTAAACCCAACTACCTGTCTGAACCTGTATTAGGCGACAACCTGTTCTCTGGCTCTGAAAGATATGCTTACATTTAGATATACGCTGGTCTACTAAACCCAACTACCCGTCTGAACCTGTCTTAGGCGACAACCTGTTCTCTGGCTCTGAAAGCTATGCAAAAATTTACACATACGCTGGTTTACCAAACTCAACTACCTGTCTGAGCCTGTCTTAGAGGACAACCTGTTCTCTGTCTTTGAAAGCTATGCATACATTTACACATACGCTGGTTTACCAAACTCAACTACCTGTCTGAACCTGTCTTAGGCGACAACCTGTTCTATGGCCTTGAAAGCTATGCATACATTTACATATACGTTGGTCTACTAAACCCAACTACCTGTCTGAACCTGTCTTAGGCGACAACCTGTTCTATGGCTTTGAAAGCTATGCATACATTTACATATACGCTGTTCTACTAAACCCAACTACCTGTCTGAACCTGTCTTAGGCGACAACCTGTTCTCTGGTTCCAAAAGCTATCCATACATTGCATACATATACGCTGGTCTACTAAACCCAACTACCTGTCTGAACCTGTCTTAAGGGACAACCTGTTCTATGGCCCTGAAAGCTATGCATACATTTACCTATACGCTGTTCTACTAAACCCAACTACCTGTCTGAACCTGTCTTAGGCGACAACCTGTTCTCTGGCTCCTCATGATTACCCTTCTTCCCTTGTACTCTAAACTGAATCGAACAGTGTTCTGTTCTAGTCATTTTCTCGGACTACTAAGTGTTCTTTCAGTTAGATTTTTCTGTAATTTTATTCTAAATTATTTTATAAATAGAATAAATTATCTTTATAAGCCTTTGTGCTTATATAATATATTGTGTCAACTTTTCAGAGTTTTTATTCATAATCAGATATATATAATCATAAAGGAAAATTGAAGCGCTCAACAATATTTTTTTATTATCAAATACTAGTCACAAATGACCTTGACAACGCCTGGGTTTTACCCGAGTGCATTTTTTACCTGAGTGAATACAAACCTGGGTATGTATAAAATAAAATGCTGTTTTAATAATATTATTATTTGCAATTATATGATCATAGTATGACCCTACTTCATCCGCGTTATCCCAGAGTGCATGTTTGTCCAACGGAAAATGCTTTAACAAATTTTATTTATTATCATTATATCTTATTATCACTCAAAAGTAAAATATTTGAAAATGTTTGAGAATGAAAAACACAAAGTGGTGATAGTAATATAATAAACTATTAATTAGAATCTCCTCATACTATTTAGAGAGAGTGCTAAAGGTATAATCATAATAATTAATATTTGGAACAGTCAGGAGCGGCCTGAAGTTTTAAGTGATTTCCATCGACGACTGAATTGATAATGCAATGTATACCTTTCTCTTAAGTCGGCTGATATGAAACAAAAAGTGGCGTAAAACCTAAAATAATCTTAAACTTACAGACGATTGCAGAATATTTAATTTAAAATAATTCTAAAATATTGTGGTATATACAGAATATTTAATTTATGTCTCTCGGGTTTATTTGTGATAAATGAAAATTTCCGGAAAGATTATAATGAAAAATAGAATTTAAAAGAACTTGGAATATTGTTTGGTTTAGAAAGTTCATATATGAGCTAAGAAACCGTTTCCTAAAGAAATGCGTTTATATATACACACAGCTTTAAGACCACCGGTCTTATACAGATTCTCACCCCAGGAAGAAAGGAAGCATAGATGGAGCTCCTGTAATCCAGGCAGCACAAAACCCAACAACAGCCTACAGACCCGACGCATGTCCAGTAGCCACACGTTCCTTCGTGCATACTTCAAGGCTAACGTATTATGAAAAAGCTAGTGTTGAATCAGCCGCGTTCTAGTCTTCGTTTTCCTCATCCAAATTGGCACACGATATTCGGCGATTCTATTAAACCGTAGAAAGCCGTATATAAATTGGAATGTCATCAACTTCATCGAAATCATAGATCAATCATACAAAGGAATATTCCAAAGATATCTAGATCAAAGATCTGTAGGTACCGTTGGTGACCTTGGGGGAATATGCAATGAGGTTGGAAATCCCTACAGTTGACGACCGCGTTTGGAACTTCCAGTCATTGCGGCAAGGTTTGACAGCAATTGATATGCAAGTCTTCTTCTTCTTCAGATCCATCGGAATATCTCCCGCGCGGATGCACCGGCTATGCAGGTATAGTTCTTCTTGATTTCTAGCTTTTAAATGCTTTTCAACGAGCTATTGTTAAAAGAGAGATCACATACAGCTAAAGTTTTTTTTTTTTTTTTAGCATAAAGGGCTAATCAACTTGAGTCTTTGAACAATATGGCTCTTCCTAAGGTATTTATGGAAAGGTGTTGGGGATTATATACTAAAATAATGAAATTTTTAATGTAGGTCATATCTTTTTTTAAACATAATATATTTCACATTACTTGCAACTTTAATAAATCTGCCATCTTATATTTCGGAATTCTTAACTATAATTAGCATTCTAATATAGCGATTATTTCCTATTCTTTACAGTTTTGTGAATTACTTCTTATTGTATTTTGAATCTATCATTTAAAATCAAGCTACGCATACATCCTTTTTATTCTTTAGTTACAATTAAATCTGTTGATTCTTCTTTACGTCTTCCTGTTTGCTGTTGGCCTAGAAGGAAAAACAAGTTTCTCCATTGGGATCAAATGTAAACTTCTATTTTTTAGAACAATTTGTTTTGTTTTATCGTCCTCTTTATATCAGTAATCTCAGTAATAGAAAATAATAATATTGCCTCGTGGAAAATTAGGAAAGACAAACGTCAGATAGAGAAAATATGGTTTTACGGGCTACTAACCAAAGTTAAAAGACAAACTTCAGATAGAGAAAATATGGTTTTACGGGCTACTAACCAAAGTTAAAAGACAAACTTCAGATAGAGAGAGAAAATATGGTTTTACGGGCTACTAACCAAAGTTAAAAGACAAACTTCAGATAGAGAGAGAAAATATGGTTTTACGGGCTACTAACCAAAGTTAAAAGACAAACTTCAGATAGAGAAAATATGGTTTTACGGGCTACTAACCAAAGTTAAAAGACAAACTTCAGATAGAGAGAGAAAATATGGTTTTACGGGCTACTAACCAAAGTTAAAAGACAAACTTCAGATAGAGAGAGAAAATATGGTTTTACGGGCTACTAACCAAAGTTAAAAGACAAACTTCAGATAGAGAGAGAAAATATGGTTTTACGGGCTACTAACCAAAGTTAAAAGACAAACTTCAGATAGAGAGAGAAAATATGGTTTTACGGGCTACTAACCAAAGTTAAAAGACAAACTTCAGATAGAGAGAGAAAATATGGTTTTACGGGCTACTAACCAAAGTTAAAAGACAAACTTCAGATAGAGAAAATATGGTTTTACGGGCTACTAACCAAAGTTAAAAGACAAACTTCAGATAGAGAGAGAAAATATGGTTTTACGGGCTACTAACCAAAGTTAAAAGACAAACTTCAGATAGAGAGAGAAAATATGGTTTTACGGGCTACTAACCAAAGTTAAAAGACAAACTTCAGATAGAGAGAGAAAATATGGTTTTACGGGCTACTAACCAAAGTTAAAAGACAAACTTCAGATAGAGAAAATATGGTTTTACGGGCTACTAACCAAAGTTAAAAGACAAACTTCAGATAGAGAAAATATGGTTTTACGGGCTACTAACCAAAGTTAAAAGACAAACTTCAGGATGAAACAGCAATTTATTTAAGGCAAGAACAAACTATATTTATAAAAATAAAATTACAACCTTTCGCATTGAGTTTCCTTTATTCTATAAAAGAAACTCAATGCGAAAGGTTGTATTTTTATTTTTATCGTTGTAGCGCATTTATTTCGTTTACTTCAAACTATATTTGATTAAATAATATATATAAGCAATAAGGGAGGAGGGCACAGAGTAGCAAATTATAAAAATTGATACTCTGTTAAAAAATAATAATTACTTTACTATAATATCTCTAATCCATACACACGCCTTTATCCAGTAAATATATATACAGTAGAACCTCCATGAGAGGAAACTCACGCTAGTGGACACCTCTCTATAAATGACAGTTTTCAATTGCAAAATTACCATTTTTACAATTTAGCAACTCTCCGGTAAAAGGGCACCTCTCCCTAAAGGACAATTTTGGCTCTGCAATTAGGTGTCCTTTACAGGGAGGTTGTTCTACTGTATTGTCATATACATGAGTTCACCACCGAGTCTGCAAAGAGGGAAAACGTACAAACTATTCATATTTGTATATGCTCATATAAATCTCATGTGCGTCTGGTCAGGATATGCCTCTTTTGTTATTAATATTGATATACTCGTATATTACAGTTTAAAGCTTAAAATGTTCATTGATGGAGAAGAAGTTTTCCTGTCCGCTCAAAATGCTCCAACTCCACTCCAGCACATATCCTGGACTGTATTGGAGCTAAGACCTATACAAGAACCCCAAAACTATAGTAGAAAAAAAATTATTGCTTTCAACCTTCATGACCTGGTGTAATCTTACCCATGGGATAATATAAAAAATATTAAAATCTTTCTCGTTCAAATCTTTTAATCTATTAACTTTTGGGGGCACTGTTAAAGAAACAAACACATTTTTCGTTTCTTATAATCCTATGTAAATACTCATTTGGCTTTAGAAAACTTTGCTCTTTTTGTTTATAGGGATAGTAAAAAAAAAATTCTAGTTCTTCAAGTTAGTTTACTTAGAATTATTTTTATCCTTTTTTTTTTTTGTCTATTCCAGAAATTATAGCCGAGCGTGTATTTGTTACTTCTTTTATGTGCCTGGATCATGTTACCATGATCAAAAAGCTGCAACCTACACCCCATTCCATGAATGGACTCATGGAATTCGTGTAATCTTTACACAAGGGAATAAGAAACAACAACAACTACCTTTTGCAATCTAAATTCAATCTGTTGGGTAATTAGAAAAAAATAAATTCAGGAACACCTATCTTATCTTTGAATTCAATATGTAATCATTCCTGAATTCCAACTTGTCTATATTTTATAGATGTGGTAAACTTGGATTTAATGTAAGGTGTTGGAGCACGTTGTTTGCACAAGTAAGAATTGAAGTAAATCAACAACAATAACAACAACAAAAGGGCTTGTATTAGGGCCCATTGCCCTCTGTGGATTCTTCATACAACAACAAAATAATACAGTAATTTTTCTTCCCTTTCCCTATGTGCACGTGAGCCTTTGTTTAAAAAGGCATTTATTTACACATCTGTTCTAAAACTTTCCTCACTACCTCTTTTGCGTATGAATCTATCTACAATTGATCTGTAGAAATTATAGAGTTCTAATGCTATATTTTTCTTTTCTGAAATAGTTCTCAGCGTCTGCAGTGGGTTGCTAAATCTCCAGAAGGTGTTTTTAAGAGTTTTTTCTCTTTGAATCGAAGTAAATCATCAGATTAAATAAAAAACTTTCCTACTGTCTCTACGGAAATGATAAAAATACTAAAAGGGTCAAGCTCATCCGTTGTATACCCTGTAAACGGTTTCGCCAACCAAATCTACCAGTCTGCACTACTATTGTATATATCTTTATTCTATATGTATGTCTTTAATTTTTTTCTTTGAAACTATCTCTCTAATAAGTACGATTTCTTTTACAATTAAAACAAACTTCCTATACTGTCCTTACTGCGATGAAAAAGATTGAGAGCTGGCTCATCAGTGATGAACCCTCTCAGTGATTTCGCCAGTTTAGCCTACCATTCGGTTTTTAGTTCTCAACTATTGTATTGGACGATAGGATGCAGGCATTCCTGATATTGTTTCATCGCAGTAAGGACCGTCAGAAGTTTGCTTATTTCTCAAATAAATGCTTAATCATTCCATGTATATAGATGGCGCATTATTGCCTTATGTTTAATCTGAATATGCATATATCAGCCCCCAGTACAATAATAGTGTTCAGATTGATTGTTAATTCTACCTTTTTTTTTGCATAATTTTATTTGTAAAATCATTGTTATTCTGTTTATATTTTTAATTCATTTGACCACGTGCCAAAGTATGTATAAATAGTTTTGTTTAATAAAGTCAGTGCGTTTGTAAATCCGCTTTTGCCGGTCCCAAGCCCGGATGAAAAAGGAGGAAAGGGAGCAGTAACAAGCTCGCTAAAAAACCTGGGTTCAGCTGGCCCGGTTGATAGTACCCTGTAAGGGCTCCTAATCCAGGGATACAGGATTAGCAGCGTTTGTACTCCATGTTAGGAGCGACTGCACATGGCGTCTGTTCCTCATGTCAGAGGCGGCCATTTCTTTTGGAGCCAAGTCGGACTGCCACTGAGTAGTGCTCCCAGTCTTAATGACAAAGGCAGACGCATTCTACTTCACCCAGCCAAGTCTCAAGCTTTACAAGCTTGATATTTATTTATTAATTGAGTGGAGATAAGAAAGAAAAGGAAGAAGAGAGTGCGTTTGTGAAATACGCCCGTGTGTGAGATACCATCCTTTATAGAGTAGATCTCCATTTGGGAGTGAAAAAGTGATCGCCAGCAATCAGACCTTCCCTCAAATCAACTACAGTCCTCAGAAGGTGGCGGAGACATAAGGGTTGGTACTTGGAAGTAGAACACCAGCCAAGGTTAAACAAGTAGAGTTGTTTGTATAACAACACATTGCCTCTGAGGATAAGTTTCTTGCTTTATTTAAACCATCTATCAAGCTTCCAGGTAACACAAACCCTTCTACAGGAGTATACAACGAAATGAATCCTAATCATTAACTACTATTTATATCTTGTATATTATTTACATATCTTTAAAATATGCAACGAAACTATTTAGCATTTTTATTTAGTGTATGTTTATATGATGTAATATAATTAAAATTGAGTTTTATCTTTTAAATACAAATCGAAATAGCGAAATAAAAATACAATTGACTATCTAGGGCTGTTTTGAAAGTAATTCTAAGTATTTGAGCTGTGTATAAATCCATTGTAAATTTCTGGGATGTCTATATGTCTGTTGATGCTCTGATGTTTCATTGTCACCATGGCTTCAAGGATTAGTCTTTTGTACTAGTAGAGTTGTATGGTAGATTAAAACTGATAAACTGTTGGTAAATGCTCACTACTGGTGAACTCGGCCATCTTACTCATTGTATTTCTTTAAAAAATAGGCACTTCGGCCAGTTAAAGTGTCTATTTTGAAAGAAATATGAATGCCGGCCAGGAAACCTCTTTCTTTACGATTACTTATTGTAGTTCTTAGTTACTAGGAATTTGTTGAAGAAAACACGCAAGAGCTTACGTCTGTTTGTTTTTTAAATTTGACGCCTACAGAAGAATTACGAAATGGGAACCAGAAGGTTTGTCTTGTTCTTTTATCAACGGGGATTCCCTAAGAAACAGGTTGGTTGAGATTCGTCCCCGGGACCTTTCGTGTTGTCGCGTCTTTCCGGTCTCTCCGTCTTCAAGGTTCTCTACCGATTTTTATTGGCCATTACTCATTCTTCAATATTTCCTCCAAGATTTATTTTCTTTATCATCCACAAAAATATCTCTCTCTCAAGAGCTATAAATAGAAATGAAACTCATAAATTTACATAAAACTTACAAGAAAATAAGACCTAATCTAAATACAGTGGAACTTGGATAATTCGAAACCCAATGAACCAAAAAATATTTTTTCGAATTATCCAAAAAATCGAATTAAAAAGGTTTTGAATAAAAGACAAAACAATAAAACCTCGCATTTTAAATCAATTCCTTTATTAAGAATAACATTAGATGCTGTAGAAATATTGGAATTAAAGGCGTTTGAATTATTCAAGTTTTACTGTAAATTAATAATGTGTGACGTTTCGTTAAAAGCGTTGTTACCGAAACGTCACATACTATTAATTTATTTGGATTAGGTCTTATTACCTTGTAGCTATAATCTATAATCCAAATTGTGCTTCATCATTACATAAAACCTGTTTATCAGAATCAAACAAAACATAAACAATGTGTTGGAAGAATGTAAATTTTCCGAAATATTGGCTCTCTACACATCAATTCAGCACACAGTCTGTACTAGGTTATAAGTTATGTTAATGTAGGCCTTACCTAAAGAAAAATAATGACAGTTCAAAAAAGTAATCCCTTGTATCAATATTGAGTAAAAATATCAGGTCTCCAGGGAAAGTATATTCTCAAAATCTTTTTTAACCTCTAGCTTTCGGGTACGAAGGCCTTCTACAGAAACATACGAAACAATATGGACAAATACTATCCCATAGATGTAGGCACTCTTCTATATATACCACAATATACTTCATGTATACCACAATAGTTCATGAATTTATTGAATTTAATTTGAAGTCTCGAGATATCGTTCAACCAGCACGTATCATCCACCACGCCACCACACACGTATATTTAAAAAAATATATTTTTCAAACAAAAATAATGTAATATATTTTTCTCTCAATATATAATAAGTATTTAAAAAATATATATAAAAATGTGTATATAAAAATTGTATTTATTATTCAGTTGTTAACGTGATAATCCTGTTGAAGGACTGACAAGTCGGAAAGCTTGAAAATAAAAGGTTGCACAAGAAACTTAATTTATTTTATAGCAGGAGAATTATACCATGTTTTCTACTGTAGAAGGGCGTTCGTACCCGAAAGGTAGAGATTACAAAGGTTTCTCAAAAGATACTTTTCCCTGGAGTCCTTTTATTTTTACTGAAGAAAATGATGACGTTCCTTTCATCATAGCATACAATCTAGGAATGCAATCAATTATACGTTACAGCAGTCAGATATCACCATTGTAATCAGTGAAGTAAATAACGTTAACTTTTCTCATCAATAACTTTTTATTTTATTAACTAACTTCTCAAAGTAGAACTAAGCTTTCTAGCATAGATCTTCTTCACATTTTTATAACGATACAACTCTGACATTTCTCTCTATTTTTATTGTTTCAGTAGTGAAAAATTGAAGAGAAAAACTATATTCACTTTTTTCACATTGTTTCGCGTTCTCACGCACTTCTGACCTTAACTACTCGTTTCATGATTTTTCAGGATGCTGAATGAACAGTTTTTCTGGTCGTTGAGGTACAGCTTGCACCACGCTGATGAGGGCCAACAGCCCGAAACGCGTATGTGGTTAGCTTTTCTTGATTAATGAAGAATAAGTATTTGGCTAATTCTGGAATAATTAAACATGAACGAATAGTTCTTATATTTTTCGATAGATAGCGCAAGCCATCAGCAACTTTCAGTTGCACGATAAGGGGATGCCTTTTTTCTTAACTATATTCAAGGTTCTAATATATGAAAATGTCTCTGAGGAAGATCTGTACTCGAAGGCCTACCTTTTAATTCAATAGGTTAGATAATAAACTTAGAGAGAGAGAGTGAGAGTGGAAGTTATTTGCGTCAAAATCGCTAATTTTTCAAAACCAAGAATTCCAGTGTAACTGCTATTAAAATAAATAATATCCAGGTGCAAATTTATCGAATAAAGATTAAAATGATATCAAATATAAGAGTTACAAAAATCTACAAAATTTAAAATGGGGAATACGCCTATAATGATAATTAAACAAATCTATATTTCGAAACTATTATAGACGCGTATGATTCTTTTAAAAATTAAACAATTTCCTACTGCCCTTACTACAATGAAATATTAATGGGAGGGCCTGGCTCATCAGTGGTGAACCCTCCCAGCGGTTTTTCCAGTTTTATCTACCGTTTATAATAGTTTCGAATTCTCTCATAACATATGGCGCGCTAATGCATCATAAATCTATATTTTAAAAAATCAACAGAAATGGTGAATTCAATCATAATAGAGTATCAGGGTTGTCAAATATAGGTCTGCCAGCTCCCGATGAAACCTGTAGACATGTGGCATTGTTGTTATCCACAATCAAAGTTAGTACAGTCTCTGAATCTCCATAGTTGCTGTTTGTCACATCTTCCTGGCCTGTCTGATTCGACGGTTCAGTGGTTGATAAGGAGAGTCCGTGGCATCACTTTGTTTATAATACAATATAATGCGGCTTATGATTGTAGAACGAAGTTTGACAACCATACCGCAAATTTTTCTTTTGAACGAAAAATCGAAATTTATTTTAAGGAGATATAACGATTATTTCTAACCTTAGGAATGAAGTATGAAAGGATGAATTGTGAAGAATAATTATAAACGAAAAAATAAAGTGTCCAGGGATGGGATTATCGCTAAACCCATTACAACGGCAACTAAATCTAACCTGACTTTATCTAATCTATCCTAGCCTCACCTTACCTGTACCTAACCTGACTCAACCTAACCTTGATTTTAAAATATCGTAACGTAGAAAATCAGTAAAGACAAACTTCAGGATGACACGGCAATTTATTTAAGGCACAAACAAAATCAACGTTTATAAGATATAAGATAAGCAATGAGAGACGTTTCCAGAGAGTAGCAAAATATAAATAATATAAATATCAGATTTCTTGAAAATAAAGATACTTCGGCCAGTAAATCTTTTTATTACCTCGACGTTTCGACAAAAAAGCATTTGTCCTCGTCAGGAGCAAACAAATATTAAAACATTCAGCAAGGCTTTAAAAATAATTCTAAGGTTCCAAGGGCGTTCTCACGAGATATATAAAATTTTGTACAAAAAAAAAGTATCTTTATTTTCAAGAAATATGAACGCCGGCCAGGCAGCCTCTATCTTTACGATAAATATCAGAGAGAGAAAGAGAATTAATAATATGTAAATAAAATATAATAAATACTTTGCTATAATATAAAACAATTTAAAACTGTATCTATTAATAAAACAGAACATCAACCGAGTAAAGGCTGCTAGCCAACGAGGTAACAAATGAGATGTCTTAAAGAGTAATAATGTGCTACCTTATTTTTAGAATATCGAAGTTCGCATATTCCAAGTTTCCTGATTCACATTCCATCATACACACTTCAAGCTTTCCATGTTTCTACATTGATTTCATTAGATATATACCCTACCTTCTTAACAACTTTGTCCATTTAATATTAGAACATTAGAAAAGTTTGATTTATTTGTGTAAAAGAAACATTCGCGTTTTAATGTTTTCATTTGCTATATATATAGATGACGCGTTATTGCTTTGTATTGATTAGAACAGCAACCATACATTATAAACATGTTTCAAACCGGAGTTTGAACAAGATTTATTAATACCTTATTTTATGAATCATCTAAATCTTTATTTTTACAAGTCTCTTCGAATAATTAGCTCAGACTCTGTAAGTTTTCTTAGTTTCTTATGCATTTTTTTGGTGAGGCAATTCATCATTCTTTTTTAAGCTCTGTAATCTGTAACATTATATATGTAGAAGTTGGTGAAACCTATCTCTCTAACTTGATCTATATTTCTTTCATGTTTCTATGCATTCTCAAATGTTTATATACATGTCATATATTTCAAATAATACGAGCATTAAAACAATATTTCCAAAATGAAAATACATACTTCCCATCGTATTTTCATATGAAAATCGTCTATACACAGGCAAACTATTTCGATATGGTATTGATATGTTCAAAAATGCAATAGTTTCTAAGAAGAGAAATTTCAAATACAAATATTAAATCTCTTTATATATACTTTGAAAATATATACTTAAACCTCTTGTAAATAAAATTGATCTTGCGTATCTAATTTTATAAAATGTTCTCGTGATTGAAGCTTTGTACGCGAAACAATTTGCATAATTGGACGTTTTTATATTTAAAAATAAAGTTGTTTGAGTCACCTATGTAGTTTTTATTTTTAAATGAATTTAAGATGTGTGTGTGTGTGTTTTTTTTTTTCGAAAATCTCTGTAAAATTTATATGTAATCAAGCTCTCAGATTGGGACATCTATTTATAGGAATATTGGAGCTCTTGTAGATTAGCTGGCAGAAGGTTGATGATAGATAGATGGAGTACCGGTGTTTTACGATTTCTATGGACCATATGCGATCTGGAAGATAAAAGGTACACAAAGGCCGCAAATCAGGAAAACTTGACCGAAATAAGGCAGTTATGTAAACCTTTGTTCTTGAGGAAATTTTAGATTTTTTATTGAAGGCTTCCTTTTGCCATGAAAATAAATAATTATAATTTTCTTCGAAACCTTTATCGCGTGTTTTATCTTTTTATATAGATGATTATATATTTGAATCATCGTGTCAATGTCATTTTTGGCATAAGTCGTAAATCACTGTGTTCGATCATGGGATTTGCGGATGAGTTCTTGTGTTGTCCACGCCGTCTTTTACATCATCTGACCATCCCCTTCTGTGCCGTACCCTTCCACATGACCCCTCCAATCTGCCCTTAAGTTTCAGTATAGGATATATTCATCTTGGACAATATGTTCCAATTAGAACGTTGTATCGTAGTTTGTGAAATTTTCTGCTTTCTTATCATCAATTAGATCTTGCTGTTAGCAATTCGATCATTCCATTTGAACCTTTCCCGGTTGAACCTCTCAGTTTGTTCTTTGCTCTAACCACAAGAATCAACGTTTTTCATATACAATATAGAAGAACTGACCAGTGATCGCGATAAACGAATGCGTAGTTGTGGCTTTATATAGAATTTCTTATCTGTTAACATTCTATTTTTTGACTAAGGCATATTTCTTTGATCTCGCCTGTTTTGTCAATCTCTGAAAACATGTAGCTCTAAGTAACAAGAACTTGATATCTGTGCCACGATAGGGTTGAGGCAAGGTCACAATTTGAAGCATTATTTTACAGTTGTTGGTTATTTACTTGATAAAATAGCCTAGTCGTATTACTGTACATAAATTGAATATTCGTCTATCATTTAAGTGTATCGAAATATAAATTCCAACTCCATACAGCGATACGGTATATGGAATCTGCCATACATTCACTCCCCCAGTAAAAGCCTCAAGACATAAATTCTTATTTAAAACTTTAGAAGTCTAAAAATCACAAAGAGCAAATTAAAAGTAAAATATAATACAATATAATGCGGCTTATGATTGTAAAACGACGTTTGACAAATTTTACCACAAATGTTTCTTTTGAACGAAAAATAGTAATTTATTTTAAGGAGAAATAACGACTATTTCTATCCTTAGGGATGAAGTATGAATGGATGAATTGTGAAGAGTAATGATGAACGGAAAAATAATCCCTGGACACTTTTATTTTTCCGTTCATCATTACTCTTCACAATTCATCCTTTCATACTTCATCCCTAAGGATAGAAATAGTTGTTATTTCTCTTTAAAATAATTAACGATTTTTCGTTCAAAATAAACATTGCGGTAAACTTGTCAAAAGTAAAATATATTTACACATAATATTGTATTACAGTATTTATTTTTGTTTTTTATTAACAGGGTATCAATTTTTATATTTATTTACTCTGTAAACTTTCCTTTTTTGCTTATCTTGTATTTTATCAATTTTAAGGTATGCTTGTTCCTTAAATAAATTGCTGTGTCATCCTGAAGTTTGTCTTTCCTAATTTTTCACGTGGCAATATATAAGGCAATAATGCACCACTTTCCTTACAGAAATGGGGTCTATTAATGCTTTACTAGGTGTATATATATATTTAAAAATTTTATTTTTAACTTTTTCTTTGAAAATAATTTAGTTCTATTTTTATTTTCAAAAATAAAATATTTTTCTCAATTCAGAGAGTAATACTAGTAAGTGTATACTAGGAAAAGTTTTGCTTTTTAGCGCTGAATGGCTTATAATATTAGATACATCTGGTATGTAAATTCTTTACATATTTACATAAAATCTTATATAAATTCACTATTAATATTAAACATATAATTAAAGCTTTTGCTCTTTTTTCACTTGTAGAGACTCCGGGATAAATCCAGGTATAAGAAATTTCTTTCCCTCCAATTTACCCAGACTGATCTATTTATTAACTTGATTGTCTTAATTAAGTTTTCCTGTATATAAATTTAATATTATACTATTAAATGTGATTATCTTAAAAATAATAATAATAACATTTCTAATTACTGGTAATATTATTGTTCTTCCTGCATGTACCTCTACATTTCTACTCGGAGAATCTGTATAAGACTGAAAGGTCTTAATAAAGCTTTTTGTTGTTGTTTGTTATATATTTACATAATATCTCTTAGGGTTTTTGTGAACTATTTTCAGAAGAAAACAACGCTCGATGTAATATATTTGCATATAATTATAATGTTTCAAAACGTATTTCCATATATGTTCCAATATAATTAAAAACAATTCTTCAAATATGAATAAAACAGCCAATTACAATAGTATACCGGTTTTAGTAGGAAAAATATAACTTAATTGTTTCTTTTTTATTTATTAATCAACCAATGTTGAAATATTTGCGCCTATTACAGAGGAAACAAAACAACAAACAAATTAAAACTTAGAATTAAATATTTACAAATTTACATGTATTAATCGACAGAGTTTATAAAATTTATATAGACAAAGTGGCTGATGTAAGAGAGTTAAATCATTTAGCTCAGGGAACAATCGATGTCTCACTTCTGTAAAGTTCGGACAGTCATAGATAAGGTGAAGAGCAGTTTGTTCAGTTTCTCCGCAGGAACAATTTGGTGTTTCTGATAGACCTATTTTATGTAAGTATTTCTGGAATTTTCTGGGTGATATGACAAATTGAGTAACTATAAAATTTTAATGGAACTATGTAGGAATTCAGTTTGGAAAAAATAGTGCTAATTGTACTAAATTGTTTCTAGTTTCACATTTAATGAAATGGTAACTAAATATTTTATATTTCACTTCTTCTGTTTGACTTTCAATCCAATCCATAGATTTTACAGCAGTCCTTCAGAATAGACAGTATTAAAAACATATATTTGATGAGGAAGTACTGAGGAGTTTTCTAATCTCTGAGCTCCAGTGTGTACTTCCGTGAGTTTACCCAAATAAATAAATAACGGGAGAATGTAATGTACTGTAAGTTCCTCTGACCCACTTCCAGAGCTTCCTGTAGCCGGCCCCTTGTTCCAGTCAACGGTCCATAAATATTAAAACTACTTCCTTTGTACTGTATTAAATATACTTCCTATGCATATACTATACATCATGGAATTAGGTATGTTTGCCAAGTACCCGAGTTGTCCTACATACTTAAGTACTTTGGGGCTTTATTTAAAATAGCGGTGAAAGTCCAAGATATTATGTAAGGCAGATTTATTTCTTAGAATATTTTCCAGTAATGCCCTGTTGAGGTTGGGAATTTCTAGGAGAGTCGCCGTCTGAAATTATTGGTAATGGAAAGCTGGGCACACAGTTGAAAAGAAGGCGATCCTTTGTTTGATCTCCATGCTAGAGGTGGAGGAAAATCAGGTCCTCTTTTAAAAATTTAGCGCAGTCTGCCTGCACGTATTCATTGCCAGTTAAGATGTTTGCTGAAGTGCACTCATATTCGATTCTTGGTAGCATAGAGTTCAAATGTCTTGGCTTGGCTGCCAATCTTCTTAGATTCCTGAAATTATCCCTAATATATAGATCTGTCCATAGATTCTGTGCGAGCTGAGCTCTTTCTGAACGAAGCTCCAATCAAAGTTATAGAAGAGGTTACCATATTAGATTTATATGTATGATAAGTTCTTGTAATGTGATCATGTAAAAATACCGATGTTGAACGTGTGGCTTGTTGCAGTCAATGAAGGGAATCCGGCAAGCATCATGCCTCATGCTCCTGGCGCTATGCTGCCTGGCCCATGGACTTCCGAGTCCAGACAACACCACTGAACCGACCACCACGGACCCCTGGACCTGCCCTATGATTTCCCTCAACCCAGGAGAATATATCCTGTTCCCCAACAAGACAGCTTACGTCGAGGCCTACAACCAAATTTACCAACACTACATCCTTTCCGGAGATAAGCTTCTTGTCTGTGCCAACTACTCTATCGAGGATGTATACGAAGAAATCTACGAAGAGGACTCCACGGATGATTTCATGAAGTACACCACGACCATTGGTATCTCAATCTCAATTGCATGTTTATGTATTCACATGATTCTTTTTATCATGATAAGAGAAATGAGAACGTTTCAAGTATGTAATCTCACATCTCTTTGTTTTTGCCTTATCATCGCTTATTCCTTATTCCTCTGTATTGATTCCTATGAAAAAAGTCCTTCGGCTTGCCATGTAATTGCAGTGCTGATGCATTACTTCTATTTAGCATCGTTCTTCTGGTCGAATGTAATTTCTGTTGATGTCCTGCGTACTCTAATCTCGTTGAAGTATTATTCCTCTACAACTTTGAAACAGAGGTACATTGCATATTCGTTCTATGCTTGGGCTGGGGCTTTGGCAATTTCTCTTGCTGCTGTTATTTTCAACTATACAGATCTTGGTCCTGCTTACTTGAAACCTGAATTTGCAACTCCTCTTTGCTGGTTCCAAAATAAAACTGCACTTCTTTATCTCTTTGGTGTACCTATCATGATTGTTCTTGTAATTAACTTCGCATGCTTTATTGCCAGTATTTCTATAATTTTCTTTAAGAAAATGAAAACTACTGATAAACGAGATATTTCTTTGAAAAATGAGGTTGCTGTTTATTTAAGATTGGCTTTGATTATGGGATTTGCTTGGGTATTTGGAATTATAGCTTCTTATTCACAAATGAAAGTGTTCTGGTATCTCTATGTGATTTTTACGACCTTTCATGGAATGTTCATTTTCTTGTCTTTCACATGCTTCAACAGAGCGGTCAAAAAGAATTTGAAACGTATTTTCTGCAGATCAAACGAATATGATGTTGATTCGTCAATCTCAATAGTTCTTCACAATAGATAATCCATTACCTTTCTGGAGAACACATATATTTGATCATATTGAATTTCTTTATACATTATCTGTGTGTTACATACGTGTGCCAAAGAGTGCCCAATTTATTTTTAAAAGAATAGTATTTAGGCCTGTGATAACAAGAAAATGTCCAATTTTTGCGCGCTTATCACTAACTTATTAATTTTAATAAATTTAATTTTATAGTATTTTTATTTTATATTTGAAAGCATTAAAAAGTCATTTTATTCATATTTGTTGATAAGTTATTTTTAGTTCCATTTCCAAATATGACAAAAACATTTCAGTGTATTAAAAACTCGTAAATTAACTTAAAATTTGATAGCTATTATTTTACATAAACTTATACTAAGGAGATTCATTCTCAAATTATAAAATTATTATTATGCTTAAAATATAGGGCAATAATAAAATAATAATGAGTATTTATTTTCAAAAAAAAAATCCATCAATTATCAAAAGTCAATCAAAACCTCTCTCTCTACATATATATATATAATTAAACATACCATAATAAATCATAATATTAAATATATATATATATACGTATATATAGGGCTATTATATATAATTTATATATATTTAGAGTAAATCATATTGATATAAAAATATTTAGCTATTTCTCTCTACATATATACGTGTGAATGTATAGTATATAGCTATAACATTAATAATTAATTCACAGAAGATTTTTTTATTCCTTTTTAAAGTTACCAAAATTTATTTACATTTATATATAAAACATTATTTTTTCTTATATAATAGTTTTTCTATTTCCCTAAATATATTCTCGTTTTTTAGCTAAACCTAAATTATTGAAATATTTATTCAAAAGAAAACAGCTATTTTGCTATATTTTTCTGTGTGGCATCTACATTTTATATTATAATTCATTTTTAAAGAAAGAGGTATCTATTTTTATTTTTTTGGTTAATAAACACCCTCTTCCCGCAATATTACATTTTTATATATTAAAAAAAAAAAGATATTTAATGTTTAAGTTTCAAAAGTGCAGAACATTTTATTTTATTATATTTGTATAAGATATTTATACCCCCCTATGAAAGGAAATTCAATTAAATTTAATGTATTTAAAATGTGCTTTCATATATTTTTCACTTCTAATAGTGTAATACATGTTATTTTTAAATCTAAAAACAAATTTTTATTGTCAATTAATTAAAAATGTTATTTTTTGTTTTATTAAAAGTTTTCAATAAAGTATTAATTTAAAAAAAAAAAACTAAGATTTTTTAAATGTGTATAATTCCTTGATTTTTTTTTATATAGTGGAAATATTTTGTTAAATATATATATGCTAATAAAATTATATAGTTAGTTGAATAATTAATTAAATATACTGATAAAATGCCTTTTATCGAATATCTTGTATATAGAATTAAGGGGTTATCTCTCTCTAATATTCTTTATTTAATTTTCACCAATACATTTGCTTATTTATTTTTAAAGCGCATTATAAGATTTTGGAATGTGGAATAAATTTATACAACACGTATTGTGTTTATAATTATTTCATATACCTTATACATGCATGCTTTTAACAATATTTACCTTAGTCAAAAACGTTTTGAAATATTTGTCAACTATGTGAAATATCCATTTTCAATTTACGTTTATAACTATTGAAGATAATCTATTCAAACATTATTTCGCCGCATGTGGAATAATGGACGCCGTCCAGACGGCTCGGGTGACGACTGTAAACAAACAAACCCCGGCGGCGCCAGCCGCCAACAAAGGACTAGAACTCGGCTTGGTCTGCTACCGACCAGTTGGGTGTTTTCCTCTGTCCTCTTAAGACGTATTAAATAAAGTTAGTTAGAAGGAGACTTTTACCCTTTCCTTTCTGCTATTCAGTGATCTTATTTAAATCCTTGCAACAGCCCACAAAAGAATCATCACAGCGAATTCTTCTACCGAACTCGCTTCAGTGTTTTGTGAACCGATTACCCGACATTTCTTCACAAAGTGGCGTCCCCGCGGGTGGGATTCTGACAAGGCAAGATCAAGTGGATTAACGGCGGAGTACAAGTCAAGGCTCAAGATAAGTACCTTTTGTTTTACCTTCTGTTTATAGTGTTTTTTGAAAAATGGAAATTTTAAAAAAGCATAGAAATTTACTTAGAAAGCGACTAACTCGCATTTTGAAGACGACAGAAGAGTTTCTGTGAGGTACTCCACCGATACCTATAGAGGACATTGAATATAATAGATAGATCATTGAAGAAACTCACAGTGAGCTTCTTGTGATCCAAAGCAAGATAAGAGACTTCATGCTAACTTCAGACGTTAGCGAAGAGGAACTAGAGCAAGACGATGAGGAAGCCTTGCAATATACCCAGAGATATAAGAGGATATATAAAAAATGTCTCGCTCTTGTTGAACCCGGGATCACTGCATCCAGTCCCACGACCAGTGAAGTGAGCTTCGCTTCTAGCTCACACCATAGAACTGTAAAAATACCCAAGATATAATTAAAGAAGTTTACAGGAGAAATAAAAGATTGGTTGGGATGGTGGGCACAGTTCAACAAGATACATGTCGAACCCACTTTAGAAGACAGCAACAAGTTTCAATATCTTGTGCAGTCTATGTCGCCGGGAACCAGAGCTAGTAAACTGGTTGATAGTTACCCCCTGACTGCCGAGAATTACCCCAAAGTTATAGAAACTTTGACAGAAAGATTTGGAAGGCCTGAACTGTTGCAACAAGTCTATGTCAGGGACCTTATCCGCCTTATGATCGATTGCTCCTCCAAACAACAGTTGAAGGTGACTTCATTTTATGATGAGTTGGTGACTCATTTGAGAGCATTGGAATCCTTAAAGATTGAGGCCAGACAGATGTCTGTATTTATATTTCCAATGATTGAGGCATGTCTCTCAGAGGAACTCATGAAGGCTTGGCAAAGAAGCCCCCTCCATTATGTCAAGATTGATGCTAATGATTCGACTCAAACTAGAGTTTACCTAATTATGGAGTTTCTCCAAAAGGAAGCTGCAGCAGAACAAGACAGAGCCTTAGCTGGAACCAAGTTTGGACTCAAATCTCTGAGACAGGATAGAAACATGGGCAGACAATCACATCCTGCTAAGATACCTACGGCCTCTGGACTCTTTGCTGGACGTTCCCAGATTTGCATCTTTTGTAATAAAGATCATAAAAACACAGAATATCTTGCTGCGCGCAGAATGAGCATTAAAGAAAGAAGAGAGCGTATTAAAAACGCTAAATGTTGTTTCTCCTGCCTCCAACCAGGTCATATCTCTTCTAATTGTAGAAGGCGCATAACTGAATGTATTCGATGTAAGAAGAAGCACCTTGATATTTTATGCCCTCTTAATGCTCCTGGACGAGATTCAGCGGACGAAGACAAGGAACAGGTGGAAGACTGTGACGTTTCTCCTACTGTAGAAAACGGAGTTTCATTCTCCGGTCTTAGCGCTTCGTCTCTGATTTTGCTACAGACTCTGAAGATTAAGGTCGAAGGTGCGACTTCGGCGAAAGTAGTGCGTGCACTCCTTGACACAGGTTCCCAACGATCCTATATTTTGTCTAAAACTGCCCAGGATCTCGGACTATCTCCCATCGGCCAGGAATCACTTAAACATGTGGTGTTTGGAGTTCATACTAGTGAAAGTGTCCACCAAGAATACAGAGTCAATTTGGGTCATGCATCGGGGAATTTTAAGATGGTAGCGAAGCTTCTTGACCAACAAAAATTCTGTGGTAACCTACCAAGATTGAGCCGCGGGCCATGGTTAAAAGAACTCAAAGCCCGCAGAATCTGGGTTCCTGATATTGGAAAGGATGATATGGAAATTGAAATACTTCTAGGATGCGATGTGTTGGGATCTATTTTCATGATGAAATCTTGTGTGTTGTCAAATGGCTTGACTGCGTCGCAGACACGTTTTGGATGGACTTTAATGGGAGAATGTCAGCAAGGTAGTGACGTTTCACTCGATCATCATGTTACAACGATGACAATTTCGGAGAGCGGTATAACCAATCTGTGGAATCTAGATGTTCTTGGCATTATGGATTCTATTGAAGGTAAACAGAGAGATCAGAGAGACGCATTGGCGCGTCGACATTTTCTAAAAACAGTCCAACATTCTGTTTCAGGAAGATATGTTGTTTCCCTCCCGTGGCCTGTAGATAAAGCTAAAATCGCGGACAACAGGGAGGTTGCTATGAAGAGATTAGAACAGACGACTAAGAAATTAATCTCTTTGAATCTTTATGAGGACTATGATGATATTTTCCGAGGCTGGTTGGATGATGGGATAATTGAGAAAGTCCCAGCTGAACAACACGACGCTGAGGCCTTCTACCTGCCTCATCGTCAGGTGGTGAAACTCTCCAGTGGGACTACGCCTATCAGGCCTGTCTTTGATGCTTTTAGCAAGGTCTATAGATCCCCATCTTTAAATGACTGTCTTGAAAAAGCACCTAACCTCATAGAGATGATTCCCAACCTTATGATGAGGTTTAGAAATGGCAAGTTTGGAGTCGTGGCAGACATTAAGAAAGCGTTTCTGCAGATTGAGGTGAATGAAAGGGACAGAGATTACCTGCGTTTTCTGTGGTATTCCCAAAATGGAGAAAAGACAGAAGTATTCCGACATAGACGTGTCGTTTTCGGTGTTAACTGTAGTCTTTTCATTTTGGGGGCAGTAATCGAATACCACCTGTCTAATGTTCGACCTGAACATAAACCGTTAGCTCAGAGGTTGCAGAAATCCTTTTATGTGGACAATTTAGTCACAAGCGTGAACTCTTTTGAAGTGTTACAAGATCTCAAATTGACCGCAACCTCCATCATGGATAATGCTCGGATGGAGCTAAGCCGTTGGGAGCATAGCCTGGACGTGGCCTCCCATACTTACCCCTTTGAAAGAGCAGAGATATCTAAAGTGCTTGGTATATATTGGGATAAAGGGAAAGATTGTCTGTCATGTGAAATTTCCGTTGCCATACCCCCCAAGATAACCAAAAGGAGTATCCTGTCCTGCTCAGCTCAGATATATGACCCTATTGGATTTCTGAACCCAATATTAATAAAAGCCTAAAATTCGATTGCAAAAAGTTTGAATAAAGCGCGATAACCAGTTGGGTACCTTTGTCGGGAATCGCGTGAAGGAGATATGCAGACTTAGTAATCCTGGAAATTGGAGATATGTTCCTAGCGAGTGCAATCCAGCTGATTTACCCTCCAGAGGATGCAGCCTCTCCCGACTGATACAGTCTAGATGGTGGGAGGGCCCTTCCTGGTTAAAACTCTCCGAAGAATTTTGACCTTCCAGGTATAAAGACCTGAATGAAGAAGAAATCTGTGCGGAAAGAAACAAAACTGCAAAAATACAGACTAGATCGGGAAGAACCGTTTGTATACCCAACCGATTGGACGATTATTATTGTTTTTCTGTGTGCCTAGAGAAAAACAGGTGGGAGTATGTGGAATAATGGACGCCGTCCAGACGGCTCGGGTGACGACTGTAAACAAACAAACCCCGGCGGCGCCAGCCGCCAACAAAGGACTAGAACTCGGCTTGGTCTGCTACCGACCAGTTGGGTGTTTTCCTTTGTCCTCTTAAGATGTATTAAATAAAGTTAGTTGGAAGGAGACTTTTACCCTCTCCTTTCTGCTATTCAGTGATCTTATTTAAATCCTTGCAACAGCCCACAAAAGAATCATCACAGTGAATTCTTCTACCGAACTCGCTTCAGTGTTTTGTGAAACGATTACCCGACATTTCTTCACACCGCACATGCGAAATTTGAGGAAATATATCCACATCGAAATGCTAAACCCGTGTTAAAATAGTTACTTTTAAATTTCTAGAAAGTTAAATAGAGAGCTTCAAACCCGTTTTTGAAAAGGTTGAAATTAGTGGGATCCTTTTTTTGTGTTAATGTGATGGTGTGTTGACCTTGCTTAGACTTTTTAAAGATACTTATTCCAAGAAGATTTATCAAACATTATCTTTATTGATTTACACAAGAAAGAGAACAAAATAAATTAGAAACTCATAACATAGTAAACAAAGAGAAATTTATCTTCTTACTGTTAACACCTATTTACTTTTGATCTTACACATATACTCTGTGGGAAGAATTAATTATTTAAACCTAAAATATATACAACACTAGCCGAATGACCCGGGCAACGCCCGGGTTTTACCCGATTGAATGTTTTTATTCAAATACTATTTGTTACAATTATAAATTGGCGCCGTGGATGTCACTCTTGTGAAACGTCCCACTCCAAACTTTGTGTCAGAGTAGCGATATTTTTATAAAGAGATGATCTGGCTTTGTGTCTTCTGCTCGAATGAATGTTTTTCTGTTAGAATTTTGTTCCTGCACACTAAAAATGAACTGGCTTCACCCGTGGTCTCAGCTTTTTGGAATTTTTCCCGATATAATTTTGTATCTGATAATCGACTGCCCGCTGTACAAATTCAATGGAGGAATCTTCAATCTCCATTCTGTCACCCCGGAAGCCCTGAACTGGCTGAAGGCCTTGCCTCTCAGACTTTAATGACCGATATGTCCTCACTTCTTTTTTCTAGATTTAATTCATTTTGTCTCCTCTCTAATTGTAAATACGCTGCTGTATCACCTCATAAGCATAAATAAATAAAATCTGATAATCAAACATGATACAGCAATATTGTCATGATCATTTTATGAATAAAATACAGCTATTTTTGTCCAGAACCTTTCAATTTCAAATTTTCTTGGCTAAAAATCCGATAAATATCTCTTCCAGATTTTTCTCTATGTCCTGTTGAAACATGTTTTACATGTACATTAGGTCAGCTGATATTACCTCCCATTTTCACCGCTAGAGGCGCTGCTTGCGAGCGAAAGGGCAAATTCGCAACGCAATTTGCAAATAACTCGAAAAATATTCGGGATAGAGACCTGAAATTTTCACTATAAGTTTTTCCAGATTCTACTCTATATACTGTTAAAATTTCAGTCAGATTAGTTACGTATTGTGGACGTGTATAGCCGACATAGGAACAAACACACATACATACATACATACATACACTGACTTTTATATATATAGGGATATATGGTAAATTTAAAAAAAAAAAAGAAAGAAATGGCTTCGGAGACATGTGCGGTGATGATTATCCGCAGCCGATGGTTCTAGATAGCGTTTGAAAGCAGTAAGAAGCTAATGAGCGAAAACGGCACCGCACCAAAACAGAAACCAATAATAGATGTTTTTAAGTATATATGTGATGATTTAAGACCATGGACTTGTTGTAAATAATCCAGATATCTGCTACCACATGTTCCACCACGTGACTGTATATAACTTATTATTTACTGCAAATATAAAGCATCACATAATATCAATCTGTACCGCGTAAGACTCTAATAAAGTTTAGCAACTGTACAGATAGAAGGAATGGAGAATAACAGGAGAAAATTAAGGCTAAAACTAATCAGGCTTAGGTGCGAATAGAAAAGCAGGCCTAGCAAACCCAGTCCAACTTTTACGAGGTCGTGGCCCTCCTGGATAATAAACTTTTCCCCCTGTTTACGTCAGAAAAGGGCAGTGACCTGTTCGGACCCAGCTAAACTATAAAAGGAGGCCCCGATCCTCAGTTAGTCAGTCCTTAGCCAACCTTTGTTTCAGCACCAGTCCGCCGGACGCTCCGATAAAGGTAAACCCTTTCCTGCCAGAAATCTCCTCGTCCCATTCCTTCTTGACGTTCAGACGCTTCTAAGTGGAATCGCTGTTTGCTTATTTCACCTTTGGCCCAGCTGTGTCGTCTTCCACCACGACTGCACGGTAGAGTTGACATCGAAGTTCGTCTAGCATCAGGTAACACTGGTCCCAGAGGTCCCAAGATATCACATATATATAAATATATATATATATAACCATCATGTCTTCAATAAAAAATAATAATCCAATAAATTTATCTAATAAATATAAACATCAAACATACGTTATAGCAGACGAAAACACGTAAATAAAAAAAAAACTGAATAAGCCTTAATTAGATTTCAGCTTTGTCTTTTAAACCAATTTGTAAAATATCTTGTATATTCATTTGAAACGAAGATTTTTTCTTTTATTAAAGTAAGTACAGCATAAGAAAAAAGGTATATATAAGAAGAAGAAAAAAAAATATATATATATATATTGCCACGTGGAAAATTAGGGAAGACAAAAAAACTTCAGGAGGAAACAAAATTTATTTCAGGGAAGGACAAACTATGAAAGGTAAACAAAAGATAAGCCACGAGGGAAATTTACAGAGTCGCAAGATATAAACATAAAAATCACCACTCTGTTAATAAAAAATAATAAAATTAATAAATACTGTGTTACATAAATAAAATTAATAAATACTATGTTACAATATATATATATGTAGTGAAACTACACACCACACTTTGAAGGTTGGCGTGAAGACAGACCACTGGAGCCACGGACGCCAAGACTCGCTACCTACAAGGAAGTCAATAAACTTAACAACCTTAATTTGTAATTTCTTCCTTATTTACTTTTTATTTGTTTTAACTATGGAGACCTGCTGGCGGGAAACGTGTACAACTCGGAAATGGAGGGAATTAAGGTGATTGAGAACATTCCAAACCCCTACCTGGTGCAACTATTGATATATATATATATATGATATCTTGGGACCTCTGGGACCAGTGTTACCTGATGCTAGACGAACCTCGATGTCAACTCTACCGTGCAGTCGTGGTGGAAGGCGACACAGCTGGGCCAAAGGTGAAATAAACAAACAGAGATTCCACTAAGAAGCGTCTGACGTCAAGAAGGAATGGGATGAGGAGAGAGGGAGATCTTTAGAGCAAGTGTTACCTTGTTGAGAGCCAAGCGTAGACTAACTATTCTTGCTTCTCGATTTAACACCACGACCTTGCTTCTTTCTAATTGGCTGACCTATTTAGGTGATTCTTTCCTAATTGGTAGGAATATGTCACATGGCCGTTGGCTATTGGTTGACCTACTTAGGTATGGTCTTCTCTAATTGGCCTTGCGGCTTTCTTTGATGGAAGATACGTCCGGCCTTGTTCCGGAAATATTGGGCGTCTCTCTACTTTTATAACTTTTGCGGTCACCAGATACGTCCGGTCCTGTCAGGAAATATTGGCTTAAACTTAGCTCGCAGGGTTTCCGGGGTCAGAAGGTTAACTGTGACTTTATTAATAGTCGGGCTCTCTTCTAGGCCTACTTCTTAGGTTTGACTTCTACTCTCACCTAAGCCTGATTAGTTTTAACCTTAATCTTCTCCTGTTAGTCTCCATTCCTTCTATCTGTACAGTTGCGATACTTTATTAGATTCTTACGCGGTACAGATTGATGTTAGTTGAGGCTTTCTATGTGCAGTACATAAGAAGTTATATACAGTCATGGGGTGGAACATGTGGTAGTAGATATCTAGACTATTTACAACAATTCCATGGTCTTAATATATAAGTGTATGTATATAAGTAGAACTAGGATTCAAATTAACCATTCCCCTGAAGAGAGTGACAGGAAATCAATGAAGTGTCGGGAGTTAAACTATTGGTTGATGTGTTTTTCTCTGTATATATATTTATATGGTCAATTCCCTCCTTTTTAAGTTTTACGCTTTTTTCCGAACGGATTTCTCTCTCTATAATTGAACAAATAAAAAGCAAATAAGAAAGAAATTGCCCTCTAAGAGAGAGAGTTAATATATTTTTATTTTATTCAATTTTTTATAGATATATATTTTGAAAATAGAGCAATCCATACTTAATTCATTAGATAATAAACGGCATATATTGGATTTAATAAAATATTTATTTTGCCAATATTTCGGCTGGCTGAACGCCAACCTTTATCGAGGCATTACATTTTTGTATACATTGTAATTAGGGCCTCCAATCCCGGGATCCCGGAGCCAATTAATGATCCCGAAATCCCGAGATTCTGCTCGAAAAATACCGGGATTACTGGTTTGTGCATGAAAACCAGCGCAAAAAATATATTTTTCTTATCTTGCATTTTGGTAATCAAACAGATGAAGAGATAGCACACTTTTGACGTTTTGTTTATACATCTGCATTTCGGGTCTTTTTTTTCTGAGAGATTTGAAATTATTTTGTTGACATGCAAATAGTGGCTTCTTAGATAGTAGCGGCATCCCTTTATTTTTGTGGCGGACCTGCGTGTAACATGGACCCGCCACTAACCTCTTATCTGGGCTCCAAATTGTTTTATATATATTTTTTAAATCTATGTTTATACTCTCCATCCTGTACTCTGTATGCATGGGTCATCATGAACGCACTGCTCTGCTGTTCATTTTGTGAAACCCTCGCCAGCTTTTTTGTTATTTAATTTAAATTAAATTTATTTAATGTCATTTCATTAAATGCTTCGTCACTATAAAGCATCAGCCTAAAGTAGTTTTCAACTTATATTTCCGTTCGCCATTACTCTTCATATATTCACCCTTTCATACTTCATCCAAAAAAGTTAGAAATAGTAAATATTTCTCTTTGAAATAAATATTGATTTTTTCACGGAAAAGAAACTTATGCGGTGCAACTTCAAGTGTTGTTTTATAATCATACGTCGCAGTCCTTTATAATGTATAAAACAAAGTCTCTAAAACAATATTATCGGACCTTGTTATTTCTCAATAGAAAACGCGTCGGACATTTTTGGTAAGCTTATCACTTCTTGATTGTGATGGCGAAGTTTATTCCTTTTAAATCAGAAGGAATCTGGTGCTATTACCTACGAGACGGATCTGGCCAAAATGCACAGCGTATAGCGTGCAAAATGATTTTGAAATGCGTCGGTGGGTCTACAAAAGGGCTGCATGTACACCAGAAGGCGGTCCACGGAATCGAAACTTCGAAGAGAAAAGTTAAATACGAAGTTGATACACAGACCCCTGCAAAAAAGACTCCTAAGATATCAATTCTTGATCATTTTTCGTCTGTTTCCATCGATCGATCGACTGATGCTGTGCTAGCTAGAATGATAGCTCTCGACGGATTGCCATTCTCCGTTTTTGTCACATCTAAGGATCTACGCAAGTGCCTCAATGCTCTTGGACATGAAATTCCTCTCTCCGCAGAGACCATTAAGATTAAAGTGTGTCGTTATTCGGAAACATTTCGTGAGAAGATCGTTCGAGAGCTTCAGATGGAGAAAGAAAAGGGGCAACTTTTCAGCCTTACGCTGGATGAATGGACGTCAATCAGAAGCAAGCGTTACCTGAACATTAATATTCATAGCCGTACCAAAGTGTGGAATCTTGGATTGACTCGAATATCTGGAGTATTTTCCTCTGAACAATGCAAATATGTCATTGGTGCTAGGCTCTTGGAGTTTGGAATCGACTTCGAAACTGATATTGTGTGTGTTACAACTGATGGGTGCGCAATGATGGTAAAATTGGGTCACATTATTGTTCCACTGCAACAGCTCTGCTACGCGCATGGTCTCCATCTGGCTGTGATGGATGTACTTTATGCTAAGAAAAATGAGAGGTTTGTTCCTGAATTCGTTTCCGCAAGAGTAAATGAAGCAGAATCTGACCTTTCCGAGGATGACAATGAGGACACTTCTCCATTTAACGTTAGCCTAAAGGTAGCACATCCCTCATTCCCTGAAGCAATTTATCCAAAATCTTCAGTATTTTCAAAGAAAAATATAAATGAAGTGACGAAAAAAGCTCGTGTGGTTGTGACGTGTGGCCACGTCTTTGGCACTATATAAAAGATAAAAAATTAAAAATATAACGAACGAAACGATATACCTCTTGGCGTAGAAAGACGAAAATGTTTTTCAATCCCGGGATATCCCGGGATCCCGGGATTGAGAAAAAAGCAATCCCGAATCCCGGGATTGAAAATATGTACCGGGATTGGAAGCCCTAATTGTAATGCCTCGATAAAGGTTGGCGTTCAGCCAGCCGAAATATTGGCAAAATAAATATTTTATTAAATCCAATATATGCCTTTTATTATCTAATAGATATATATATTTGAAAATAAAGCAATTCATACCTAAATCATTAGATAATTTTTTTAAAAAGCAGATATTGGCTATATTTGTCATTTCATCAATGCAATATATGTCTTTTTATTATCTAAGTATATATATATATTAAAAATAAAAAAGGCATATCCTGACCAGGAGCACATGTGATTTTTAGATGTCAGACCGCTATCTAGTGGAACAGAAATCAACTTAACATTAATTCAACCTGTTCCCTTTTTATTTGGCCAACCCATTTTATTGATAAATCAAGAAAAGCCAACCACGAACGCGTTTCGCGCTGTTGGCGCTCGTCAGTGTGTAGTAGACTCTACCACTGCGACCAAAAATATTTTTGGTCCCAGAGGCTTCTTGAGAAACCAAGAAATGGGTATTTAAGGCCAAACTTGCGTAAATATGCTTAACACATGAAAAAAATATATATATATACACTGGGCCGCAAAATTAAAGGAACAAAATATTTTTTTAATCTCAAATATCTCAAAAGATCATTGCTTGACCGGCTGATTTGCATAAAATACGTGTTATATTTTTTGATTTCGGGTAATTTTAATCAATAATGGAATAATAAATTTGTGTATAAAATTTCATTGCTAAATGTTCAATAAAATTTAAGATAAATGAAAAAAATATGTTGTTCCTTTAATTTTGCGGGCCAGAGTATATCTTTTTAAAACTTGAATTATCTTTCTCATATCGCGCGATATTAAATACCTCATATGGGGGAGTTGAATACTTCTCAGAGAATTCTATATATAAAGCCTGAAAATAATTAATTAAAAAAATCTGGTAGGCACAAATATATTTATAGATTGAGGCCCTCTTTTTCTCTTAAGAAATAAAAAAGGAGGGGGTGTAAACTCTCTTCATGCATAACCTGAATTAATCTATGCTTTAAATATTGTTACGTCGTACCCAGACGCTGTTCGTGTTCTTTGTATACTCAGGATGCCACAAAGATACACCGTGAGTTCGTAAGGATGCAGTAAAAGTTATCGCTTTATTATACGTGGCACTAAACAGAAGGAGTACAATAATTGGGACTTGCCTTCAACCTCCCCGTCAGAAGGATCCTTGGCGCCGTGGATGTCACTCTTGTGAAACGTTCCGCTCCACACTGTACATGTCCAGCTTGGACTACACCGTCTTGTAGGCCGATCCGATTTAGCCTCTCCTGGCACCGCCTTGTAGGATCATACACACGCCCCTGAGGCAACTCCCCACGTCTTCTACTCGCCGCAGATGTCACCAGACTGCTCGTTGTCCTCCCTCACGCAGGAATGCCGTTTTTGGCGCCTCACACATGGTAGCTGGAGAAGCTGGAGTCCATCCCTCTTTCCCCAACTTAACTCTAGAATCTTGGATTCTATAATAGCTTGTCATTCATTTTACAATAGGTCCGCCTATAAATCACTAGCCGATGGGGCAGCAGCTTTGTAGTACTGACTGAAGACAGGGATCTGGACTATAGATGGGGGATTTGAAACGACGGCTGCAGTTATACCATGTGGAAGATAACTACCACATTTCTCTTCCCAATATCACCGTATGGTATGGTATATACACCACTGGTGGCACATCGAATCCGAAGAATATTCTGTACTCTCTGAGAAAACAAGAAAACTGTGGGTTGAAGACACAGGGATAGATAAGTTATTATACAACAACAACAAAAAGCGTTATTAAGACATTTTAGTCTTATACAGATATCCAAGCAGAGATGTAGGATAAATGCAGGAAAAACAGTAATAATAGATTAATGGTAATATGAAATTTATATATAGAAAAATAAAGTCGGTTTTACGGGCGAAGATTTTACGTGACAACGGTAGAATATTTATTGATATGAATATAATTAAATTGCACAATAGGAACAAGGAATTGAATGAAAATAAGAATTGCACAAATTTTAACTATAGAAATATATTTTGTTTACTAAAACATTGTACATGTAAACTAAAACTTAACTAATTCCTATTTGAGTGATTTTGTTGAGGATAGGACGATGATAGGAGAAATATGAAATGAAAGGAAGTGTTTCTGCTGTAATGTGTCTTGCGAAAGTCAAGTCGATAGTTGTTCCTTTTAACGTAGTTGACTTAGAAACGTTTGATACGCAATCAAGATTATACGTATTTTTCATGAATTTAAGAAACGAGTTGTCAGGCTTTACGTTTTTGTTAAAATCACCACACAGAAGAATCGGTATACTAGAATCAACTTGCACGAACGGTGGCACGTACTGGCTGTTGTGAATGTACGGACCGAGTCCTTGCCATAGTAACATTCCAATATCCTGCATACTAGCTCCTGGATGAATATATACAGCACCGAGTATAAACTTGAAGCTAGTATTAGCGGCGAAGCAAGTAACTTCAGTCATGCACATGTCACCCTTGGTTTTAATGACACGAGTTACGTCTGTAATCGCAACTTGGAACACTTCCGCCGTAGATGTCGATGATAATTTACGATAGATCGCCACTCCACCAGCCGCGTTGGTATTTGAAAATCAAAACACTTATTCAGATCGAAGGTTCAAATTTTTGCTAAATAAATTTGAAATTAAATAAAATTTGTAATTGTAAATGATGAAGTTGAAAATTAAAACATTTACTTAAATTAGATGTTAAAATTCTTGCTCAACACAGTTTAAATAAAGTTTTCTTATATCTGCCACTTTTTCTTAATATTTGTAATTTTAAAGAATCAATTCGAAAATCAAAACATTTATTCAGATCGAAGGTTCAAATTTTTGCTAAATAAATTTGAAACTATTTAAAATTTGTAAAATAATAATTAATTAATTAATTAATTTTAAACTAATAATTTACTTAACACTATCAACATTTATCAATAGTATGACATAACCTATAAACTCAGTTTCTCAACTTTTGTGTCAATCTAACAATTAATCAATCAATCATAGTTTACGATAATGAAATATCAGTGTACAATTATTTACCTTTATTGTTGTAGTTGTTGTAAATGACGAATCTAAGCACTCCACATTTTCACTACAGACACAGCTGACGATACTTTAACCACACGTGTGAACTTGTATTATGACGCTTTCTTGTTTTTCCAACGCCAAGAACGTTCGAGAAAGACAAAGACAGAGACAAGCATGCGCCGATTCAATGCGCCTAATTCTCTAGCGCTGCGCGCGCAGCTGCGCGCGCAGCACTCTCGTTCGGTGACTCATCGTAACGTTACCGGGCGTTACACTTTTTCATAAGTGACTCCCAGCCGCAACCTAATTTAAGACGTTGTCACGTCAAAATTATTGAGACAATCAAGCTAAAAAAATAGATTAGTCTGGGTAAATTAGAGGAAAATAAATTTATCATACATGGATTTACCATGGATTTTCTGTAAATGAAGAGTAATTTTATATTTTGTGTGCGTAATCTCTCGTGGACAAAAATGAATTTACTTCCTCTTGATTCTGTTTTGCTTACAATAAACGTGCTTTTTTTTGTTTATATTCATATTAGATCATTAGAAATTGAAGATTATCTATAACTTTAATATAAATAATTATTTAGCAAGAATAAAAACACAAAGACGCGAAGGTTTCTTTTACACCTCAATCAAACTTCTACTGTCCTTACTGTGATTGAAAAATTCGGGAAGGCAATGTGAAAATAAACATTCGCGTCTTAATGTTTTCATTTGCTATATATAGATGGCACGTTATTGCTTTCTATTGATAAATAATTATTGTTAAAATAAATGAGTTTTTGAGAGAAATAAGAAAAAAATCAAAATCAAAATGCACTAACAGATCAATTTAAAAAATCATTGACATAACAGAGAAAAATGGCTGTAAAGTATTTGGTTCGACACAAGGTCATGATTCCTTCATTTAGCAGATCATCTTGTGAGGATGTATACATGCCATTGGGCAGAGAGAACCTGAAACGTAGGAAGTGGTGGATCAAGGTGCTATAATTTCCCAGCATGATTATCATAATTAAGACAGCCTAGAGGAACAAATGTCTATTTCTTAAAATTGCTCGCAGAAATGACTTGCTTTAATATGATTGATGTCAAAATTACATTTCGATCAAATTTAAACCATTTCTTTAGGAAAAATTCTTTACCAATTTCATGATGTTTATAATTAAGAGATGTTTCACAGGTTTTTCTTGATTTTTCAGAATTCTTCGGGCGATTGAAATAGACCAATCAGGGATGCTGAAATCAACGATTGATTGGATATAACAAAAATGAATGAAGACATCTGTATGAAATTTATTCTGTAATAGGAGGGAGCCGCTTCTAATTCTTGTATTTAAAAATCCAGTGCGAAATGTATTATGGAAATTATTGTTGTCAACGTTGGGCGGCATTAGGTTCTAAAATGAATCAATTCTCAGCTATATTATATGTTAATATTAAGCAATAACGCGCCATCTATATATAACGAATGAAGACTAAAGACGCGAATGTTTCTTTTCTCACAAATAATTCAAATTCTACTGTCCTTACACTGCGATGAAAAATTTTTTGGAAGGCTTGAATCATCAGTGGTAAACTTTCCCAGCGGTTTCCCCAATTTAATCTACCAGACCGCTTCTTTAGAGCTCTAATATTGCATTGGATCATTCTGCTATTATATGCTGCACTGAAGGGTGGAATTTTAGAAATGGTATTCAAGCAAACTATAGACATAAGCTTTTAGGACAGTAGAAATACATTTAAATATCTGCATCGAGCAATTCTCTTCCGCAAACAATAAGGACAAGTTAAACATATATTAATACAAAGTAGTAACACGCCATCTATACATATCGAATGAAGATATTAAGATGCGAATGTTTCTTTCTCACACATAAATCAAATCTCTACTGTCCTTACTGCGATAAAAAATATTGGGAGGACTTGACTCATCAGTGGTGAACCCTCCCAGCGGTTTGCCCAGTTTAATCTACCAAAACGCTTCTTTAGAGCTCTAATTTCATCGTAGTGTAAGGGCAGTAGAAATTTGATTTATGTGTGAAAGAAACTGTAATATATCAGCGTGAAATATTCTGTGAACATTTTATTGCTTCTGTAATTCTCAAGTTGTTATCATCATAGTTGTTTTGAATATATATAATTCGCATTATTTTCTTCTTTATTGCATTCATTTAATTTAATATTTTTGTGTTTATTTCTTTTGATTAAATATTCAAATATATATAAATATATATATATATATAATAATAAAAATATATAACAATAAAAGGTTTCTTTCTTCGTTTCACTAAAGTTATTGCAGAAACATTCGCGTCTTAATGTTTTAATTTGCTATATTAAATGTTAGTAAGTGATTCTTGTGGTATACAGAGAGGAATGATTTCCACAACTATCGTAGAGATGACGCTAAAAAATGCTGATTAGTTCGAATTCAGTCCGAAATTTGTATCAACATCCAATTCTCTTCTTTAAAATTCTAAAGAACTTATTCAACTTGTAGCATAATTATTTAAAAATAAACACTTCGTCCAGTTAAAGTTTTATTATATCAACGTTTCAACAAAATTTTGTTTGTCTTCGTCAAGTGAAATAATATAAATAAAGCATTTGGCAAGGCGTTAAAAATTGTTAATTGAATTGAGAACAATTTTTAACGCCTTGCCAAATGCTTTATTTATAATTATTTCTCCAGACGAAGAAAAAAATATTTTTGTTGAAACGTTGAGAAAATAAAACTTTAACTGGCCGAAGTGTCTATTTTCACAGAAATATGAATGCTGGCCAGGTAACTTCTATCTACAAGATTGTAGCATAGTTTTGTAAAAAAAGAAAAAAGAAAAATTCATGAAATCCGTGTGCCCATCTTTATCATTTTTGAACAAATGGATACTCATGGAACTCGAACGCTACTTTTCCATGGATTTCAATAATCATCTCTTAGTAAATATAAATTAGATATGAGCTAGAAGACTGCAAATATTACGTTTAAACGCGTGCCACACACGATCAATATATTTCCATTTAAGGAGTTGTCAAGGTCGACCAATAAAAAAAGAGAAGAAAGGTCATTTGACCTTTGACATAACTGACCTTGTTAGGGTGATATTGACCTTGGTGTATCTTGTGTTGGCATACTGATGCATATTTGAAACAATGGCCATCATTTTCTGCGTTTTGATGATTTAGGAAGAAAGTATAAACACTTCAGTTGTGATTGATGTTTTTATGGCATAATATTTATGTTAAGACAGACTTGAGACGAATTGCGTTTATTTTGGAATGGCTAGTTTTCAGTTCCTCCCTGATATCCGAGCTGGGCGCCTCAGTACGGCAGGGGTGGGGGGGGGTGTTCCTGGGGGGAAGGCGAAGTATGTCTGGATCTTGGGATCCTGGTAGGACCACCCAAGGCGTGAAGAATCCTCCCACAGCTTGGGGGTGAGTAGCACACCTCAGCAAAGTCCCAGTAGGTCTGTGGAAGGGAGAGGGACCCCACCATAGAATTCCTTTTCCCATCAACGGCCATTGTATAGGATTTCACTGGCTTGACGGTCGCCGAGATGGTACATCGAGCTCAAGACAGAGATGTCTGGTGTCGCATCGTGTTTGGGATGTAATATGTACAGTGGGCCACAACGTTCGATCGCGAATAAAATGATTTAGTAGTTTTCAGTCAATTCAGTCGGTCAATAACTAAAGGAGCATCCAGTTATTGGGCTGTTGACGATCCATTGAACTGAAGCTAGCTATTCCAAGAAATGTATCGTGTCTCAAGTCTGTCGTTATCTTTTGATACACGTCTATACCATTTGGTTTGAGAGACAATTGATGTTAACCGAATAAACAAATGAAAAGATTTTCAGGTTATCTTTTATATTTAAAAGGGCAAGCCTTCACGCGGTTCCGCTTCATCAGGCTAATGGGTCCACAAAGCGTAAAGCATATAGGCAAGATAGATTCATGAAAAGTTAAAATTCAAAATAAACCAAAATTCTATAACAATAGAGGATTGGGAATAATTCCAATAGAATTATCTTCATTGAATATGTTGGAATTGGTAAGTTAAATCATTATTTCTGTTTATGCTGCTATTGTATTTGGAATTTAAAGATCCCAGAGATTGAATATATTAGATTTTAAGAAGATAGAAAATGTAACATCCTGTAGGTTGTACTGGTGACCTGTAGAATTTTCATATTGAAAGATCAAATATTTTTGTTATCTTGATTTCTGATATCATAGTTATGATTTTTATTATTGTGTCTATTTATATTCTGGTTTGTCCTATGTAAAAAGTGTTGCCATGTTGGTATGATATGTAGTATAAGGTCTGCTTGGCTTTGGACGCTGCCTTATAATTGGACTTGGTTTATGGCCTATGGTTCGGAAATTTCGAAATAAGCATCTTATGCCGTTCTTCCTGGAATAATCTTTCATTAACTGGTGAATGATATTTTATAAAATATCAAAAGCCAGCAAAAAAATAGAAACAAAAATAAAAGAACACATATACAAAATAAAAAACAATGACCCAAGATCATTAATATACCAGCATATCACGAATACAGGCCATACATTCAATCTAGAAAACCCTACCTGCCACTACTGTAATATAACGTCCAGTCAGAAAGATTAATCCTTGAATCCCTCATATCTAAACATAGGAACAGTATCAACAGAAGCATAGACATCCAAGAACAATTAATTCTGTCATACTTCAAATCAAGATTAAATAGCCATCATTTAGTAAATCTCAATTAAAACAAAATTCCGTTGGCAGAAAATATTCTGACCAAGTTCCTAGGTTACATTCAGTTTTACTCGATTCTGAAACCTTTGGATTCGACAGATGGTTTTGTTCCATTGCTTTCAAACCTAGCAAACCAGATGTCAATAAAACAGATTCTGTTTACAAAAAGACATTCGCAGATTTAACTTCTTCTAATGAGTAAGTTTTTAATTATTTCATGTTCATTGCTGCATCGCCGTTGTTGGCGTAGGAAAGAATTCAGTGACAACGTAGGTTCGGTGGTTACAGCTTGTATCGATTAAGCGTTATTACAAGTAGTTTAAGTAGGTGCGATAACTCGCCATCAGCTGGATTCTTCTCGCCGCCATTGTCTTGATCAGTTCTCTTTCAGCACATCCACGGGCTGAATCACTCGGCCACAGTCTGCTCTGG
This sequence comes from Cordylochernes scorpioides, assembly GCA_030710605.1. Classification (NCBI taxonomy): domain Eukaryota; kingdom Metazoa; phylum Arthropoda; class Arachnida; order Pseudoscorpiones; family Chernetidae; genus Cordylochernes; species Cordylochernes scorpioides. The sequence continues at coordinate 28,900,884 of CP092865.1, read as the reverse complement.
TATCTCACCATCCGCACCGAGACTGATCAATCAGTGGAATCCCTCGAAGGTCCGTCCAGTCCAGCCGTGTTGTCCCGCTTCTGAGACGGAAGGGCGTCATTTGTCTTGGTAGCCACTTCTGTTGTCCACCAACCTGACAGCCGATGTCACTCCGACCAACCAGATGTCACCGGACTGTCTTCAAGGAATCTTCCTGTCAACAATGTCACGGAGGTACTTCTTCTAATGTAAAATTATCAATCTAAAGAATCCGAAATTCTACTTTGTTTTCCTCAAATATCCTTATTCAAAGGAATTTCAAATCTTACAATGGTTAAGAGAGAAACTTAACAAATTAAATTCCATTCGCAGTAGAGTTTCCATTCAATCTTTTCCTCAAAATTTATTTTTAGCCCATTTTACCGGGGAATCTATTCAAGAATATATCCTGAAGTGATTACAAATTTTTACTCACTGTATTGCAACACAAGTGTGTCTGCTAAATTTATGTGTTAGAATCTATTAGGTCTAAAAATATATATTTTATTTTATGTCAATTTAAAGCGCTATGTCTCCCTAGGGACACTTGCGCTGTCATACATGTATGCCTTTACATTTGTCTATACATATATATATATATATACAATAATTTCAGACCGTGAATTATCAGTTTCTTAAAAGATATTTGTTGCTATATAATTTAAAATATATTTACAAAAAAAAGGTATTGAATTTAATATACATTTATTTACTGGAAATAAAAATACTTGGATCTGTTACTATTAAATTATTTTCGATTCTCTAGTTTTGAAAAACAGGACAATCTAGTAAAATATTTATTGAGGTTTGTTTCTCATGTCCACAAATATATAAAAAAATATATATTTTGAATTATATAGCAACAAATACCTTAAGAAACTGATAATTTATATTATGTTGATTGTAGATATTGCCAGCCTTTCTTTCTTTTGTACACAGTTCTCTGTTCTCGTTTTTTCTCTCTTTCTCCTTTTAATATCATATGACTATTCTCTTCACGGCCTAAAATTATTGTATAAATATGTATAGACAAATGTAAAGGCATACATGTATGACAGTGCAAGTGTTTCTAGAGGAACATAGCGCTTTGAATTGAAATAAATAAATATCGCATATATTTCCTTTAGAGAGCATACTTTTAATGAAAAAAGCATAGCTTGGATCTTTACCAAATTGTCTTTTTTTATTTTATTAGCAAAGCGCTCATCTTCTTCAAGAGAAACGAATATTAAAGCCGAGTGCGTTGGTCCTCTCCATATATATATAGAGAACCTATCTTAGAGATACGCCTCTGTTATTGGAAGTATTATATTTTTTAGTCTTTAGGGGATTAATAGAATCGTCGAATGTCGTGATCCATTTGTATGAGGAAAGCGAAGACTAAAACGCGGCTGATTCCACACTCGCCTTTTAAGTGATACGCTACCCTATGCAAGGTGGATTCTGTGGCCAATGGACATGCGTAGAACCTGGAGGCTGTTGGGTTCTGCACTGCCTGGAGTATAGGAGCTCCATCTATGCTTCCTTCCTGTAGTGAATCTGTATAAGACCGGTGGTCTTAATGAAGCTGTATGTATGTGTATATTCTTTAGTCTATGTGTATATATAGGGCTATATTATAATTGTGAATAAATATAGTCAGTTAATATCTATTTATTCGTATATAAGATATGTTATGATGCATTAGCGTGCCATCTGTTATGAAAATTCGAAACTATTATAGACGCATATAATTCTTTTAAAAATTAAACAATTTCTATTACCCTTACTGCGATGGAAAAATTAATGGGAGGGCCTGGTTCATCAGTGGTGAACCCTCCCATTAATTTTTCCATTGCGGTAAGGGCAAAATTGTTTAATTTAAAAAAAAATCATACGCGTCTATAATAGTTTCGAATTTTCATATATGTCTTTGTTGAAATCGGCAATTCTTGCGCATTTCTAAATATGACAATAATAGAATTATTATTGTTTGACCAGTGACTTGTTACTCTGTAGTGTGTTACTGTGTATGTAAATAAGATGTCGTTTGTTAGTGTGTGTACTCTCTTCCTTTCAGCGTGCGGTTGGTGACTTTGAGTCTTAAGTCCTTGTTCAATAAAATCCTTCAGTGATCAACTCCTTCTCCTATCTTCCTCTTTTTTTAAAACAGTCTTAATTAAGGCTTTTGTATACGTATGTGAAATATTTCAAAATATTGAACTAATTATAAACCTTCAAAACACAAAAGGTGCTTAATTTAAAGATATAAATATTAATTATGGGACTAAAGTTACACTTTTGAATTCATACAAAACTATAACGCTCTATCTATAGATAACGGATGAAGACATTAAGACGCGAATGTTTCTTTTCACAAATAAATAAAGTTTCTTTTGAATTCATTTGTTATCAAAATATCTCAATAAACTTCATAATAACATGAAACGTAGGAAAGCAGAATAATAACTAGAAAAATGTTTGAAAATCTTTCAATAAAAAAATAATTGATGGACAAGCAATCCAGTTGGAATCTAGGACACATAAAAAAACTATATAATGACCAAATCAATCAAGATCAGGTCAAGAAATCCCTCATTAAAAAATAGCAACATGATTGTTGAAATATTTTGTAATTTTATTAATAAAAACGTTTCGAGCTCTTTATTTATTCTCATTAGAATGTTTCATAATATTTAATGATTCTGAACTTTAATTATACAAATATCTCTATGTTTGTAAATTACACGAATCACCATTTTGTGTTTCAAAATGTGTCTAGTCGTTATAAAAATTCTATACTTATTTAAAAAGGAATTTTTTTTTTTGCATTTTACCACCTATTGTAAATATATATTTATTTGACAAATCGGATGCGATATCCCAGCTTTGGATACTTGCGCCTATAAACATATTAGCAGCTAATATACAATTTATTTTATATACAATTCAATAAACAAGACTAAAAACAAAATTAAAACTGAAAGGTTGGTTTTCTCAAACATAAAATAAAATCTAAAATGAATTTACTAAAATTATTGAATTTTACATAGGTGTCTTTGTTATATACAAATTCGCACATTTCTTCGATGGGATAAAAATGATTACTTCTGTAGCTGTGAAAGATTGGGCATTCCATCAATAAATGTTACCTATGTTATATATTAAAATATATATAATTTTATCGAATTATGCTATATATTATTAAAAATATTTAAAATAAAATATATAGAGAGTTTGGTTTAACAATGAAATCGTGATGCATTTTTCATTTCAGCGAATACCAATACAGTTTTCAAAATAAAAAAATGTCTCTTCACTTTTTGAATACATTGGATTCTAAAGTCATTAATGAGTTTGAAAAATAATCTTTTAAAAATGGGTAATATTATTATTCTTTTAAATAATTCCATGTAACACGCATTTCTTCTATAATTGGCACGTGAATGTTATTTCTCCAGTTTTGGTATGTCTCAAATGTTTAGAAAAAATGGCCATTATACCTTCCAAAGATTTCTTTCGTACCCAGGAGAGAAATTTTTAATAATATTTACCTCTATCCCCATATGTGTAAATGGGTAACCAAACATTTTATTAGTTTTTTTATAAATAGGTAACATCTAAAAATAAAAAGTGCAGCGGTAGCAGAGGCCCCATGTACATACTCATTGTACATAGTGTTATATATAAATATGTTTTTGTTATATAAGTATTTATGTATTTTAATAATTATGTATGTTATATATATTGTATATAAGTATGTTTGTTGTTGGCACATCAATATATTGTAATACCTTGAAAAAGGTTGGCGTTCAGCCAACTGAAATATTAGTAATTAAATTCTATTTTGCTCCAATATATGCCTTTTTAATAATATATATATATATTGTTACATCATGATTAATGGCGTATTTATTATATTATTTTTAATATATTTGAAATTTAAATTATATATTTATTTATTTTTATATTCTATGATATTTATTTAAAACAGATTATTTTTAGATTATCATCATTTGTATTTAGGTACACTGTGACTTCACTGCTCTCTTTGATGTGAGAAAATAAATAAATGATTCTGGTGGCTACATAAAGTAGACTTATCTCATTATTCCCTTTTATAAATTTGTAGGATGGTTGAAACACGCTCTGGTAAGATGCAAGACCCAGCACAGGAGAGAATCAAGGCTGAAGAGTCTGCCAAGCCGCAACCTGGTGCAACAATTGGTAGAGATGCTAGTTCCGACCCAGTTGTCCTGAATCCCAACATCGACATCCCCAAGTATGATGGAACAGAAGACCCTCGCCCATGGATTGAATCTCTTGAAGAAATTGGCTTCCTGTACCATTGGGCAGACTACATTATCTCCCGTTATGCTGCCATGAATATGATTGGTAGCGCCAAAACCTGGCTGAACCTACACAAAGTAAGTTTCACCAGCTGGGAAAATTTCAAGAGCCGCCTAATTGAGGATTTTGCCTCAGACGCCAACAAAGAAGAAATGAGGATGAGATTAAACAGGATACAACAGTGGAATGAACCTGCAATCAGGTTCGCAGAGGATATCCTTGTACTGTGCAACAAGGTCGACCCCCAAATGGAAGAAGAGACTAAAATAAACTGGGTTATTGGAGGGTTAAAGAAAGAATACTCTTTTGCCCTTCACCTAAACCCTCCTAAAAATACCAATGAACTTCTAGAAATTTGTAAAAAGCTGGATTTGTTCGAAAAGAATTACCAAGAACGTGCAGAAAAATCAAAAGCTCTTTATAATGGACCACGCTCTCCTCGTCCCCATCATCAAGAGCAATGGAAGAATGCTACGTCGTTCAGAAGACCATATCAGAACACCTCCAAGCCCCAGGCCCCCGCTCCGAGGTACTACCAGAACAAGCCTCTGCCCCAGGTATCTGCCCCTAGACGATCTTACACTCCCAATCCTGAGCCAAAACCGGTCTACCCAAGTAAAACATACAATAAGAATCCAAATTCAAATAGGAATAGGACAGAAGACGGGAGACCAATATGTTTCAAGTGTAACAAGCCAGGACACGTAGCGCGGTATTGCAGAGTCAGGTTTGTAAGAATTGTGGAAGAGGACCCCATAGTTACACAAGACAAGGTCGAAGAAGAAATCCGAATGGATAATGGAACTCAGAAGTCGAGACCTCTGCTCTACTCTGACGTAAGTAATAGCCCGTACTCGAGTATCCCTACAAGGAATAGATATGCTGCATTAGAAGATTTAAACTAAACATCGCGCCTGAGTCCGTCAATCAAAGCAAGTCGACCATAAATGGAATTAAAAAGTTAGACCCCAAATATAATATGAACATTAACGTGGATAGAATCGGTATCTGCGAAGCTTTGATTGATACAGGCGCCGATATTTCAGTGGTCGACCTTAGTACAGCTCTTAACACAGGTCTTGAAATAATAAATCCTGATAAAATGTGCTCCGGACCCGATGGCAAAGAATTAGATATCGTAGGAAATATTATTTTAAATATAAAATTTGATGACAAAACAATTACACATCAATTTGTGATAATGAGAACACATTTGCGAATATTTATACTTGGACGTGATTTTCTTAAGAAAATGAACGCAAAAATTGATTGTCAGCGTGAAATAATCATATATGACTTGACAGAAAATCGTGACGTAATCAAATATCAACAGAAGAAAATAAAAAGTGCAAAGGATGCCATTATACCAGAACTTTCTATTAAATTGATTAATGCATTTGTAGAAGCAGAGGATGGCGAATACATCATCGAGGAGAACCATAAAATGTTTCAAACAAATGGACTTCGACTAGCGAGAAGCTTAATAAATGTTGTGAATAAGGAAACATATATCTGGATAACAAACCCTTACCCTCGACCATTAAAAATATTAAAAAACCAAACATTGTGCTTTGGAAGCCAGCCAGCCGAAGTGAATCTTATGGAAGAAAAAGTGAACAAAAAGAGCATGAAGAACCCCAATTTCAGATAAACGAAAATTTAGCATATACGGAAAAGGAGCAATTGAAACAAGTTTTGGAAAGGTACGAGGATTTGTTTTCGTCGGGATTAGGAAGATCCAACTTAGCGAAACATCGGATCGATACAGAAGGCGCGAAACCGATCAAACACAAGCCGTATAGGGTGAGCGCGAAAGAGCGAGAAATCATAAAAGAACAAATTGATGAAATGCTCAGAGACGGCATAATTAGACCATCCTCGAGTCCATGGTCCTTCCCTGTAATCTTGGTCAAGAAGCGAGATGGTAAGTACAGATTTTGCGTTGACTACAGAAAATTGAATGATGTAACAGTGAAGGATGTTTACCCAATTCCCAGAATTGATGAAGTATTGGATACACTTCAAGGATCCAAATACTTTTCAGCAATTGACCTTAAATCAGGATATTGGCAAGTAGAGGTTGAGGAGAAAGATAAAGAAAAGACAGCCTTCACTACAGCACATGGCCTATATGAGTTCAACATAATGCCCTTTGGTCTATGCAATGCCCCTGCTACATTTGAGAGGAACATGGAAAATATGCTTGGTAATCTTAGATGGCAAATTTGCTTATGTTATCTAGATGACGTAATCATTTATAGCTCGGATTTTTCAACACATCTCAAAAGAATAGAAGCTGTTTTAAAATGTTTTCGCGAGGCTAATTTAAAATTGAACAACAAAAAATGCCAATTTGCTTTCGAAGAACTGGAGATTCTTGGCCATATAACTAATCAACATGGTATAAAACCAGCGGAGCATAATATCAAGGCTATTAGAGATTTTCCTCGGCCCAAAAAGATAAAAGAAGTTCAATCATTTTTAGGAATGTGCTCATATTATAGAAAATTTATCAAAGGTTTTTTCAAAAATTGCCGATCCATATATTAACCAGTCTTATAAAAAAGAATGTACCTTTTACCTGGACAGAAAATCAAGAGAAAGCATTTCAAACCCTTAAAGTAGCATTGATAAATCCTCCAATCTTAGGGCACTTTGACCCGAATGCAATTACTTACATTCATACTGACGCATCTAACATCGGCCTGGGTGCAACATTAGTCCAAAAGTTCGGCGATAAAGAAAAAGTTATCTCATATTTAAGTCGAACACTGAGCAAACCTGAGCAAAATTATTCGACTACCGAAAAAGAATGTCTAGCTGTTGTGTGGTCAATGTCCAAGTTACGACCCTACCTATATGGAAGGCACTTCAAAATCGTAACTGATCATCACGCACTATGCTGGCTTAAGAATCTGAAAGATCCGACCGGCCGATTAGCACGATGGGCACTGAAGATTCAGGAATATAATTTCGAAATCATACATAAATCGGGTAAAAAACATCTGGACGCTGATGGTCTATCTAGAGGACCCTTACCTGAAAACGAATGGGACGAAGATTATGAAAGACTATTTCTGAATCAAATAATAGACGAAAAGGATGATTTTATTGAGAATATTAAGGAGAACCTTAGTGGAAACAAGCGTTCAATTACACAGAACTTCAAAGAAGAAAATGGGTGTCTCTACAAGAAAAATCCAAATCCTGAAGGTAGGGCATGGTTGCTGGTAGTGCCAAAGAAGAGAAGGAAGGAAGTCATGAGTGAATACCACAACCATATGCTGAATGGCCATCTGGGCGTCGCCAGAACCACTTACCGATTGAAGAATAAATACTATTGGCCTTCCATGTTGAAAGATGTTTCAGAATTTGTAAAGACGTGCCATCTTTGCCAAAGTCGGAAAGGTTCAAATCACTTGCCTTCTGGACTTCTACAACATATTCCCCCAGCTAACTACCCTTTTGAAAGAATCGGAATTGACTTTGTTGGCCCCTTGCCATCAACGAAAAGAAGAAGGAAGTGGATAATTGTGTTGACTGATTATTATACCAAGTATGCTGAAACAAAGGCAGTATCAGAAGCAACCGTGAAAGAAGTCTCTACATTTTTAATCGAACATATTATTTTACGTCACGGGGCCCCAAGATTTCTTATTAGCGATAGAGGTTCACAATTCACTAGCAATTTGATGAAGGAGGTAATGAAAATGTGCAAAGTGAAACACTGCTTCACAACGAGCTACCACCCCCAGACTAACGGACTAACGGAACGGCTAAATAGAACTTTAATCAATATGATCAGCATGTATGTGAGCACAGACCAAAAGAACTGGGATGAAATCCTCCCTTTTATCACCCACGCGTATAATACCACGATTCAAGAAACCACAGGCTACTCTCCATTTTTCCTGTAGTTTGGAAGGGAACCCATGTCCCTCTTAGACGACGAGAATATCCCAACGGACAGTAACATGGACGATTACGACGAATATATAGAAAACTACTTAGATAAAATAGCAAGGACGAGACAGGTAGTCATTAACAACACAGAGAAGACTCAGGAAAGAATGAAAAGAAACTATGACAAAAAACACAATGAGAAAATCTATGAACCAGGACATTTAGTGGCAGTTTGGACACCAGTCAGGAAAATCGGAAAATGCGAAAAACTATTGAGAAAATATTTTGGCCCATATCGAATATTAAAGAAGCTGTCTAACGTAAATTACTTAATTGAGCCGAAAGATAATCCGGGCCAAGACCCATTGGTTGTCCATGTCTCAAGACTCAAACCCTATTTTGAGAGAATTGATGAGGTAACTCACGAGGACGTGACGACCTCTGGAGAGGGGGAAGTGTTACATCATGATTAATGGCGTATTTATTATATTATTTTTAATATATTTGAAATTTAAATTATATATTTATTTATTTTTATATTCTATGATATTTATTTAAAACAGATTATTTTTAGATTATCATCATTTGTATTTAGGTACACTGTGACTTCACTGCTCTCTTTGATGTGAGAAAATAAATAAATGATTCTGGTGGCTACATAAAGTTGACTTATCTCATTATTCCCTTTTATAAATTTGTAGGATGGTTGAAACACGCTCTGGTAAGATGCAAGACCCAGCACAGGAGAGAATCAAGGCTGAAGAGTCTGCCAAGCCGCAACCTGGTGCAACAATATGTTTATTTATAATTATCATTTTAAAACAATAGTACAGACTGTACACTTTTGCATGTATTAACAAGATGTCAATAAAATTATTTTAATTGTCAATTGTCTAAATAAAAAGTTTTTTTTTGTTGTTGTTGTTGTTGTTGTTTCTCAAAACGGTGGAAGGATGGTCTAAACCGTTGGTTTTCGACCGCTACGACCCGGGTTCGATTCCCGCATTGGGCACTTTTTTCTGATAAAAATGATGCTCCAATGGCCTCCGATTCTTGCAAAAGCCCAACTCCACCAGCGAGTTCAAGCAACCAAACGGGGCTATGGCACATTTGTAAGTGAAAAGTCGAACTGCGTTTCACATGTGTAGACATGTGGAACACTTACAGTAAAAGCTGGCGCCAAATTATACCCACCATTATTATCATGGCCTGTACCACGTATACTAGGGATAAGAAGAAAAAAAAGTTTATCCGTTTGCTCGAGTAGCTTCAGGCATCGTGGCCCTTCAGGCGCACGTGTGAAAACCTAATTAAACGAGAGAAATTATTTAATTAGCGACGAGAGAGCGGAAGTGCTGTTGCGTGACGCCATTGTCCATCAGTCGGTGACCCCAGGATGTCTCCAAGGTGTCACACAGACATTGTCCTCCTATGGGGGTCAAGACACAGACCATTAACGGAATGCCATTTCCGCGTTCTTCACCATAAGTAATGGTCGAATTTTATATTTCTCGGAAGCTATAAATTAACTTTATTAGATATCTCCCACACACAACGCGAGCTAATGAATAAATATACATACAATTGGGGAAGTGTTCATTATAGATGACTAGAGTACTTACTATGTTTTCGACTCGTACTACTGATTGCAGAGTTTTCTACTAATATCAATATTGTATACTCAGTCTATTTGAAACCCATAACGCCGTATCACGCTACTGATTGCATAGTTTTCTACTGAAAATAACACGTAATGTCAATATTGTGTACTTAGTCTATTTGAAACCCATAACGCCGTATCACACTACTGATTGCATAGTTTTCTACTGAAAATAACACATAATATCAATATTGTGTACTCAGTCTATTTGAAACCCATAACGCCGTATCACACTGCTGATTGCATAGTTTTCTACTGAAAATAACACTTAATATCAATATTGTGTACTTATATACTCCGTCTCTTTGAAACCCATAACGCCGTATCACACTACTGATTGCATAGTTTTCTACTGAAAATAACACGTAATATCAATATTGTGTACTTATATACTCCGTCTCTTTGAAACCCATAACGCCGTATCACACTACTGATTGCATAGTTTTCTACTGAAAATAACACATAATATCAATGCTGTGTACTCAGTCTATTTGAAACCCAACACGTCGTATCACAATACTGATTGAAGAGTTTTCTACTGTGAAAATAACACGTAATATCAATATTGTGTACTTATATTCAGTCTATTTGAAACCCAACACGCAATATCACACTACTGATTGCATAGTTTTCTACTGAAAATAACACATAATATCAATATTGTGTACTCAGTCTATTTGAAACCCATAACGCCGTATCACACTACTGATTGCATAGTTTTCTACTGAAAATAACACATAATATCAATATTGTGTACTCAGTCTATTTGAAACCCATAACGCCGTATCACACTACTGATTGCATAGTTTTCTACTGAAAATAACACATAATATCAATATTGTGTACTCAGTCTATTTGAAACCCATAACGCCGTATCACACTACTGATTGCATAGTTTTCTACTGAAAATAACACATAGTATCAATATTGTGTACTCAGTCTATTTGAAACCTATAACCCCGTATCACACTACTGATTGCATAGTTTTCTACTGAAAATAACACATAATATCAATATTGTGTACTCAGTCTATTTGAAACCCATAACGCCGTATCCACTACTGATTGCATAGTTTTCTACTGAAAATAACACGTAATATCAATATTGTGTACTTATATACTCATAGATTCATTCCTTCTTCCAATGAGTACTATCACGTCGACGTATTTGACGGCGAGTGACAATAAGTATGCTAGAGAACACATCTAAAGTTGAGATCACTACACGTAACAAAGCTATGACGTCAGCACACACCACATCTCAGGTTTCAGCTGCGACCTGTACTCCAATAGTCAACCCAAAAATAAGCCCGTCTTTTCTGGCTCCAGTGGACCGAGACTGCCCGGTCTTCTTGTTATAGAACCTTCTTCAGACAATTTTTTCCTAAATTGTTAATATATGTTAATTGCCCGTAAAATTCATCGTTATTGCTCTTTGCAGGCTTTAAAAAATATCGTTAACTTCTACAATATTAAGTTCGATGATCATATTGAAAACCAGCATGTTTGGATAGCTTGTCCGACATTGGAGTGTATGAAGTTATCGCTGTAATGATGGAAGAGCAGGAAGGCCGAGAATGGAACTCATAGACAATTTCGGAAGAAGACTACGATGCCATATAACAAGACTAGCCATAGGGGGTCGGTAGAAGGATGGCCTAAACCGTTGGTTTCAGACTGCTACGACCTGGGATCGAATCCCGCATTGGGAACTTTTTCTGATTTAAAAAATGATCCAATGGCCTCCGATTCTTACAAAAGTCCAATCCCACCAGCGAGTGCAAGTAACACAAAGGGCCTTTGACATATCTGTAAGTGCAAAAGTCGAACTGCTTTTCACACGTGGTCAACTTACAGTAAAAGTAGTCGCTGGCTACCCACCATAATTATCATGACCTGAAACACGTGTACTAGAGATAAAAAATGGCTATCCATAGAAAAGAAGCTCTAAGAGGACAGGAATACTATCAGCCACCAAACTCTGGATGGTTGAGATAAACAGAGATATTAATATCTATGTAAGTATATTCTTACAAGTGATAGTTCTCACATGGTACAAAAAAATAATTAGTGACATTCAAAATTTGGTACACATTGTAGTTGAAGTGTTTATCTAGAAACGGGCAATCGAAATTTTGGCTTTTTTTTTATGATTAAGATATTAAAATTTCTCTCACTCTCTCAGATTAGTTTATTTTGCATATACGATATATACGGCGTATATGCGGACATATTATATTGGTACAATAGCCTTAAACAAATAATAAAACATTGTTTTTGAAAAGACTATAATCCCCTTGTGATATGTTTGAGTTTTATGAGCAAATAGGATTGTCACATTAAAAGAAAGGCTTCTCCTGAAACTTCACTCTTTAATCAACAACAATCTCTTGTTTATTAGATTCTATGTTTCCACACCCGTACTTTTATTCATTTAATGTTATATTTTTTGGTTTCCTCGGGCGTATCATGCAAATCCGAAAAAAAAAATTGTCTTAATTATGTCTTCCTATATAAAATCTTCATAATAATCATTAACTGTAAATAAAAACTCCGCCTTTGCCGATCCCAAGCCAGAGTGAAAAAGGAGGAGGGGGAGCAGTAACAAGCTTGCTAAAAAACCTGGGCTCAGCTGGCCCGGCTGATAGTACCTTGTAAGGGCTCCTAATCCAGGGATACAGGATGAGTCTGTATTTCATGTTAAGAGCGGCCTGCACATGGTGTCTGTTCCTCATGTCAGAGGCGGTCATTTCATTTTGGAGATAAGTCGGCCTACTACTGAGTAGTGCTCCCAGTCTTAATGACAAAGGCAGATGTATTATACCACACCATCAACAAGCACTACAAGCTTGATACTCTAATATGATTGAGTGGAGATAAGAAAGAAGACTGTATATAACTCTTTTACTTTATTTTCCTTTGCAGGCTCCGTAGGGAAACAACGTATAAGTTTATGTATTCACACACACAAAAGCCTTTATTAAGACACACAGGTCTTACAGAGGATTCTCCTTGGGGTTACAAAACGGAGAAACCTATAAAAGTGGGAAATAAGTTTATGTATTAATAAAGGCATTAGTGCGTGTGTTTACTTTAATCCGTTTTTATCATATAATCTCAAATATAATAAAGCATCTGGAGATGGATTCTTATTGCAGAGATGCTCAACAAAACTTTGGCCATTTCTGCCTTGAAGGAAACTATCCTATCAATGCGAATGATCTGGAGCTATTGAAGAATTGGTTATTGCGTTAGTAGAAATTACAAATACTGAATGACTCGTAAAGATTGGCCCACAATATCTATTCATTGATATATCAAGGCCCTTAGTGGGTCGTTAAGATGTAATCTTCACAACGCTGACAAAGGCCATCAGCCCGAAAGCGTACTTGGCCGATTTTTAAAAAAATATATATTTATGATACATTAGCGGGCCAACTGTTATGAGAATTCCAAACTATTATAGATTTATATAGATGGCGCGTTGTTGCTTTGTATGAATTTATGTCTAACTGGCCTTGTACTTATTGTTTGCGGAAGAGCATTGCTCGATGCAAATATTTAAATGGAATTCTACTGTCCTAAAAGCTTATGTCCATAGTTTGCTTAAATACGATTTCTAAAATGTCACCCTTCAGTATAGAATATAAAAGCAGAATGATCCAATACAGTATTAGAGCTCTAAAGAAGCGGTCTGGTAGATTAAATTGGCGAAACCGCTTGGAGGGTTCATCACTGATGAGCCAAGTCCTCCCAATATTTTTTCATCGCAGTAAGGACAGTAGAATTTTGTTTAATTTGTGAAAAGAAACTTTCGCTTCTTAATGTTTTCATTTGTTTTATATTCTTACTACAATATATGATCGGTTTTGGAGAAAACAATTCAGATTGGGTAAAAATAACAGACATCCAGGGAAAAGTATATTTACAAAAACTAGTAGTGAAGACCAGATGTACATCTCTTAATAATAACTACAGCTTAATCATGTATTACTTGCTTCCTTATTTATGCACTGGAAGCCTATATTTATTAATTTGTCCTTTTTATATATATATATTTTAAAATATTTTGCCTCCATTTGTATAATAATAAATATAAATAAAACGGTGGAAGACTCGAGTTGTTTTTGTGGACATGAGGAACAAACCTCAATACATCTTTTACTAGATTGTCCTGTTTTTCAAGACTATAGAATCGACAATAATTTAATAGTAACTGATCCAAGTATTTTTATTTCCAGTAAATAAATGTATATTAAATTCAATACCTTTTGTAGATATATTTTAAAATTTATACAAATAAATTTACTGGCAATGCGTTTCTTTTAAATATCATCAAATATTATCTCTACAGACCTTACTGCAATGATATGAGTTATTGTATGAGAGGGCTTGGCTCATTGCAGTAAGGTCTGTAGAGATAATATTTGATGATATTTAAAATAAACGCATGCCAGTAAATTTATTTGTGTAAAATTTTAACGATAGATGGCAATAAAATTTAATTTACTAATATATATTGGTTATAAAACATATTTTGCGGAAGAGCTTTGCTCGATACAATACCTTGAAATTATATGTATGTACCTCTACAGACCTATAAGCTTATGTCCATAGTTCACTAAACACCCCTAAGCTGCCTTTCATATAAAATGCAGGGTATATAACAAACCAGTCCAATACAGTAGTAGAGCGGTCTAGAGATTAATTTGGCGAAACCGCTGAGAGGGTTCACTACTGATGAGCCAAGCCCTCTCATTCAATAACTCACATCATTGCAGTAAGGTCTGTAGAGATAATATTTGATGATATTTAAAAGAAACGCATTGCCAGTAAATTTATTTGTGTAAAATTTTAACGATAGATGGCAATAAAATTTAATTTACTAATATATATTGGTTATAAAACATATTTTGCGGAAGAGCTTTGCTCGATACAATACCTTGAAATTATATGTATGTACCTCTACAGACCTATAAGCTTATGTCCATAGTTCACTAAACACCCCTAAGCTGCCTTTCATATAAAATGCAGGGTATATAACAAACCAGTCCAATACAGTAGTAGAGCGGTCTAGAGATTAATTTGGCGAAACCGTTGAGAGGGTTCACTACTGATGAGCCAAGCCCTCTCATTCAATAACTCACATCATTGCAGTAAGGTCTGTAGAGATAATATTTGATGATATTTAAAAGAAACGCATTGCCAGTAAATTTATTTGTGTAAAATTTTAACGATAGATGGCAATAAAATTTAATTTACTAGATATATTTTAAATTATATAGCAACAAATATCTTTTAAGAAATTTATAATTTATATTATGCTGATTGTACATATTGCCAGACACTTCTTTCTTTTGTACAGTTTTTTTCTCTCTTTATCATTGTTAATATCATATGGTTTATTCTATTCACGGCGTAAAATTATTGTATATATATTTTATGAAAAAACAATAGAAAAAAAATAAAATTTACGCAAGTTTGGCCTTAAATACCCATTTCCTGGTTTTTCGGGAAGTCACTGGGACCAAAAATCTTTTTGGTCGCAGTGGTACAGCCTATTCCACGCTGACGAGCGCCAACAACGCGAAACGCGTTCGTGGATGGCTTTTCTTGATTTATCAAGAAATTGGGTTGGCCAAATATCAGGGAACAGGTTAAATCAATGAATAGTTGATTTCTGTTCCACCAGATGGCGCTCTGCCTTCTGAAAAGCACATGTTCTTCTGGTCAGGATTGCCTTTTTTATTTTTAATATATATATATATATGTATAGACAAATGTAAATATATACATGTATGACAGCGCAAGTGACCCTAGGGGGACATAGCGCTTTAAATTGAAATAAAATTTAAAAAATAATAGTTAAATATGAAAAAATATATATATCAAAATCTTTTTTGTAAATTATGTAAAATAGTATCTGATTATATTTTAACTCGTGTTCTATTGGTGAATCATTGTACCATGTTTTCTCCTGTAGAAGGGTGTTCGTACCGAAATCTAGAGATTAAGTTGTTGAAAATATTTTTTTTCCCTGGAGGTCTGATATTTTGACTCAATATTGATACAAGGGATTATTCTATTGAATTGTGAAAACAATACAGAATTACAACAACCCTCTGAATTAATATGCCAACCTAAGGATGCTACCGAATTTTAAGATCGACATATAAGACGGTACAGATAGCTTATACAGAAAATCGAAAGAAATTCTATGAACTAAACTGGGTTGTCTCAGTAAATACTGAGGAAATATTTCATTATTCTTTTGAATTTTGTAATTTGAATGTGGCCTTTGTGTGGTCTCTCTTTTGTACGAATTGAACATGTTGGGGAAAAGAAGTCCTTTATAACCAAAGGCCTATCCAAACTCAGGGTGGCCTTGATTTAAACTTGACGTTCCTTCAGAGAAGGCTTTGAGTTTAATGTAAATATAAATCTTCATAAGCTTCATTCATTAATGCTAATGTCTCTGTGAAATACTTTTTTTTAATTTTACACAAAATTTAATATTTGCCCTTTGCCCAAATGATGACATTGCAGAAACCGACGCGAGCTAAATACAACAAAAATATGCCTAAAATGAAAACTACGCATGCGCATTTACTGATTGAAATTGATTTTACATTTTTCAAAAGTTGTTTTATATTTTATTTTTTTAAAGTTCGGGAACTTTTTGATCCTACCGTGTATATATTTGTATAAATACATTGTTTATTGCTGTAATTTTATTGGAAATTTGTATTATTGTTGACCCGAGGTCAATAAAGTTTGTTTCATTCTCTCTTCTGTACATTTCTTCAATTTGTCCTATAAGGATGCTAAACGATTGACTGAGCAAAATATATATTTAAAAATGAAATGGCCTAGATAGGAAGGGGTATGCAAAAAAGGTCAGCAAGGCAGACCTAGCGTGACACAGCCACGTTCCAATTAAAAAATTCCTCCGTTTTTTAACAACCTGAGTGTAGAAGTAAACAAGCTTCGTGGCAGTTGAAGTAGTTTTATGGTAGATTTTATCTATAGAAGAAAGCAGGAAAAAACGTCGTTTAAATTCTGGTCAAAAACTCTCAGTAGAATCTTGATTGTAGGTTTCTGGGTTTTCAATATTTGTTTTCCTGTTCCGTTAGTTTTTGTGAATAAACAAAGTATTTAATTACTTCTTTTTGTTAGCATTTGACCATCCTAATGTTTTTCTTTTTTGTTTTATTTAATTGTATTTTTTGTTTTATTTCATTTTGTCTTTTTGTTTCATTTAATTGTCTTTTTCTACTTCTTTTTTTTTTTGCATTGAGAGGGCACTCAAGCTCTTCCGGATTACCTCTCCCTGTATCTTTTATTATTTGGTATTTTCAAAAGTTCTTTCGTAAAAAACCCTCGAAGATATGTAAATCAAATATATTTTCTTCAATTTTTAACGTTTTGATTATAATATGGTTTGCCATTATATGCTTGTAATCTACCTATATATTAAACACTATTTTTAAAAAATTGTTAAAGTATTTTAACTTAAAAAAAAATTTTGTAATATGTTTTTTCCAATGTGAATTAGTTTGTTGTTGTTTTATAATAAGGAAGATGCAAGGTACTTATTGTTATTATTTTTAATGATGATAAAAATAATGACTTTTATATTTAAAAATCAGTAATTTATTTTCAAGACATATTTTACATGAGCGAACATACTCTTTGATACATTTGATAGCATTCGGCCACCAATAAAATGGTGTTATCAATCTTACTGTCTTGTTAATTGAGGGATGAGAATGGTTATCACGACATTCCTTGAGAATTTCTTCTTGAAATGATTCCGGAACAACTGCTTTTAGAACTCCATTATGTTTCACCATAATAAGATCTTGTTGAATATGAGAATTCTTTACAAAGCTGAGATCCGCATTTTGTTGGTGTAGTCTAAGACTGGGGATTGATAGGTGAAATGAGACTGGTGATCTTAATGCATCGACATGCGTTTGTTTTGATTCTGATCTGTGAACTATTTTCATTGACTTAGTCGACAATTCAACAATACACCTTAGAAATTTCACTTTTGGTTTCTTTATGTTGAAGAGCCATTCTAAAGTCGAATGATCTGTAATAACTTCAGATGTGTTGTTCTCAAGATAAACTTCAAAGTATTCTGTTGATGCGGAAGAAGTTTTCTTGAATAATTATTCATTTATATTCATATATATTATATAATGAAAATAGTGCTCTTGATTATCACTTTCAATTTGAACTATTATAACACCAATTCCTTGTTTAGATGCATCTGTGTAAAGCTTACATGGCAATAAAGGATCTTATGTAGTAAGAACTGGGTTTATAGATAAATGGTACTTTAGTTTCTGAAATGATTTGTCAACTTCACTAGTCATTTGAATAACTTATTTTTTTTTTGTATTTCTTGTAGTAACTTGCTAAACCCAAAAATTGCCATACTTGTTTCACTGTATTAGGTTGAGGAAACTTATTTAATGCTTTTAGTCTTTTTCTACCTCTGGTGAATCCTGTATAGGATCAGTGACCCTAAATAAAGGCTTTTTGTTGTTGTTGTTGCTTTTAGTCTTTTTCAGGGTCAGGTTTAATCTTAGATTTTTATTTAGATGATTGCTTAATATTTCATCAACAAACCATTCTAGAGAATAATTTGATAAATAATAAATTAGACTATTGATTCTATCATTTAACATGCTAGTTTCCAATTGGTACAGTTTAAGCCGGGATTCAGATCTAAAAGGGGGATTCAGGGACACAACATAAAGTTTCGGGAGGTTAGTATTCGTGTACCCAGCACAGGGCGTAATGCTGGTAATTAAGAATGTGCCAAGCCAGTTTTTAGCAAAAACTCGATCTATTTCATAACTCTTCCTGAAATATGTTTTTAAATCGAAACCGCTTCTCTGCGGATGAGTGACAACTATGGTATACAGAGAAAAAGGCATCTCCTTATCGTGCAACTGAAAGTTGCTGATGGCTTGCGCCATCTATCGGAATAAATATCAACTTGATATTTAAGTTGATATTTATTCCTATTGATGGCGCAAGCCATCAGCAACTTTCAGTTGCACGATAAGGAGATGCTAAATCAACGAGAATAGTTGATATTTATTCCGATAGATGGCGCAAGCCATCAGCAACTTTCAGTTGCACGATAAGGAGATGCCTTTTTCTTAATTTATGCACCTTATCCCAGTACAATGTCACACTTGTACTATTTTTTCACATATGGTATACAGGTTGGGTTTTTGTCTGGATTTAACAGAACTGTAGTTGTGGCACAATCTTTAGTACCACCATTATGTTTTACACTAGGTGATAAAAAAAATACATTGTTTTAATGCCTTTTAAAGGGAGATGTGTCTCTTTTAGCATATGAATACATCCACTCTCAGCCCATATAATTAAATCTTTATAATTATATATATGTTAAAAAATGAGAAAATTATAAAAAAGGTGTGGATATTAAAAACAAAATTGCCATATCCTGACCATTTAGATAGGAGAGCGTCATCTAGTGGAACAAAAATCAACTAAACGTCGATTCAACTTGTTCCATGATTCATTGATGAATGGATCCATTGATCCATTTCTTAATAAATCAAGACATTTTTGGTAGAACAGCCCGAAACGCGTAAGTGGTTTACTTTTATTGATTGATCAAGAAATTGGATTAGCCAAATATCATGGAACAAGCTATATCAACGTTTAGTTTATTGTTGCTCTACTAGATGGCGCCTGCCATCTAAAATGTTCATGTGAGTGGTCAAAATGTGAGCGGTCAGGATATGCAAATTTTCAAAATATTGGAAAATTTTAATATTTTTGATGTTTGCGTATTCACAATATACACTGCGTGACATTGAAAATGGAACACCAAGAAATAGTTGCCAGAAAGTGATGAAACTCGGCAGACAGAGAGAGACAGGGACGAACAATAAGTGATCTTTATTTCAAAATGATAGTCATAATACAGAGCGAGAACGGCGTCGGCTTAGTAGCAAGTAGGACCACCGCGGACGGCGATGCACGCAGCAACACGTCTAGGTAGAGAGTCAATCAGTGTACGGATGGCGTCCTGAGGGATGGCTCTCCATTCCCTCTCAACCATTTGCCACAGTTCGTCTTCTGAACGCGGCTGTGGCAAGGCATGCAAACGGCGCCCAATGATTTCCCAGACGTGCTCGATTGGTGAGAGATCAGGAGAGTACGGTGGCCAGGGAAGCATCTGTACATCTTGCAGAGCTTGTTGGCTAATGCGAGCAGTGTGCGGTCGGGCGTTATCCTGCTGATAAAGGGCATTGGGTACCCCCTGAAGGTAGGGGAGTGTCACCGGTCGCAGCACATCATCAACGTATCGTTGGGCCGTCATAGTGCCCTGAATACGAAGTAAAGGTGACCTGGAATCATACGCGATTGCGCCCCAAACCATGATTCCACGTTGTCGCACGGTGGGGCGTTCCACAATTGCTGCCGGATTGGACCTTTCTCCACGTCGACGCCACACGCGTACACGGCGACTATCACTGGACAAGCAGAAACGCGACTCATCTGAGAACACGACCCTGTGCCATTCCGTCATCCACGTCGATCTAGCCCTGCACCATTCCAAACGTTGGCGCCTATTCGGTGGGGTCAATGGCAGTCTTCTTAGCGGACGGCATGAGTGCAAGCCATTAGCAACCAATCGACGGGAAATGGTTCTGGTCGAGATGGAATGATCTAGGGTATTTTGCACATATTGCAGGATGGCGGTACAAGTGGCTTGTGGGGCCGCCACTGCTTGTCGAAGGATACGCCGATCCACACGTGCTGACGTCACTCTGGTTGCACCGGCATTCCTATAAATTGCCACATTTCCTTGTTCCAACCATCTTCTCCACAGTCGGTGCACCGTGGACGCACCAAGGTGTGTATTAGCTGCGATTTGACGTATGGACCAACCTGCCCTTTTCAGTCCGATCACCATGCCCCTCGTAAAAGCGTCTGTCTGCTTGAACTGCCTCCGTTTACGATGACCTGGCATTCTCTGTTATTACACGTGTCTTTTGACACAAGAACAAAATTTCTACAATGATTTTCCTTGAAGAAATAACGACACGAATACTGTCCTTTCTGCAAGTTCCTTCCCTTATATCTTACTCCATGTGCGCACGAGAGCTGCGCATAACTCGGTTAGGCGCGTCTACCCTGAAATTTGCATAATTTTCTGGCCACTATTTCTTGGTGTTCCATTTTCAATGTCACGCAGTGTAAATATATTCAGGCGCAAGAGACCCTTTTTATAATACAGGGTGTACCAGGTAAATTGGAAATTTCAACAATGGTATTTTAACTGAAATTTTTTGCAAGTAAAAATTAAAATATCCGAATGAAATTTGACACAGTAGTATATAAAAGGATATAGTTTTTATTTATTCAATGTAGTTTCCATTATTAGCTACAACAGTCTCGAGGCGAGTGCGGAATGAAGCACAGGCCTTGGCGACGATGACCTTGTCCATTTGGGTCATCACCGTATGAACTGCTTTCTTGACAGACTGGATGGTGGTATGAGGAGCTTTGTTGACATCTCTCTCAACAACGCCTCATACATAGTAGTCGAGGGGATTGCAATCTGGAGAATTAGGGAGCCAAATATCAGGACCCCAGTTACTAGGGACGTTAAGTGTCAGCCACGATTGTGTCTTTTTTGCCTTATGGGCTGGAGCTGAGTCCTGTTGGAAGACATACTTCCTTCCTGCGGCCACCATGTCCATCCAAGGCTTCACAACGGTCTCCAGAACATTGATGTAGATGTCAGCGTTCATCCTAAGGCCCTTCTCAAAGAAATGGGGAGGCATGACATCACCTTCACTGCTGATAACACCAAGGACCATTACGGAGGCAGGAAATTTCGTGTGCATCACGACAGGTATCTCTGAGGGGTCTTTACAGATCCAGCGATCATTCCTGGGATTTACCTTTTGGTCCACGTCAAAGTTCTTTTCGTCAGAGAAGAACCTTAGCATGCCAAAAGAGTCGTGTTTCAGGTTGTTGAGGAGGGCAGCAGCCTTTCCTTTTCTGTTATTCTTCATATTCTCAGTCAGCAACTGACCTTTCCGAAGGGCATAAGACTTGAGACCAAGGTCCTCATGGATAGTTCTGACAATTGTCATAGAGCCAACGTCCATTTCCTTGGCTATGGCCCTCATGCTCTTCCCAGGGTTTCCATCATTCTTCTCCTTGACATTTTTGACAAATTCTTCGCCTCTTACCCTGTCCGATCGACGCGAGTGCTTTTTCCTTGTAGCTATCCCCTCTTTGTTACTGTCGGCCTCATCAAACTGCTTCTTGACACGATAAATAGTGGTTTTGGGCAACTTAAGAAAATCCACTATCTCTTTGGGGCTCCTTCCGGCGCGCAGAGCAACGATGATGGCAGCTCGATTTTCAAATTCTCGGTTACTCTTCATCACTACACTGCGCACACATGTACTGTTGCATTTTACATGAATATGGCTACGTAATGAAAAAAAAAACAAGTTTTTAATCTCAAGTAGTTTTTGTTTTATGGACTGTCAAAGTTAGTCCCAATTTACCTGGTACACCCTGTAGGAAAGTCTTTATTCATATACAAGATATTTGATCAAATAATTTTTGACTGACCGCGTCACTTTGTTTTTAGATAATAATAAAGTTGCCTTCAGAAAATCTTTGAATCATTTGATCCATCTCCAATGCTATCTATAATCGCCTTTACCTTATTTCTTATCTAATAGAACAACACAAAAAAGAGTTTGTTTTTTTAGAATGCTTCTGAAGGTCGTTTGCTATTTTTCTTATTTCTTTTTTATTGCCAAACTTCGCCGCTTTTCCTTCTTCATAATTCTTTATTTGAGGAAAAGGGAAATCACATTTTGGGATAAAATAAGGGGAGGGGTTGAATAAAGGATTTTTTCTTTGATAAAAAAGTGAAAACGAGCTGGTGTAAGTGATTGCCCAATCACCATGAGGAAATCACTTTTGACATCGTCATCTTTCTGGCTTTTCATATTGTTGGAATATTACACAGAGTAGTAATGACTAGAAATGAGCTCTCGTGTTTGAAAAGGATCTCCTGTATATATATTCGGGGCTCAAAAATCATTCATATTGGCTGTTAGCAGCCCCGTAAATAAGGATATTTCCTGATTCACATATATTGGACCGGTCTCTGCCTCGCCCTGATCTCCGCGGATCACCACCCTACCCCCCTGATCCTCCTCTACATCCAGGCTCTCCTGGCCTCACCTGGCGATGATCCCCTGGCCACCCATCCCCAGGCCCCTCCAACAGTACAATGTATATAGTTTTTTGTATATATTCCGCTTTATGCTTCCATCGGGGCTCAAAAATCATTCATTCTGGTTAGCAGCCCCGTAAATAAATATATTTCCTGATTCACATATATAAGATTGTCCCAAAAGTTCATGTTTTTCTTAAAACGTTGTTTTTCTTTTTCTGTAAAAATAAATAGACACTTCGGCCAATTAAAGTTTTATTTTCTCAACGTTTCAACAAAAATCTTTGTCTTCGTCAGGAGAAATAAATAAAAATAAAGCATTTGGAAAAGCGTTAAAAATTGTTCTGAGGTTGCAAGGGCGTTGTTTTTCTTATTACTTGGTGAATAATATTATTATGGCGAATACATAATACAATTACTTTATACATAATTCAAAGACATTATAACAACAACAACAACACAACTTTATTAAGACCACCGGTCTTATACAGATTCACCACAAGAAGAAAGGAATCATAGATGGAGCTCCTGTACTCCAATACAAAGACATTATACATAACGGCGAATAATATTGGTATTTCAATTTTTTGTAAGTTTTTATGATCTTTTGGAACAACCTTGTATACTAAGTGAAAAAATAGTACAAATGTGATATTGTACTGGGAAAAGGGGCATAAATTATGAAAAAAGCATCTCTTTATCGTGCAACTGAAAGTTGCTGATGGCTTGTGCCATCTATCGGAATAAATATCAACTATTATTGTTGATTTTTAATTATTCCAGAATTGGCCAAATACCCATTCTTGATTAATCAAGAAACACTTTCTTACTGCTACTCTTTTTGTGTTGATTTCTTGCTTCCCTCTTTCTTTTTTTTTTTCTTCTTTTCTTGTTTTTTTTTTTTTCATTTTCTTCTTACTCTGTATATATCGTTATTTCCTTTGTCTCACTGCTTTGTTCTTATGCATACCTCTGGTGAATCCTGTATAGGGTCAGTGACCCTAAATAAAGGCTTTTTTGTTGTTGTTGTTGTTGTTGATTAATCAAGAAAAGCCCGAAACGCGTTCGTGGTTAGCTTTTCTTGATTAATCAAGAATGGGTATTTGGGCAATTCTGGAATAATTAAAAATCAACGAGAATAGTTGATATTTATTCCGATAGATGGCGCAAGCCATCAGCAACTTTCAGTTGCACTTGTATACTAAGTTTGTTTTGTATCCTTACCATTAATAATAAATAATATTCAAAGTTGAAAGGTTACGAATTAATCCTTCATACTAAAACTTTAATAATTAATTTTAATATCAACAATTAATCCCTCCTAAGGAATGGGAAGATGAAAGCGCTGATTCATTAACATTCCATCTGGCATAAATTCTTGATTAGGTTAGGTTTTCAAACATTCGAGCGTGTTTTGTTTCGTTCAAGACAATTCATCCTCAACAAAGAACTTTTTATTGAGGCATCTTACATAGATTCGTTCCTAAGTCAAAGAAAGGATGAAGTCAAATAATAGTAGAAAGTATCAACAATAGGCAATCAGCTATACAGCTTTCTGGTGGAGAGTCATAATAAACACTATATAGGTATAAAAATAATAGAAAAAAGATCAAGTGTTGATATTAAAACCAAATAAGACATATCCTGACCACGAGCACATGTACTTTACAGATGGCAGAGTGCCATCTAGTAGAACAGAAATCAACTAAACATTGATTTAGCCTGTTCCTTGATATTTGGCCAACCTATTTTCTTGATAAATAAAGAAAAGCCACTACATATGTCTTCTAATAATCTTCTTTTTCATTTTATCGATATTCTACTGAACTGTAGACTGGTAGTACATGTAGACAAAGCTCTTATTGGCCAAAAAACATGTAAATCTCTGACTTGTTACGTTAATGGGGAAGAAACCGTCAAAAAAATTTTTCATCTTAGACATTTCATTGACTTTTTGTTTTTCTGTAACGAAATCACAGAGAGACCCATGTTTCTTCTACTGTTTAAAATTTGTATTCTTAATTCAGATCCTTCTTAACCAACTGGAGATGGTTTTGGAGATTCAGAGCGTATCTCTTTCTGATCCTTGGCAAACTGTTATTTTTCTATTCTAGATCTTTGTGAATCGGTATCGTCCAAATTGTATATTGCTTGTTCTATTCATAAACTTATTCGATTAGTATTCTTCTATACTATATGATAGTTACGGGGATCGGTGGAAGGATAGTCTAAACGGCTGGTTTTCGACCGCTACGACCCGGGTTCGATTCCCGTATTTGGCACTTTTTTTCTGATAAAAAAAAAAATGCTCCAATGGCCCCCGACTCTTGTAAAAATCCAACCCCACCAGCGAGTGCAAGTAACTAAACGGGGCTCTGGCACATTTTAAATGCAAGATCGAACTGCTATTCATATATGTAGACATGTGGTCTACAGTAAAAGCAGTCGCCTACTTCTACCTACCATATTTATCATGGCCTGTACCACGTGTACTAGGGATAAAAAAAAAAAGATTATAGCTTCTACTTTTTTTTTTCACTCGCAGAGACTCCGGGGTAAATCCAGGTATAAGAAATTACCTCCAATTTACCCAGATTAATCTATTAGCTTGATTGTCATAATTAAGTTTTCCTAATATAAATTTCATACTACATTTATGTGATTAGTTTTAAAAAATATATATAATAATAATGCTTATTACTGGTATTATTACTGTTATTCCTGTATGTATCCTACATTTCTACTCGGAGAATCTGTTATAAGACTATAAGGTCTTAATAAAGCTTTTTGTTGTTGATTATATATAGTATACTTTCTATTTTATTAAATCTTTAATCATTCATTTTTTAAAATTTTCTTGAGGGTGACAAATTTTGAGCTTTTTTTTTTCTAATTTGAAACCATATTTCAAAAAAACATACACGTTTATTTATTTATCATCAAATCAGACGCGATATCCCCACAAGGGATGCTTGCCTCAAGCAACAACACTAAATTCAGATACAATGTTACATGTACAATCGATTAATTTCAAGGCTTGAGTAGAAGCTTAAAGAAGAAAAGAAAGGACATTAAATCCATGCTTGATCTTACACCCTAACAAGGAACAACCAATGAAATAAATACAAATATATATACATAGTTCAGCAATTACGTTTTTTTTATTAACCAAGATAGAAAATCATAGATATATTTACAGAATTTTCTAAATTTTAAATATGAGTCCTTACTATTTATAAACATAAAAAGATCCTTGTATTCAATGTTTTCCCGATTTCTGTAGTTCTGGAAGATTGGTTATTCAATAAGCAAGTGACTGGAATCCTGCCTTCTCTCTCCACATAAACACCCAGGATCATCTATAGCTCCTATTCGAAACAGAAAATCTCCGAAGTTTCCATTATTATTAACGAATTACACATTGTAAAAGTCAGGGCAAAAATCCAAGAATCCATTAGGAAATCACCGAGCAACGACTTGAATTAGAATTGTCTCAGATAAACGTGGGTGTACTGACTAATTCCATTGTCTTTTTCACATTGATGCTTATCTATTGGTTTGTAATAATAAACAATTCCATTGAAACACCTTACCATCATATATAAGATCTTAAAGAACATCATCCAAGTCTACATGAACCCAGTTCAGCTAATCAGAATAATGTCCGAGAAAAATAGATAGCGATAGAATTGTTTAATTTTCATAAAGCGTTAGAGAACAAGGTAATCTCTGAGAACTAAAATTACAGTACAATTTCCATCCATAGTTAATTTGTATAGTTATGTTGAATACTTTGATTTCCTTTTCATTTCTCTTCTCTCCTTCGTTTGTTTTTTTTTTCCCCCCTTTCTTCATGAAAATGATGTATGGCGAGTCCTTACAGGACGGAAATGTCCTAATAAAGCAGTTATTGTTGTTGTTAACATCATATGACTATTCTATTCACGGCCTAAAATTATTGTATATATATGTATAGACAAATGTAATGGCATACATGTATGACAGCGCAAGTGTCCCTAGGGGGACATAGCGCTTTAAATTGAAATAAAATTTTAAAAATAAATAAATAAAAGAAACACGTTTTTTAGCATCTCGCCAATCCAGAAATCTTCTGAATAAATTTGTAAAGATTAAATAATCCTCAAGATTCGTATGATAATAACATTTTTTACATTACTTTTAAAGATCGATTGAAAATATGTAATCAATATTTTTAAAACAATATTTATTTATACTCTAAAATATATAAAATTCATTATTTTTATATATACGGAAAAAAAAATCTTACATAGGAATCGATGAGTTTTAAAATAGTTACAAAATTTGATAATAGATGGCGGTAGAAGCGCGCTTATCAATATATGAACATTCCATTGTTTTACACATTTTTTATCCCCCTCTCTCTATATAGGTTTCTTATTATATAAGTTATTGAAAAGCTACGTCTGCAGATCTTACTGCGATAATAAAACATTATTTATTAAGACATTTTGGTCCTATACAGACTCTCCGA
The DNA here is from genome assembly GCA_030710605.1 of Cordylochernes scorpioides. Lineage (NCBI taxonomy): Eukaryota > Metazoa > Arthropoda > Arachnida > Pseudoscorpiones > Chernetidae > Cordylochernes > Cordylochernes scorpioides. Next base: position 28,873,195 of record CP092865.1, on the reverse strand, counting down.
GTAGAAGAGGGTGTATACAGAACTAACAGTAATAGTAACAATAATCAGCAATGTCTTCTTCTTCTCTCTTATCTTCACTTAATCATATTAAGGTATCAAGCTTGTAAAGCTTGACAACCATCATGACTGGGTGAAGTAGAATGCGTCTGCCTTTTTCATTAAGGCTGGGAGCACTACACAGTGGCAGGCCGACTTAGCTCCAAAAATCAGCAATGTTATTTTCATTGTATTAAATAGAAGGAAAATAATAGGCTTGACGTGAACTTATATACAAGTAATCGAGAACAAGCAGTTCCTTTTCTTTAAAAAAAAAATAATAATAATAATTAGTAGTAAAACGACTTTTGACAAGTTTTACCGCAAATGTTTCTTTTGAACGAAAAATCGTAATTTATTTTAAGGAGAAATAACGACTATTTCTATCCTTAGGGATGAAGTATGAAAGAATGAATTGTTAAGAGTAATGATGAACGGAAAGTGTCCAGGGATGGGAATTTTACATTCATAAGTCTCATTGTATTAATAATTAGTAGTATTGACATAAATTTAGATGAGTACAAGTGAAAAAGGAATATACAACAATGTATTATACATAATTATCAGACAACTTTATCGTTTACCCGCCACGCATCAGGATGGTACGGAAAATCGTTAGGCATTAGATATTTTAAAATTATATTTAAATTCTATATGTTTAAATAATTTTGTAAAATAGATATGATGATTTTATGAAATATGTAATCGGATATTGTGAATAGGAAAGAAAAAAAAATTGAAATGTTTGCTTGTACATGGATCGAAATGTCAGGAAAAAATAATCCTCAGTTGATATGAAGAAAATATTCGTGATATATTTTATTGTTTTGGTTAAGTCGACATATGCAGAACTTGATCTTAGGTTTCTTATAAATTGAATCTCCGCTATAGTTGTGTGCGTGGAAATACTGATCCGAGATAAACATGATATTGTTCAGGAGCGTGAAGTTTTGTGACAATTTATACTACAATTTACATTATATATATACTTGTAATTTACAATAACATATTCTCCAAATACAATAGACTTATTTTAGAATCTTAAAATAGTATTCAAACAAAGCTATAAAGATACTTTATTAAGAAAATTCGAAACTATTATAGACGCGTATGATTCTTATTTTTTAAATGATGAACCAGGCCCTCCCATTAATTTTTCCATTACAGTAAGGACAGTAGAAATTGTTTTATTTTAAAAGAATCATACGCGTCTATAATAGTTTCGAATTTTCATAACAGATGGCGCGCTAATATGCATCATAATATAACATTTTATTTTATCTAATTTTGTGAAGTACAGAGAGGGTGTCCGAAATTCTGACGTACTGTTAAAATTTGCTATATACTATTTAAAATTTGCATATCCAGTTATGCAAGGTAAACGTTCGGAAACTTATGCATATAGAAAATAGATAAATCCATATTTAAATCAAAAACTCTTAAAAACACCTTTCGGAGATTTAGCACCTCACTGAAGACGATGAGAAGTATTTCAGAAAAGAAAAATATAGCAATAGAACTCTATAATTTCTACAGATCAATTGTAAATAGATTGATACGCAAAAGAGGTAGTGAAGAAAGTTTTAGAACAGATATATAAATAAATCCCTTTTCAAACAAAGGCTCACGTGCACATGGGGAAAGGGAGAAAAAATTACTGTATTATTTTGTTGTTGTATGGCGAATCCATACAGGGCAATAGGCCCTAATAAAAGCCGTTGTTGTTGTATATTTAAATCTTTAGATAATAATGGCAAATAAATATTTTTATTCAATCTACAATTTATGCCCCTTTTTTTATCTAAATACATGATTGTATTGAAGAGAAATTTTTCATATATGATTTATATAGATATATTGTTGTTCCTTTTAATATACACATGTATATACATGTTATAAATTTGTACTTGAAAAATATAGTTGAAAATAATAGTATAATTGAATTAAATAAATATAAAAATATTTTCAGAGTTTCTTTATTCAGATATTAAGAAGCAAGCTTTCACGCGGTCGCGCTTCATCAGGACATCAAGACTCGGTAAAGGCGTGTAACATACATGTAATAGAGATTCACAGAAATAAATTGAAAAATCAAATACAAATAGTTTCCAGTTGTAGAGGGTTAGGGGGACAGTTTCAATGGGGGTGGGATTATCTGTGCTGAATATGCTGGAACTGTTGGGGTAAATCGATTCTTCTGTTTATGCTGTTATTGTCGTTGGAGATTGTAGATTCTAGAATGTGTCTATTGTATTTGGAGAATATGTTTCGTAAATTACATGGGTATATATGTTATTTAGAAATATTATTTTGTTTAAAATTGTATTTCATGGATTCAAATATTCTGTTAAATCGACCGCCAGAGGTCACGCTTTGCATATAAAAACTCGTTGTTGTTTTTCCCCGTTGGCCGGCTCAACCTTTTGTACATTATGTAAAAAGTTATTTCATTTTTTATTCTTACGCCTTAGGCCAGGCAGTACTTTTATCAAACCATGTTTTTTATATATTCCTTTAACGCAATTAAGGCAATTTGATAACTAATTTTATTATAATCTCTTCCACGACTGCATATCAAAATCAAGCAAATGACCAATAATTCCTCTACAAGTAATTAATATCAAAACAGCAGAGAAAATCTTTATTAAATATAATATATATATATTGTAAATTGTAGTATAAATAATCACAAAACTGTACGCTCCTGAACTATACCCTATATATTTCGGATTAGTATCTCCACGCACACACAACACTATAGCGAAGAATAAATCTATAAGAAACCTAAGATCAAGTCCTGCATATGTTGACTTAACCAAATACAACAAAATATATAACGAATATTTTATTCACACCAACTGAGGATTATTTTTTTCTGACATTTCGACAACTTTTTGCCGCCCGTTTCAAATGTTTTAGGCTAGTTGTGGTAAGTGCTGATTGCCTATCTATATGGCCTTTCATAAACTGTTATGTAACTTGAATAAAAACCTCCTATAAGAACGACTTAGAACATCGAGACGTAGAAAATACAATTTTTGGTTTGGATTTGAAACTATTCTTCATATACACACAAGGTAATAAGACCAAATCCAACCAACGTTGTTATCGAAACGTCACACACAATTTATTTATTTGGATTTGGTCTTATTACCTTGAGTTTATAATCTATAATCCAAATTGTACCTTATCATTCTTCATATACACTTATAGACAAAACTTAAAGAAGTGAAAAGTCTTTTTAATGTCGCCCCGTTGTCCGTTTTTTTTTTTTTTTTAAGAGACAAACAATTTTGTTCACACTTAGTTATCTCGTTTGTCTTCTCAAAAGGTTACTGTGTATCAAATATCTTTCCTAGTTATTGTTTGAATCCCGAAATACATGCTAAAGGGTACAACTTCCTCAAGTTTTGTCATTGTATTAAGTGTACTTTCCAACCCAAAAACCTTTTTTTTTTTAATCAATCAAAATTGAAAAAGCAAATCTACCTTAAATATTAACTTCTAGGCAGACAATCCCTCAGAAAACAGAAAAAAGCATGCAGAAGCCATCCATATATACACATTCTTATATAAGCTATATTCTCAATATACAACTATCCATACATTTGGGGAATGGAGTACACCATACTGACCGGAAAGAGATCTGGGCGACTCATATCTGGACACCCACCGACACACTTCGTGGACCAATTAAAGGAACTCACTGGTTTAACGGTCGCCGAGATGGTACATCGAGCTCAAGACAGATCGTCGCATCGTGTTTGGGATGTAATACGTGGGCCACAACGTTCGATCGCGGAAAAAATTATTTACTATGCATGGACATATATTTAACGGCCATTTAAAAGGTGTTGGTACGCGGAAGAAACAGAAGAGGAAGTAGGAAATCCCTAATGATTGACATTATCACCAATGATCGACCATAATGGTCATATATAACAAGTGGCCAATGACCGAAAAGGATGAAAAGATTTTTTGGCTATTTTGGCTATAGAACCTTCTCTTTTCTTGAGATTATTAGAGATATAAATGATTCTCGTTTAAATAATTTATATTTTGTAGATATATTTTTGGATCCAAGTTACTCTTGGTAAGCAGCACTTGTTAAAGTTTATATTGACCTGATTAAAAAAATGCTGTGGTTCAGTGAAACGCTAACCTTGACGTATGCACGGTGGAATCTGTGGCCACTGGACATGCGTCGGACCTGGAGGCTGTTGTTGGGTTCTGCGCTGCCTGGAGTATAGGAGCTCCATCTATGCTTCCTGCGGTGAATCTGTACAAGATCGGTAGTCTTAATATAGCTGTATGTAAATGTGTGCATTAAAAAATTTAGTATTTTTTAAACAATAAAATATAAAATTTAAATTAAAGGGCGTATCTGGATCTGTAATGAAAAAAAAAAAATTCTCAAAATAGTTCGAGAGATTGCTCCCTCTTTCTCAATTTATTACACAGTAAAAATAATTTGCAAATTCTTGTAGATCACATGAAAACAACTTTGTCATTGGTCAAAAAATAATTAATGATAAAAAATATATTAAAAATTAAAATTGAAAATAATAATAAGAAAATAAAAAATTTGACTCAAAATATTATATGTTTTGTAATATACACACACACAATATTGGATACTAATTATTAATCCTCTTTACTAAAAGTAATATTTTTCAATAATTTATTTTTGTTAATATTATAATCCATTCTGTAAAATTATAAATAAAAGACAATTCACTGAGGGAAGATTTTATATATAAACAGCCATACATTTTGCACGCACAATGCTACCACAACATAGACTCTCATATCCTAGAAGTTATCTTCCCTCAGTAAATTTTATTTTATTTAAAATTTAACACAAAACAGATTATTTGAAAAAGTAAAAATAAAAATCAGGTAAAAAGTTTCTTTTAATTTTAGATTTGCAAGTTTTCAAGCAAATATACTGTTCTTCAACGGGCTAAACAATAGAAAAATTGACATCCCAACCCAATATAACAATATCCCTGACAAATTATCTATATATTAATAATGATTTGTGTTGGGTTGGGAGGTCAATTTTTCTATTGTTTAGACCAGGGGTCTCCAAACTACGGCCCGAGGGCCACATCCGGCCCGCAGACAGATTTTGTCCGGCCCGCGGAGACATACTTGAAAACTCCTTTTAGAGAACAAATATTTTTTATAGCAAATAAAATGTTTGTGATAAGTTGGATAAAGAAACACAGAATGGTAATGAGTAAAGACATGTATAATTTATGCAGTAAATTTAACTTCAGCATATAATAACTAACAAATTATTGAAATGAATCCAACTTACATTTTATACATTGTAAGTAATGAACAACACATACCTTATAACATGACATATGAAATGCTAATGAGATGTATGTAATTGAGATTTTCCACCAACAATAGTTTGTAGTTGTGGACTAATTTTACTTGTACCAATTATTAAAAGAGATTTAAGATGCTCGTCAGTTAATTTAGATCTTATACATATTTTGTGTACTTCATTTTGGAGAAGGTTTTCTCACACAAATAAGTAGTACCGAAAACGGAAAACAGCCCACGAGCAAATTTATGCAAATTATCAAATTGTGTCAGTGGAAGACTTATAAAATTCCAACAAAAATGAGTTTTCATATTTGTTCTTAATTATATCACTGCACTGAAGATCAATCATTTCCATTTGAAGTTCCGGGGCTAGGGTTTCAATGTCAGCATCAAAAGGATTCTGAAAAATCTTAATTTGATTCGCAATGGCATCAAAGTCCGAGAAACGAGTATCAAAATTTATCTTCAAAGCACTCAAAGTTTCGATTGCAAAATCGATAGGAAACTCAGTCTCAGTAGTGTGGCTGAATATTTCACATGTTTTAAAATGTGAAAAACATTTACTTCGTAGTTGTGATTGAAACAGTATCAATTTCATCCGGAATGACTTGATATTAGTGTATAAATCAGGAAGATGCTGGTTTTCTCCTTGCAATCTCAAATTCAGTTCGTTCACATGTTTTGTCAAATCAACATAGAATGCTAACTTCCATAGCCATGCGTTGTTTTGTAATTCAGTAAGAGGGCGGTGCTTTTCATTTAAAAAAAATTCGATCACTGCTCGAAGTTCAAAAAAGCGCTGAAGGACTTTCCCACAACTAAGCCAGCGTACGGCAGTATGATAAGGTAAGTCTGTTTCTCCAATCTCTGCAATAAATTGTCGGAATTGTCGGTGATTCAGCCCAAAAGATCTGATGAAATTAACAGTTGATATGACTGGTTTCAGAACGTCAGACATATCCAAACATTTTCCGCACAAAGACTGTTGATGAATGATACAATGTAAGACTAATGGTTTTGAGCCGCCGTCATTTTCTACAGCCTTTGACACAAGAGCGACCACTCCTTTATCTTTCCCACTCATGTTTTTGCCTCCATCAGTTGTAATACATTTCAAGTTTTTCCATCGAAGGTTCTTTTTATTAATGGCCATTTCAACTCCTTTAAAAATATCGGTACCAGTAGTTGTGCCATGAATACTATACATATCAAGAAGTTCTTCGTGCACTTCATAGCTTTTATCTACTCCTCTAATATAAATCAACACCTGAGCAGTATCTGACACATCCGTTGACTCATCCAAGGCCAAAGAAAACCACTCAACATGTCCATTTTTGTCGAACAGTTGAGAGGATATATTTTCAGCGATGTTTTCTACCCTTCGAGCCACAGTGTTTGCTGACATACTGACAGTTTTTAATAAATTTACCTTTTCAGGGCACATTTCTTCGACTACTGCAATTATGCATTCCTTGATCATTTCTCCATCGGTGAATGGTTTTCCACGTTTCGCAATTTCAAGAGCCACATGAAAGCTGGCACGAGTTGCCGCCTCTTGTTCAGTTTTGACTTTTGTAAATAAAGATTGCTGCGATTTCAATCCGCGCTTCAAAGCTTCGAATTTTTCTGTCCGCACAATTCCTGTATATTTTGAGTAATTTTGAGAATGTTTTGTTTCATAATGACGTTTCATGTTATATTCTTTGAGAACGGCTATGCTTTCATTGCAAATCAAACATGGCGCCTTGTTACTTGACTCAATTACGAAATACTGAATGTTCCACTGATCTTTGAATTTTCTGCATTCACTATCAATTTTTCGCTTCTTTTCCATTCTGCTAAATCACACACAAAAGCAACAATTAATAATAACATTTAATAACAAATAAACATAACAATTAATACAGGAAAATTAATAATATGCAGTGTTGCCATCTTGGCCCTCGGAACTTACTGGAGTAATCAGTATGGCCCTAAGGCTGGAAAGACCCCATCAGTATGGCCCTAAGGCTGGAAAGTTTGGAGACCCCTGGTTTAGACCGTTGAAGAGCAGTATATTTGTTTGAAAGCTTGCAAATCCAAAATTAAAAGAAACTTTTTTACCTGGTTTTTATTTTTACTTTTTCAAATAATGTCTGGGTAATTATTGCTCACCCAACAGACGTAGGGTTTCGAGCTAAGTGGCTTGAGAAGTATTATCTATTTATTGCACCAACTGTCCTTAGTGCAATGAATCAAATATTGGGAGGGCCTGGCTCATCAGTATTGAACCCTCCCAGAAAACAATTTAATCTACCATTACGTTCTAAATTGTATCAGCCTGTTTTGCATATACATATCATAATCGATCCCAAGCAAACTTTTGAGTCGGAAGAGTAAAAAATTACAATTTAAAAAATTACAAAGTTTTTAAAGAGCCACAATTTTTTTCTTGCTAACAATAAATAGTACTCGTATAAATAATATTTACGTATGGAACTATATAAAGAACCGCAGCTTCACATCCAAAGAGCCGTGTGTGGCTCGCGAGCCGCAGTTTGCCGATCCCTGGACTATCCAGTACATGGCGTGTGCTGATACATCGTACCTAAATGACTCTTCTTCAGCTGTCTTATACCTAGATGTCTGCAGAAAATCTATTTACCTCACGTTTCAATAGCTGTATATGCTAAATTTAAGATAAATTGTTAATAATCCTGCCATATATATATATTTCTTATTACTATTACAGTCGAAATTGGATAATTCGAAGCCCAAAGGACCAAGAAAAAAAATTAGAATTTTCTAAAAATTCGAATTAAAAACGGAAATTCTATTTATAGGTAATTCTAGGGACCAAAATAAATATTCGAATTAAAGACGTTAGAATTATCCAAGTTCTACTTAGAAAATAGCAAGGTTAAAGAGTAAAATCATGCCTGAAAAAAATACCGATTCAAAAAAGAAACGACTAAAGAAAATAATAAAATATGATCTTTGACCATAATGAAAAAAGTTAAAATGATTAAAAGAGTAGAAAACAATGAACAATCAATAAAAAGGCCTTCTTCGTCCAGTGTAAGAAAACAACATATGCTGAATTTTAGAGCTACAAGAAAATAAGAATTAATATTGGATTAGGCCTTATTTTCTTGTAGCATATTTTTTTATTTATTACCAGTTGCAAATAAGACAGCTATATCCGATCTGGATAATTGAGCGTGAAACTATTTACAATAATTCATATTGTAGTAGAGTAGGTAACAGAATTATCAAAAAGAAAATAAACAACTAAGAAAAAAGAGCATTGAATAAACATACACAGTGTGGCAAATAATTTTTAAGAATGGGTTTGTAAAATAAAACAGAAACAAGCTAATTCAATTTCTACCATTTTTTAATTCAAAATAATCTCCTCCGGATTCAATACATATGTTACAACGATTTAATAAGGAATTAAATGCCTCTTGCAGGCCACTTTGAGGAATCGCCTCCAAAGTGCTCGTCGCAGCTCTCTGGATGGTCGGGATATCATTAAAAAAAAACAACCTTTTAACCTCAATTTTATTTTTGGGAATAAATAAAAGTCACATGTTGCTAAATCAGGCGAGTACGGAGGATGATTCAACACACAGACGTTATTTTTGGCCAAAAAGCGACGAAGAATGAGTGAGGAGTGACTCGGTGCATTACCATGCAGCAAACACCAACTGTCTTCATCGCGATATTCTGGACGAATGCGACGAATTCTGGCAATCAAAAACGTTTCAAAACGTTTAAATAATACTCCAGTAATGGTTTGTCCAGCGGGAACAAATTCTTTGTGGATAATACCTCTACTATCGAAAAAGGTAATCAGCATTGTTTTGATTTTTGATGGCACTTTTCGCGTTTTTTTGGCTTGTGGAGAGTTTTTTGACTTCCATTCCGCACTTTCGCGCTTTGTCTTTGGGTCATACTGAAAACACCATGTTTCATCACCCGTAACAATTGATTTCAGGAAGTTTGAATCATTTTCATAGGCAGAAATGATGTCCCTGCAATGTGCAATTCTCAATGATTTCTGCTCGCCCGTTAAAGTGTGTGGAACAAATTTAGCACAGACGTTAGTTTTACCCAAATCTTCATGCAGAATGGTTCGAATAGTTTCTTTGTTGATGTGTAAAACCTCTGCCATCATTCTCAGGGATGCACTGCGATTGTTTGCAACAAATTCTCGCACTTTTTCTATACTTTCTGGTGTCTTCGAAGAACTTGGTCGTCCAGTATGCTTATCATCTTCTAGCGTATTTCTTCCATCCGAAAAACGTTTGTGTCAAATGAAAACATTTTATTTACTCAAACATAACGTACCATAAACTTGCTTCGTCAAAATATGTTTCCGATGCACTTCTACCAAGTTTTGCATTAAATTTAATGACCGCTCTCTGTTCCATCTCAGAATCCCGACGAACAAAAATTTTTACTTTTCAAAAATCGCCTGTATGGTTTTAAAAAGTTAACCAAAATGGCTGAAACAAAGCCACGCGCTAGACAAGGCATCGAATATATATACGCATGCGCAATTTCATAACTGGCTCTGCTATTGGCTTTTATCTAGCGCGAGTCTTAAAAATTATTTGCCACACTGTGTATATATCGTATATTTTAAAACTGTATAATAATGACACTTTTAGTATATGCCACATATCTCCCAATTAGTTAGAGCCGATGCCTTAAAATATCCTACCTTCTATTAAAATGTATAGTTTCTATTTGCTACCACCCCCATATTTTGTATATATGCTATATCTTTATTAATATAACCTGTACACCCTTATTTGTATTTAAACTAAAAATGGTGACGTCTAAATAAAAATCCAAAGAGCGGTCAGCTGGGGACAGCTAGGGACAGAGGGGAGGAAAAATACCAAAGCCCATTTGGGGCCCCCCTCCCCCCAGGGACTCAGGACAGATTTTGGCAGGGGGTCAGCAGATGTTCTAGAGGTGTTGCTCGGGAGTTCGCTTCAGGCTGTCTCTCTCACGCAGTCTGTCTCTCCAAGTCTCGGTGATAAGCATCGAAGTTGGTGCCATGGCCTCTACCTCTGTCCCGTGGGCTGTCCCCGATCCCTCTATGTGCTAACATCTAGACCTGCCTCTGCTTCTTGTTGTCCGCGTGTGGGAAGAACACCAACACTCGCCTCACGTTCACGACTGCCAGTTTATCCATACGTCGGCACATTGCAACAATATTACACATACATTAACCAAATATGCAACAACATAAGAAGATAGAAGAAATCTCAAGGTAGTTATTTACAGTATGTTAAGAAATGATGGAAGTTGATTTAATAAAGTTATCTGTAATAATTAGTATCGTGGAGAGAGAAAGTTGATAAAGTTGAGCTATTTACAATGAGTTATATTCTAAAGTAACTTATTAATTATTTACATTGATGTAAATCAAGTCGCATAGTAGTGTAGTTCCTCAAGCTGCAATGTCTATTACTAACATATACTGAAGTATGCTGAATATTTCCATTGATTCGTCAATACCTCAACAGTATTTGAAGTTATGTCGAATAGTATCTGTTGTGTCTTTGCATATTTACTCTTCGCATATGTTCTTTGTTATAACACAATTTACATAGTTTAACTTATTTGTGTTATAAATAGGACGTATGGATTAAGTTGAAGAGTCCAGTCCAGCGTTAAGAGTCGAGTAATCTTGTTACTTTAGATGTCTACTGTAGTTTTAGATTGACAATAAATAATAATTATTCAAGGATTATAGAGTTGTTTAGTGGCTTAGTGCGATAGTATCCTTATTTGTGGTGTTCAATTCATCTCGAATCGCTCTTAGATCTTCATCTTAGAGTTTGGTTTGTGATTTACTGTTCCATTCCTGTTGTCTATATAGTTAGAAATGGTGAAAAATAAACATTCTCATCATACAAGTGTACATTGTTGATGACTTAGCACCATCTATCATATATTTTCATCTATTAATCCTATTATTGACATAGATATTCTTGTTTTCTTTTTCTTTTTAAAATCTCCTTCAACCCTTTTTTCTTCTTTTTCTCTTTTCTGAGCGAGTATTTAGTTTCTTCCCCTGCTTCTCATTTCTTTTAGATTAATTTCTAACAGGAGAATCATCTGTATAAGACGGAATGTCTTAATAAAGGCTTGTGTGTGTGTGTAATCCTATTATTGAGTCAAAATATCAGGCATCCAGGGAAAGGTATCTTTTCAAAAACTTTTTTAATCTCTAGTTTTCGGAAACGAACGCCCTTCTACAGAAGAAAACATGGTATAATCCTACTTTAGAAGGACGTTCGTTCCCGAAAGCTAGAGATTAAAAAAGTTTTTGAAAAGATACTTTTTCCCAGGAGGCCTGATATTTTTACTCAATATTGATACAAGGGATTATTTTTATTGAATCCTATTATTTCCTGATCATCTTCTTTACGTTCCTCTCCGCCCTTTCTTTCTTTCTTCACCTATTCCACCATTATCAATTATCAAGAAGCCTTTAAACTCCGCCTTTGTCGGTCCCAAGCCCGGATGAAAAAGGAGGAGGGGAAGCAGTTACAAGCTCACTAAAAAATCTGGGCTCAGCTGACCCGGCTGATAGTACCCTATAAGGGCTTTTAATCCAGGGATACAGGATGAGCAGCGTTTGTACTCTATGTTAGGAGCAGCTGCACATGGCATCTGTTCCTCATGTCAGAGGCGGCCATTTCTTTTGAAGCTAAGTCGGCCTGCCACTGAGTAGTGCTCCCAGTCTTAATGACAAAGGCAGACGCATTCTGTTTCACCCAGTCATGATGGTTGTCAACATATTATTGACTCATCCATTGATGAGCTCTACTCTTCCCCGGCAGACACCATCAAAAGTCTCAAGCTTTACAAGCTTGATACCCTAATATGATTGAGTGGAGATAGAAGCCTTTAGGACCACTTTATCATGTTGAGGTACAGCTGTATTTCTCTAACAAGGGCCAACAATCCGAAACGCGTATGTGGTTGATTGATTAGGAAATGTTTTTGGCCAAATTCATGGAGGAAAATAAAATCAACGCTTAGTTTTTATTCACTACAATTAATGGATTTTTGCCATCAGAAATGAACAGTGGTATAGTCCGGGTAGGTCTTATCCATCTACTGTTGTTTGATCTAGAACTCTAATTTTTTTTTCTTTTTTTTTCCCCCATTTCTAGGACAAAGTCGGCGGCGTTAAGTTTTTGGAAATTTGGAGATTATCAATAAAAATGTATTTTAAAAAAAATATGTTTTAAAACTTTATATTGAGCTCCATGCATACACAGTAGAATTGTCAGCGTATGGATGCTTTACTAGATTCCCCCTTTATCTTTTTAAATTCTTTCATACCATTTAAATATATATAATTGTAAAAATAAAGTATCCAAAAATTAGTACCAATTTCCAGCAATAGTTGACTCTATATTAATATAATGTTAAGATTGTTTATTTAAATATCTTAAAATACGACCAAGTTAGTAACTCATCTTCTAGGAGCATTATTCTATCCAATGGATGTAATAGCAGAGTTTGTTACTGACATTCAGTCGTGATGTTTGGAATAACACTTTCTGTGGGTAGATACTTCGAACAGGATCTTTGATCATCAGTGAGGGAGAAATGGTTTGGTTTGATAGACAGTCTATATTTGAAGACTTAGATTTTCGATTTTTTTTTTTACATTGCTCCCTTTCTAAATCTAGTTAATACCTTACGAAAGATGGAACCATCGGAATATATTAATGATGATCACAGCTTATCTTAGATCAACATGCGAAATATTTGTTGAGATCCTCAGATATTTCGACAAGACTGACTGAGCATCGTCTTCTAAGGAACACTCCACTCAAGAAACCTTTGATTTCTTTTTCTAATAACGTATTAACCTAATTCTAGCTCTATATTTACATATTTCACATATAACTTTGTTTATTCTAATGTCATTCTCTACCCCATTACCTCTCGTTGCTGTATCTCTCATATGTATATATATGACTAAAGGTTTTAATAAAGGTATTGATTGATATTACTGTTGGGAAATAATTATATATTCGTAGAAAAGAAAGAAGGCTGCTAATTACCAAGATCATTTATTACTTAAAGATATTTATAAACAATAAGGAAGGACAAGAGATAAAACTAGATAAAATTATATACACCAGCAGCTCACGTCTATCAGCGGCCTGCCCTATCCAAGAACCGCTAGCTAACTATCAAACAATCTAACAAAGCTGCGATGGTAGATATTTTAATTAGCATAGACAACAATACAACAATATACAAATTACAACAGAGTATTACATCGCTGAAATATTCTAGAATTACCACATAACAATTACTAATACAATATAATACACTGCGGCCTGTGATTGTAAAACGACACTTGAAGTTACACCGCATGAGTTTCTTTTCAACGACAAATTAAATGAAAAGGTTAGAAATAGTCGATATTTCACCTTGAAATAAAATTTTAATTTGTCATTGAAAAGAAACTCATGCGGTGTAACTTCTAGTGTCGTTTTACAATTACTAATACTACTAGAAGAAGATAAACTACCAGCCCTGGCCGAAATATTAGTGGATTACAACAAATATTCTATCTAAGTTTATTAATGTATTGTACGTTTTCCTTGTTTTCTACAGTTCGGTCACTGACATTCTCCCTGCTCAGAAGTCCTCATCTACATGGCGGCCCGGAGAAGCAGCACAAGTAAGGGACTGCCCTGTAGGGCGAAGTACGGTGTCGTGAGCCCCGAGCCGCTACGGTAACCGTGAACAGAGAACTCTGAAATGTAGCTGACTAACGTGGCAATGGCACCCCCCATTTCATGTGGACAAGACACCACCACCACTGGCATTCTCGATTGTGTGAAGCTTTTAGATATTCTCTATTAGACAAAATATATACATTTCAATAATATATTTATAAAGCCATTTATATCGGCTTTTATTTATTCGAAACCAAAAGTAGGTAATGTATTATATAGTTAAACATTCTCTCAATAGATGGCACAGTAGTGGTATGGACACTATAAAAATATTGCTCCCTTTTTAGTTTTTAATTCCACACCTTTTATAATATATAAATATGTAAACCCTAAATATGAATTGCGAATTTTATTGATATTTTATTTAAATTTTCACTACTATATTATTATTGGTATACTAAATACACAACACATACGAAATTATAAATTATTTAAAATAGTTATATCTTCGGAAAATAGATGGCGCTAGGGTGTGTACTAGTTGTAATTCTGGTGTTGCTCGTGTACATCGTTATTGTACAAGAAACAGAGACTTTTTTATTGTCTTGAGATCTTCACTTAGAATATTTTTAATAACTCAGGGCGAATAATTAAACAGGTATTTTATAGCAAAGTATTTATTATTTTAAGTGTGTGTAATCATATTATTAATTATATATATAATATTCTAATATATAATATATTATATAATATTACGAACGCGAAAAGGTCTCCTCTTCCGTCAAAATAAATATTAAAAAAAACAGACGTCATTCTTTGACAGTCACAACAAACTAGCGACCTCGGGTCGGTGACAAAGCCACAACACTACTTTGACAAACTGAGAAGTGTTTGATAGATCAATTTTCTCACGGAAAATTTTCCATTTATATCTATATATATATAAATGAATGTATGTGTGTGTGTGTCCTTTATGCCTGACCAAACCACTCATTGGAACGCCATGAAACTTTGGGAAGTTATTTAGTATAGTACTGGGAAGGTTTCTAGCAAATAAAATTTTTGAAATAACTTTTCGCCTAAAAATAATCAAGATAAATATTCTAATTTATCTGTTATAATTCAACAATCTGCTCTAAATATTATCATGATGATACGATGATTTTGTAATGTAGAAAATTAGGAAAGACAAAATTCAGGATGACACGGCAATTTATTTGAGACAAGAATAATGATACAATTCCAAGGCAAGATACTATTTCTTTAACTTCCAATTACCGAGGGAACCAATTAATATTGATTTTATTCAACTTATCGAGGGACCGGGGAAAAATGTTCACTTTAACGAGAGATTCGTTAGACAAACCTTTACTCGGGTAAAACCCGGGCGAAGCCGGGTACATCCGCTAGTAATATTATATAAATGTTATATTTAGTAATTATTATCAAATATATACATATATTAAACATTTTAAAATGTTTCCGGAGATTAGTTTCGTTTTATTAAAACGGTCTCAAGCTTCCAGGAATCTCTGCCCTTCTACAGGAGAACATATATAATGAATAGAACGCCGCCTGATGTCAAGTTTATTCCATATATATGTTCTCCTGTGGAAACTCATTACCTTAAACCTTTTTAATTGTTTAATTAATATCCAGGAGATTTAAATAAATTCACACATACATATATTATATATTAAAAAAGAGGAGATTATGCCAACAGTGGTTTTACAATGACATACGACAAGTTTCCGAGAATTAACATCAGGAACATTATCCCTGGAATGGTAAACCTCTGATGGTAACAAGAAGATATAGTTACTTGGGATACCCTCTGGTCAGTACAACTAAAACCACTCAAGCCGCAAACTTTTTCAAAGGAAAAGCACTCTCGGCAATAAATGCTACAACCCCAATATTGGCAAAATCAAAAATTAATTCATTAAACTCTGCAATGAAACTGTTTGATTCTATTGTGATGGCTGTTTTGATGTATGCTGCTCTAATTTGGGCAACAGAGTATAAAGATTTATTAGACCATATACAAGATACATTTATTCGTAGGTTCTTGAATTTGCCTAGATATACACCAGGATACATAATAAGACCAGAAACAGGCCGCGTCTCATTAATAATAACAGCTCTGAAATTGACCTTGAAATATTGGCTGAGGGTGCTGAGTATGGATACAAATAGATTGCCTCGAATATGTTTAAATAGAATGAGGCAAATATCCTGTGCTACAGGTGCGCCCATCGGGTTTATAAAACAATTAAGCAATTTACTCAATAATAACGGATCCTCGTGGCTTACTTATTGTAATGATCCTGATTCACTAAGGAATGCTATCCCAGGAATATTAAGAACTGCGATAGAGCAAACAATACAAAATGACTTAACAAGAATAACCCAATCAAAGTTATATTCCCACTATAGAGATATATATATATATACAACGTTTACCACCGAAGAATATTTCTTAAGTGAACTCCCTTTTCCTGTCATCAGATTAATCGCACAATTTAGAACCCTTTCAATTTTTTTTCAGAGAACACCATCTGATTTTATTGAGGCGTGAAGACCTGAAATGCACTTTCTGTGGATCAGGAATAACAACGGAGATGTTGCACTACTTATTTGACTGTGCTGCTCTGTCTGAGGAAAGACGAAAACTAAATGATAAAACGGGGCAACTTTGTCCTTCATTTCCGGCACTAATTAATGAAATATCAAAGAATAGGTATATAGCGATGGCGATATTTGGATTCCACAAGACTATATCCCGGGAAAAGGCCACACAGTGTACTCCCCATCCATTGTGAACTGGCGAATCCTGTATAGGGCGAGAGGCCCTAAATAAAGGTTTTTCGTTGTTGTTGTTGTATCCCTGGTCGCAATCACATACAACGCACACAGATACATTTGTTACACATCAAGAAAAGGAAACAATAAAAGTAAAGCATCAATTTTCTTTTTTTTTTTCCAAAATTCCTCATTTTTTCCCTTTTGGATCTATAGAGAGATGGCTCTCCATGGCTCTAAGAGATTTCTGTAACCCTGAAGGTCTAAATTTCAATCGGTAAAATTAGGCAATCTTTCGAGAAAAAGGCTCTTCAAAGGACCTTATATTTAAAATATAATATGCATATAAATATATTATAGTATATACATTGTAGGGAGACCGTTTAAAGCTTTTTGCTCGGAACTTTTCTTATGGCCGAATAAAAGAAACTTATCAACAAAGTATTTCTAATTCAAAATCAGTCTTATTATTAGAAAGTAATCAATTTTACTCTTTTTTACAATTCCGCCTTTGCCGGTCCCAAGCCCGGATGAAAAAGGAGGAGGGGGAGCAGGAACAAGCTCTCTAAAAAACCTGGGTTCAGCTGGCCCGGCTGATAGTACCCTGTAAGGGTTCCTGATCCAGGGATATAGGATGAGTCTGTACTCTATGTTAAGAGCGGCTGCACATGGCGTCTGTTCCTCATGTCAGAGGCGGCCATTTCTTTGGAGCTAAGTCGGTCTGCTACTGAGTAGTGCTCACAGTCTTAATGACAAAGGTAGAAGCATTCTACTTCACCCAATCATGATGGTTGTCGCTTGATACCCTGATATGATTGAATGGAGATAAGAAAGAAGAGAAGAAGAAGACTCTTTTTAACTTTCGAGGAAGAGTTTGGAATAAAATATATTTTCTATATGTTTGAATACCTATAAAAATTCTGCTTGGGCAGATCGGGGTGAATCCAAGTATAAAGTTATATGTCTTAATTTTTTTCATTTTGACTTAGAGCGCTATGTCCCCCTACGGACACTTGCACTGAGTTATATGTCTTAACTAGCCGAATGACCCGGGCAACGCTCGTGTTTTACCCGATTGAATGTTTTTATTCAAATACTATTTGTTACAATTATAAATTGGCGCCTTAAATAAATGCATATATTAGTTAATAACTATAGCCTATGTGCTTTATCTGTCTATGTACTGTTGGCTTCCGTAGGCGTCTCTTACTGGGAAAAAGAAAGAGAGGATTCCATTTAGTTATTAACTAATATATGCATTTATTTAAGGAGCGACCCGCTCCAACACAATAGTTACAAAAAAACAAAAAGCGAGTGGGGGGCAAAGGTGGCGTGATCGTAGCCAACCAATAGGAGAGCGCCATTCCAAAAAAATCAAACGGTGACAGAGATGAAGAATTATTAAGAACGCATGACGCTCGTAACTGTATATAGAATAAAAGCTACTATGTGTGACACTCTCTGAAAATGGTATAAAGGCCGTTTTGTAGATAAACACGACATGTTCCTAAAAGGTGTTTCGTGATTATATCTATCAACTTATATATTAAAAAGAGTCAGTGGCCGGCAGTATAAACCGTCGATTTCCGACAGTCATGAACCAGAATCTAATCCCACATTGGAATTTTTTTTTATGATAGAATCTGTTCATACTTTTCATTGTAAATAACATAAGCTAGGTTTCTCTTTTTAAGCGGTACCTAATAAAGTGATTTTTGAACTGATATATTTTATTATAAACGACATTAGAAATTATCCCGCATGTGTTTCTTTTGAACGAAAAATCGAAATTTATTTAAAAGAGAAATAACGATTATTTCTAACCTTGGGGATGAAGTATGAAAGGATGAATTGTGAAGAGTAATAATAAACGGAAAAATAAAGTGCCCAGGGATGGGAAACGAACCCACAATAGGAAAGCCTAACATATCATTTTTGGATAAAAGATGGCGCTCTAATGCATCAGGTTTATAGTAAGTCTAACAAAAATATTATACTAAAAAATCGTTCCATAATTTCATTTAAAAAGGCAAATAAGGTGTTCTTACTGAATATTCACGTGGTGAGTCGCGTGGTGAACTAATGTGACCTATATATGTGAGATCCACACTTGGGGGGATTAATGGCGTGGTAAGGGGCTGACATAACGACCCAGGAAGTTACATCATACCATGTCATTTCGGTCATACTCCCCTCGATGACTCAAGTTCTAAGAATCCTATGTACCCAGCTAATAATGCCTAGAAGCACTACCCTTGTCAAATTAGGTTAACAAACATAAGCAGTCTTGCCATAGTGCATTTTGATCGTTGGTAGGACTAGACGACCATTCTATAATGTCCAATTTGTCGAGTAAAAGAGTGAGTAAACATAAGCAGTTTTAATCTTCTCAGTTATGCGGGAAGAATGTTGTTTATTTATTAAGTGAACTGATCTCCCACGTCATTGGACGAATGTGGCCATGTTTGAACATAAAAGAGGGTTGAAACGGGATGCGAGGAGTCGTGGAGTGGTGTTCGAGTGGAGACGCTTAAAGCGTTCTCTGTCTGCTTGTCTGGTGATCTCCTCGCATACATGTGTAACCTCGGTCAGCTCCTTATCAACGCTGCAAATAAAAGATAAGTACTGTTTTTATTTTATTTAACAAATCGTGAGTTTTTTATTTACCTATTTCTTGTTGGTGGTGTTGTACTCTTGAGTGTACGTTTTTCTGTGTATTAAGTTACTATCACGGTAAGCCCTAGTTTATTGCTTTTTGTGTGATAACCCGTAAAAGTAACTTTTGTCACCCTTCCTTTACTTCTGACATAACCGACTCAGCGGCTTCATACCTTCTCATTCTGACGACATGCTTCAAAGTGGAAGACACAAGTTTAAGGTGAAGATAACCAACTTTCCCTCTTTCATTAAAAATAGTTTGTTAGCAAATATTTAATAAAATTATAATATTCAAATAGGTTTTTTTTATTAAAATGATGTGTGGATTGTTAATATTCTCATCAAATTTCCACCTCAAATTAGGTTATGACATTATTATATGCAAACAGATATATAGAATATATTTGTAAATTGGGCATCTAACTAAAACTAGAGTGAAACTATAGTAGAAATTCCTGAATAAGAGTAAATATACCTTTGTCACAAAGAAAGTCAAACAGAAGAAACCAGAGTTTTTTTATTTATTTATTCGTCTTAAAATAATTACGACAATTCTCATATATAAGGAAATTCTGGTTTCTCCTGTTTCGCTTTGTTTGCGACAAAGGTATATTTACTTTTATTTTGGTATATTTATTGTAGTTTTACTCTAGTTTTGGTTAGATGCACAGTTTCCAAATATATTCTAGGTATCTATTTGCACATAATAATAATGTCATAACCTAATTTGAGGTGGAGATTTGAAAAACATAAGCTATTGCTTTTTCCTGGTATTGACGCTGCATACTATTTCCTTTTCTTATATAACGTGGCGTTTTAATGAAAACATATCCTATGGAGTGGGTAGTTGATGTTCATGGCTCTGTGAACCTGGGTTATTTCGCTCTCCATTATCACAACTATCGATTTCGGAAGATGACCGACTTCTTCGACGTGTACAACGGAATTGTTTGAGATTCTTCGGTCACATCGCGCGACGCAGGGGAATGGAGTACACCATACTGACCGGAAAGACGTCTGGGTAGCCGACATGCTTCGTGGACCAATTAAAGGAACTCACTGGCTTAACGGTCGCTGAGATGGAACATTGAGCTCAAGACAGAGATGGCTGGCGTCGCATCATGTTTGGGATGTAATGCATACAATAAGCCACAACGTTCGATCGCGAATAAAATAATATTACTATTGACAGTAGCATAAAGTATTTTTCTGCAGTATCTCTAACAAGAGTTTCGTTGTTTCCTGGTACTTCCAATGACCCAATATAATCGATAATAAAATCCTACGTGAAGGTACCCCACAAGACAGCACATGTAGGAGCAGTTCAACTTTGCACATACAAGATACCATTAGTTACATGTATTCACTAGCCGATTCAATTTTTTTTTTTTTCAATTTAGAACAGGTTTTTCATGGCCTAAAATACGTTTTTCAGAAGTCAATAGAAAGTCATTGAATGACTAAAATTAAACTAATGCTTTGAGAAGACCAAAAACAACATAGCAATATGAATTTTAAATATAGAAGGGGACCAAGGTAAAGTTGATAGTACAGATTGTTATTTAAATCAGTTTCAAATACCTGTTCTTTCTAATCACGTTAGCCCTATACTACGACTCGCTTAAAACATAGGCAGCTTAAGACATGGTCCATCTATGATATGGTCCATTTAAGACATAACCCACAATAGACATGGTCCGCTTAAGACAAAGCCACTTAAGACATGGACCACTTAAGACACGATTCAGTTAAGACAGTTTTATTATCAGTATTAATTGGATTTTATCAATAATCAAAATCATTGAACGATGAAGTATTTAAAATATACCGAATATTAGCTCCGTACTGGATTAGCGAAATTCTATAAAGTCTGGTAACTTTAGTGGTGATCCTTGAGCTGTTTATTCTATTTGAACATTAACCACTTCCGGTCGGTTAAATAGAACATGATGGAATCTTCAAAGCGTCCTGTTCTAAAAATGGGTTGGGATCCTAAATGTTTGTTGTGGAGGACACTATGTGCTAGTTGATACACTGTGAGAAGAAAGACAGAGTGAGTTGAGTGATGGATTATACGTGACCCTTCTGCCACGCCTATCATTCTACAACGTGCAATTGCACCGTGATGCCGTTATCACGTTCTCAACCCTGCAGCTCTGCCGCGACTGCGTGAAATTTGTCTCAGCACCTGCCTTCATCGTCTCCAATTCGTACGGGCCATAGTAAGCCCACGATCCATGGGTGCGATCGCTTCCTAAACGTACAGGCCATAGTAGCCCACGATCCATCGGTGCTATCGCTTCCTAGACGTACAGGCCATAGTAGCCTACGACCCATGGGTGCGATCGCTTCCTAGTCGTAAGGGCTATAGTAGCCCACGATCCATCGGTGCGATCGCTTCCTAAACGTACAGGCCATAGTAGCCCACGATCCATCGGTGCTATCGCTTCCTAGACGTACAGGCCATAGTAGCCCACGATCCATCGGTGCGATCGCTTCCTAAACGTACAGGCCATAGTAGCCCACGATCCATCGGTGCGATCGCTTCCTAAACGTACAGGCCATAGTAGCCCACGATCCATCGGTGCGATCGCTTCCTAAACGTACAGGCCATAGTAGCCCACGATCCATCGGTGCTATCACTTCCTAGACGTACAGGCCATAGTAGCCTACGATCAATCGGTGCGTTCGCTTCCAAGACGTACGGGCCATAGTAGCCCACGATAAATCGGTGCGATCGCTTCCTAGACGTACGGGCCATAGTAGCCCACGATCCATGGGTGCGATCGCTTCCTAGTCGTAAGGGCTATAGTAGCCCACGATCCATCGGTGCGATCGCTTTCTAGACGTACAGGCCATAGTAGCCCACGATCCATCGGTGTTATTGCCTCCGATTCGTACAGGCCATAATAGCTTACGATCCATAGATGCGATCACTTTCTAGATATACGGACCATAGTAGCCTACGATCCATCGGTGTCATCGCCTCCGATTCGTACAGGCCATAGTAGATTACGATCCATAGATGCGATCGCTTTCTAGATATACGGACCATAGTAGCCTACGATCCATCGGTGTCATCGCCTCCGATTCGTACAGGCCATAATAGCTTACGATCCATAGATGCGATCGCTTTCTAGATATACGGACCATAGTAGCCTACGATCCATCGGTGTCATCGCCTCCGATTCGTACAGGCCATAGTAGATTACGATCCATAGATGCGATCGCTTTCTAGATATACGGACCATAGTAGCCTACGATCCATCGGTGTCATCGCCTCCGATTCGTACAGGCCATAGTAGCTTACGATCAATAGATGCGATCGCTTCCTAGACGTACGGGCCATAGTAGCCCACGATCCATCGATGCGATCGCTTCCTAGACGTACGGGCCATAGTAGCCCACGATTCATTGATGCCATCACCTCCAAGCCGTGTACAGGCCATCCACAATGAACTCTATTATACCTGGCAAAATATGATACGGTGTTCATTAACTGTGTCGTATACCAGATCTAATGGCAATCAGCAGTTTGTTAGCATAGCAAGTTTGTTTGACATAATGTGTGGGTTTAATAAATATTCAAACCTAATCAAACCAAGCTTCTTTAATGCTATACCTGAGTTAGACAACAGGATTTTTGTAATAATCGGAACCAACTCTATTAATATCAATGTCATCCACCCAGGTTAGAATACTGACTGGATTGCCTCAATGGACCCCGATTTTTACGCACGTTCTAACCTACTTAGAGATTTAAAATAACCAAACAGGGCTACCTCATGCGTGCAATGTCTAGCTTAATCTAAAGACACATGCAAAATACGTAATAAAAATAAAAGGACAAAAAAATTTCGAGGTGCTTATTATCATAATAAAATCGGCTAGCATTCGAGCATTATCTCTGCTTCATGCCCACATAATCGGTAAAAGAAAATACTTACATATGTCAATTAATATTGCTAGAGGGTCGGTGAAAGGATGGTCTAAACCGTTGGTTTTCGACCGCTACGATCCGGGTTCGATTCCCGCATTGGGCTCTTTTTTTTTTTTTCTGATAAAAAAAAAAAAAAAGAAATGCTCCAATGGCCCTCGATTCTTGCAAAAGTCCAACCCTACCAGTGAGTGCAAGTAACCAAACGGGGCTCTGGCAGATTTTCAAGTGCAAAGTTTAACTGCTTTTCATATTAATAGACATGTGGTGCACGTACAATAAAAGCAGTCGCCTACTTCTACCCACCATGATTATCATGGCCTGTACAACGTGTTCTAGGGATAATAAAAAAAAAATCGACTAACGTTCGATCATTAGCTCTGCTTCATGCCTACATAATACGCAAAAGAACATACTTCCATATTAAGAAAAGAAAAAAAGTCATCTTCTTATAGGATAACTGGAAGTTGCTGATGACTTGCGCCATCTATCGGAATAAATATAAACTATTCGTTGATTTTTAATTATTTCAAAATTGGCCAAATACCCATTCTTGATTAATCAAGAAAAGCTAACCACGTACGCGTTTCGGGCTGTTGGCCCTCGTCAGCGTGGTGCAAGCTGTACCTCAATAACCAAAAATTTACATATGTCAATTAATATTGATATCTTCAGAATCATCGAGATTTATCGATTCAGTAGGCCCGAGGAAGACTTGAAGCTCGAACGCTAGACGATTTTTGATAATAAAATAACATCTGGAAATTTATTCATTTTACTTTCAATGGTCGAACCAATTTCAAGAGTTGAATTTCTTCTGGGCTATTTGGCCATTTCAGGCATGGTCTTCTAGCCCCCGTCATGGCAGAACACGACTTCCAGTGGCAAGGGATTCTAATATCTGGCAGCAAAGATGTCTCGCAGGGGTGGAGATGGCAGGGAACAGCACCTGGGAGCAGTGAGAGGCAGGAAAATTTCTAGAGTTAGACCTATATTGTAATTACAACAGAAAATTCTCATAGCTCATGATTGCCACGATATATACACGTATATAGTTGGGGGATAAGTAACACAAGTAAACATGAATATATATAGTTACATTATTTAAATATATTATTGTAATAAAGTTTATCCTATATAAACATTTCAAAACTGAAATGGTTAGAACTAAGATAATATACGTGAGTAGGAAACCTCAGCGATAAAACAAGGTTTAAGACCCCATAATAAAGTTTAAAAAAAAAAAAAGATAGGAAGAATGTCAAAAGAGGGTCAAGGTCAAAAAGGAAGTAAAAAGCCCATTGTTTCCTTGATGCCAAGGACCTGGACAGCTTCTTATTGTTATCTTATGGTGGAATTTGAGGCCATAGGAAAAAACATGGAGGAGCTTTTGTTCCATTTTTTATAGTTGTAGACTCTCCGTTGTTACCGTTTTGTCTCCATTTGGTCGATCGTTGATAATGAGAGTGATTTGTTTGTTGAATGGTGTCGTTTTAGAGAACTCCATAAAATTCCTGTTGCGCTCAAACAGGATTTGGCATTCTAAATACCGCCATCTTAGATCCATCTCTCGTTGAAATTTCTTTATATTCATGAGAGAGCTATTTTTGACGATTTTGACGAATTTTTTTGACATTATGACGAATAACGAGGCGTATTTTGGATTTGAGAACATTTTATTTAAAGGAAAATAAACGTAACATTTCGAAATGCTGAAAGTCTTTTTTTTTTTTTCAGGTTCACGACCCACAACGCAGTTTGGCCTTAAGTTCTGTAGGTTTTAAATTTAGAATTGACTATATTACTGTAAGCTCTAAAAATCTTCGAAAATCTTAGAAGGTAGGTCATATGTGTCCTTAAACGAGTTATAAACTGACCCATAGTTATGGTGGGACATCTGGAAATGCCAGCTGCTACTTCAGCCTAATTTATTCCCCCATGGGGGAATTCCTTTCTGGGTCTTCACACTGGTCGAAAAAAAGAGACATTTGGCATTTCCTTGCAAAACGGATGAAATGGTCTTCGTTCCAATACAAAAAGGTTGTTAGCATTCTTTTTGACAAAATTTTCTTTGGACCAAAACGTAAATGATTAGTACTCCTGGCAAGGATGGGTTGGTCTTCTTTACAATTCCAAAATAACACAAGACTTGGAAAGAAATACAGAAATTTGTTCATTTCTGGCAACTCCGACCACCCAGAAGTCTTAAAATTTGTACACTTACATTGTTCATTGGACTGAGTGAGTCTTAAAAGTTTCATATTTCTATGTGTTCTGGAAGTTTAATAAAATCAATTCACAAAATTTGAATGTCAATTTGGAAATTTATCAATTTCCGGCCACCCTGAAAACCCAGAAGTCTGTAAATTTGTCAACTTGTATTTTCATCGGGTTCTAAAAGGTGTACCAAATTTCAGATTCCTACGTGCTCTAGAAGTATATTAAAAACCTATTACAAGATTTGTGGACAGACAGGGAAGCAAGTTAAATAAAAGCTTTTAAAAAATGTTATTAGCATTCTCTTTGACAAAATCTTCTTTGGACAAAACGTAAATGGTTTTCACTCTCTGGAAAGGATGTTCTTCGACCATAAAATAAACGATTAGCACTCCCCTCTACAATGACGGAATGGCTTCCATACCAAACACATTTACGGTTGAACAAAAGGAAGGCATCAGCACGCGCCATTTATGTGTAAAAAAATGAAACTATTTGGCGCAATTTTTCTTTTTCAAATGAAATCCATAAGGACAATAGAATATAAGTTTATTTGAAAAAAAAAAAGTAATAAACGCGCTAACTTGTTTCATTTCTTTATATATACGGTTATAAGTCCCTTCAGCAAGATCGGGCTTTTACACCTATAGGTTAAACACAAGGAAATAACATGGTGTCTATATAAAAGAAATCGGTTTTGTTCTTCATTGGAAAATGGGTGCCGTTGCCACGTTAGTCACCTTGGAAACGAACCAGAATTTGGTAAAATATTCCAAGGGTCCAGGGGGGACCGCAGGGAGGTGTGGCATATAAAAGAAATGAAACTATTAAATAATCAGATTTTTCAAATGAATCATATCTCTTCTAATCGCCTTTACTGCAATTCAAATTTAGTGGAAGGACCTAGCTCATCAATGGTGAACCCACTCGGCGGTTTCGTCAGTTTAAACAACCCCCCATACTCTTCTTTTTAAAGCTCTACTATTATATCGGAAGATTCTGCTTATATATCTGACGCTGACGGGTTGAATCTTGATTTTGGTATTTAATAAACTCTAAGCTTTGATAACAGTGTAAAATTACTCTACATTTTTTTAATCGAGCAGTGCTCTTCAACAAACAATTCGAGCAAGACCAGTTGGGCATAAATTAAACACAAGGCAATAACACGCTACCTAAATAAAACTAAATGGAACTATTATTCACGAATTTTCCTTTTCAGTGAAAATGTTGTTTTACGTGCTATAAACCAAAGTGTATGGTTTTCGAGCCCAAAAATGGATGTAGCAAGCAGACAAAAAAAAAAAAAAAAATCGCACTACGGGAATCGAACCCGGGCCTTCTGGGTGAAAGCCAGATATTCAAGTTACTAGACCACGTGGGATAATAGGTTTAGTGGGTAGGATATCTATTTTCCTTTTCAAATAGTCCTGGAGTTTTCCCAGAGGTCTTTTTGGAGGATTTGATACAATTCAATAGATGTTCAGGACTGGCTGGTTGGGAATCGCATTTGAGGCATTTCGGGAATGTTTTGATTTTTCATTAAATTTGAGAATTCTAAGATGTCCTGTTCGTAATCTTGAAATCGCCGTTTGTTCTTCCCTAGTAAGGGTGTGGAAAGAAGATTCGTTAGGAATGGGGATGTACCAGGGGTGGTTTAGGGTGGATTTCAAGAGAGAGGTTATTTTTGTTTGTGGATGAAAGAAATTTCAGAATAGGTGAGTTGGGAGTTTTCAGGCTTTTACTCTCCTTAACCGCAATGACATGTTTTAAGTCCATTTAGTTAATATATATTTCAATAGATGGCGGTTTGTTTCAGTACTTTGTTAGACATTTTAGAACTTTTTTTTGCGCGATCACAATTAAAGATGAAATTAATAAGGAATCTAGGGCTAGGTTTCTTTTCACATTTTTTTATTTCTCGAGCTTTCGGCCTAAGTAATACTTCTAGACCTCCGTGTTGAAGGGCATGTTAGACCGAAATATCGAGAAATAAAAAAATGTAAAAAGAAACCTAGCCCTAGATTCCTCATTGATTTTGTCATAGTGTAAAAGCAGGGAAGAATATTTATTATAAAAAAATGTAAAAAGAAACCTAGCCCTAGATTCCTCATTGATTTTGTCATAGTGTAAAAGCAGGGAAGAATATTTATTATAAAAAAATGTAAAAAGAAACCTAGCCCTAGATTCCTTATTGATTTTGTCAAAGTGTAAAAGCAGGCAAGAATCTTTATTATAAAAAAAATGTAAAAAGAAACCTAGCCATAGATTCCTCATTGATTTTGTCAAAGTGTAAAAGCAGGGAAGAATCTTTATTATAAAAAAAATTGTAAAAAGAAACCTAGCCCTAGATTCCTCATTGATGTTGTCATAGTGTAAAAGCAGAGAAGAATCTTTATCACAATCAAAGATGAATAAAAAACAGGTGATGAACCAAATAGGATGTTTTCTTTGAATAAGCACAGATGTCACGCGCACGTGGCAGATCTAGAATAGACAAAACAATACCTTGACAGCTGAACATCAAACTTTATCAAATACAAGATAAACATGGACAACTACTAGCTAACAAGATTTGTTTAAACATGTTGGTATTTGTTAATGATTCTTGATAGCTTAGCCATTCTGCGATGTCTATCTTTTTGCAGCTGGGGGATGATCTTCACGTGTCGTCTGTTTTTTTAGAATTATGCTTATCTCATCATGTCTTTATCTCGGCGAACTATCTTCCCCTCTGCTGAGTCATCAAAGGTCAGCGCTTATCTGATTGACGGGCTTAATTATCATCTTCTGGAATTCTTCCTTCTAATGAACATTCTAGAAATGATTGAAATCTGAGATCTTTTGTTTGCTTTTCTTCGAATGCTTTGAAGTATTTAGAATATTTTAAATGTTTATATCTTTTTAATATTTGACACTTATACCCATGGTAAAGTTTTCATTAACATTTAAAATCGCTTCTATAGACAATGACAATCTTGTCAATACATGCAAAAGTGCACAATCTGCACTATTTAAAAAATATAATTATATATATGCATGATACTTTGTACAATGAATATGGCGCCTCTGCCAACGCTGCATAGTTTGGTGGAGAATCGCTTCTACAGATATTTCGTCTATGAAAGAAATAATGCTGTTGAAAAAGCTTGTCTCATCATTGTGATGAATTCTCTTAGCGAATTCGACAATTTGGCAAATTTCAGTAATTTCTTTGTTAGCTTTAAGGAATTCTTAACATTTTAAAATCCATCCTCACACACAAAAGCCTTTATTAAGACCTAATCTTATACGTATCGATTCATTCACCACGGATTCTGCTAAGGAAAAAATAGTATAAAATAATAAAATTGAATAATAATATATAATATATATGCATATATTATAGTACACAAAACCTAATTAAGGCAATCAGTCATGATTAGATCCATGAATGGATTTGTATGAAAAATCAATGGAAAGAAAAAAAGATAAAAATGAAGTAAAAGAAATAAAAATGTACACTGGTGTGTTCACATATGATAATCAATGAATATGAAAAATCTTTCGTGAAATGAAAAAAATGATTCAACCAAAGAACAGGATAGCAAGAAGTTGAAATTAACAAGAGAATATATCTACATATGAAAAAAGAAAAAGGCATCTCCTTATCGTGCAACTGAAAGTTGCTGATGGCTGAGCGCCATCTATCGGAATAAATATCAACTATTCTCGTTGATTTTTTTATTCCATAATTGGCCAAATACCCATTCTTGATTAATCAAGAAAAGCTAACCACGGACGCGTTTCGGGCTGTTGGCCCTCATCAGCGTGGTGCAAGCTGTACCTCAAAGACCAAAAAAATTGGTCATTAAGGCATCCTGAAAAATCATGAAACGGGTAGTTAAGGCCAGAATTGCGTGAGGACTCTACACAATGTGAAAAAATAGTACAAATGTAACATTGTACTGGGATAAGGTGCATAAATCATGAAAAAAGAAAAAGGCATCTCCTTATCGTGCAACTGAAAGTTGCTGATGGCTGAGCGCCATCTATCGGAATAAATATCAACTATTCTCGTTGATTTTTTTATTCCATTTTTCATGATTTATGCACCTTATCCCAGTACAATGTTACATTTGTACTATTTTTTCACATTGTGTAGAGTCCTCACGCAATTCTGGCCTTAACTACCCGTTTCATGATTTTTCAGGATGCCTTAATGACCAATTTTTTTGGTCTTTGAGGTACAGCTTGCACCACGCTGATGAGGGCCAACAGCCCGAAACGCGTCCGTGGTTAGCTTTTCTTGATTAATCAAGAATGGGTATTTGGCCAATTATGGAATAAAAAAATCAACCAGAATAGTTGATATTTATTCCGATAGATGGCGCTCAGCCATCAGCAACTTTCAGTTGCACGATAAGGAGATGCCTTTTTCTTTTTTCATGATTTATGCACCTTATCCCAGTACAATGTTACATTTGTACTATTTTTTCACATATCTACATATGTGATATATGTGAATATATCTACATTAACTATATTATAACAAAGCAATAACGCGCCATCTATATATAACGAAATTAAGCTTATGTCCAAAGTTTTCCTAAATACCATTTCTAAGATTCCACCCTTCAGTTTAGCGTATAAAAGCATAATGATCCAATACTATATTAGAGCTCTAGAAGCGGTCTGGTAGATTAAATTGGCGAAACCGCTGGGAGGGTTCACCACTGATGAGCCAAGCCCACCCAATATTATTTTTTCATCGCAAGAAAGACAGTATAAGTTTGATTTATTTGTTAAAAAAATAAACAGTAAATAGATCCCTTATATGAATATGTAAATTACCTTTGTTAATTCTATATAGTGTATGAGTGTATGTTTTTGGGGAAACCTTTGGCGTGAGTTAACGCACGAAAATTTACCATGTTATATTTTAATAAAGAAACTTATTGCAAATCCGTTAATTGAAATATAGCGCGTAAACTTTTGTAATTATCTTCAGAATCTTGAAATCTTACACAGCTTGAACCACGATGATGAGGGTCAACAGCCCGAAACGCTCTTAGGTTGTTAGTTTTTTTTTTTATTTTACTAATCATCATGGGCTAGAAAATCAACAACAACAACAAAAAGCCTTTATTTAGGGTCACTGACCCTATACAGGATTCACCAGAGGTATGCATAAGAACAAAGCAGTAAGACAAAGGAAATAACGATATATACAGAAGAAAAAGAAAAAAAAGAAATAGAAAAAGGGAAGCAAGAAAAACAACACAAAAAGAGTAGCAGTAAGAAAGTGAGGAGTAAGTGTCACTTGGCCTTCTTCTCAGATATGGACTTGTGGAAACCATAAAACGCCGTAGCAATATACTTATTATGGGTCATATTGTCAATTATTGATGGAAGTGAAGCACAGAGTTGCCCAGTTTTGAGCATAAGGGTTCTTCTTTCTTATTTCAGAGCAGAGCAATCAAAAATATAGTGAGTGATTTCATTTTTTAGTTTTGAATTACAGAAGGGGCTAGAAATTCATACATTTTGGTTAGTATCCGTAAAACTATATTTTCTCTAATCAAAAGAATGGGTATTCGGCGAATTCTGGAATGATTAAAATCAACGATTAGTTTATATTTATTCCGAAAGATGGCACAAACCATCAGCAACTTTTAGTTACACGATCAGGAGATGCATTTTCTTAATTAAAATCTTAAGTTACTTTAATGTCTCAAAACTATACAAAAGTCATACCTACCAGTTTAGGAAGATAACTAAACTGGGCTCTAGCATTTTCTAAGTGGACCAATCGTCTATATGTGAAGACCTATGGGGCACTAATAGCAAAATCAGTCGCTATCCTAACTTACCAAGATATCATGAACTGTACTAAGCGTACTTGATAATAACCAAAGGAACTAGTCCCTACCCTAACTCACCATGATTATCATGAACTGTACTAAGCGTACTTGATAATAACCAAAAGAACTAGTCCCTACCCTAACTCACCATGATTATCATGAACTGTACTAAGCGTACTTGATAATAACCAAAAGAACTAGTCGCTACCCTAACCCACCATGATTATCATGAACTGTACTAAGCGTACTTGATAATAACCAAAAGAACGAGTCCCTACCCTAACTTACCATGAACTGTACTAAGCGTACTTGATAATAACCAAAAGAACTAGTCCCTACCCTAACTTACCATGATTATCATGAACTGTACTAAGCGTACTTGATAATAACCAAAAGAACTAGTCGCTACCCTAACTCACCATGATTATCATGAACTGTACTAAGCGTACTTGATAATAACCAAAAGAACTAGTCGCTACCCTAACTCACCATGATATCATGAACTGTACTAAGCGTACTTGATAATAACCAAAAGAACTAGTCGCTACCCTAACTTACCATGATTATCATGAACTGTACTAGGCGTACTTGATAATAACCAAAAGAACTAGTCGCTACCCTAACTCACCATGATATCATGAACTGTACTAAGCGTACTTGATAATAACCAAAAGAACTAGTCGCTACCCTAACTCACCATGATTACCATGAACTGTACTAAGCGTACTTGATAATAACCAAAAGAACTAGTCGCTACCCTAACTCACCATGATTACCATGAACTGTAATAAGCGTACTTGATAATAACCAAAAGAACTAGTCGCTACCCTAATTACCATGATTACCATGAACTGTACTAAGCGTACTTGATAATAACCAAAAGAACTAGTCGCTACCCTAACTCACCATGATATCATGAACTGTACTAAGCGTACTTGATAATAACCAAAAGAACTAGTCGCTACCCTAACTCACCATGATATCATGAACTGTACTAAGCGTACTTGATAATAACCAAAAGAACTAGTCGCTACCCTAATTACCATGATTACCATGAACTGTACTAAGCGTACTTGATAATAACCAAAAGAACTAGTCCCTACCCTAACTCACCATGATATCATGAACTGTACTAAGCGTACTTGATAATAACCAAAAGAACTAGTCGCTACCCTAACTCACCATGATATCATGAACTGTACTAAGCGTACTTGATAATAACCAAAAGAACTAGTCGCTACCCTAACTCACCATGATATCATGAACTGTACTAAACGTACTTGATAATAACCAAAAGAACTAGTCCCTACCCTAACTCACCATGATTATCATGAACTGTACTAAGCGTACTTGATAATAACCAAAAGAACTAGTCCCTACCCTAACTCACCATTATTATCATGAACTGTACTAAGCGTACTTGATAATAACCAAGAGAACTAGTCCCTACCCTAACTCACCATGATTATCATGAACTGTACTAAGCGTAGTTGATAATAACCAAAAGAACTAGGTTCTACCCTAACTCACCATGATTATCATGAACTGTACTAAGTGTACTTGATAATAACCAAAGGAACTAGTCGCTACCCTAACTCACCATGATTATCATGAACTGTACTAAGCGTATTTGATAATAACCAAAAGAACTAGGTTCTACCCTAACTCACCATGATTATCATGAACTGTACTAAGTGTACTTGATAATAACCAAAGGAACTAGTCGCTACCCTAACTCACCATGATTATCATGAACTGTACTAAGCGTATTTGATAATAACCAAAAGAACTAGGTTCTACCCTAACTCACCATGATTATCATGAACTGTACTAAGTGTACTTGATAATAACCAAAGGAACTAGTCGCTACCCTAATTATCATGATTATCATGACCTGTAAAACGCGTACTTGATAATAACCAAAAGGTCTCCTGGTATGCCATAAATGGAGATCTTAATGACTAATCCAACCTGACCCGTTATAAAAATGGTGGTCATGAAGGCAAAGTCTTAATGTAGCACCATCAGAGCGTGTGCTAACCTAACCTAACCACACCCAGTGATGACCACAACTATCAATTAATGATGCGGTGTAATTGCAGGGTGGGTAGACGCTATAAAGTATCTTCTGCCAGAGGAACGGGAGCATTGACCTGCTTTGACGCTAGCTGGAGGCTTCCTGGGCTGTTCTGATAGCCTTTCATGGGGAACATCTTACTTCTTGTTCTTGTTCTTATATCAACTTTTGTTCATTCTTCTACTACTGAACTGATTGTTTCATTAGTTGTGTTTTCTTTTTTGGTTTGCGTGAAGGAAATGTAACCTTGACCTATTGACCCAAATAACTGCATCTTGTATGAGAATTCAAAACTATAATAGACGCGTATGATTCTTTTAAAAATTTAACAATTTTATACTGCCTTTACTGCAATGGTAAAATTAATCGGAGGGTCAGGATCATTACAGTAAGGGCAGTAGAAAATTGTTCAATATCTAAAATAATCATACGCTTCTATAATAGTTTTGAATTCTCATAACAGATATCGCGCTTATGTATCATGTTATAAGATGCATTTTGTTGTTGTTGTCGTGTCCAATGAATAGCCTCAGATGTCCCCGTGCATCTCTATCACAGCAGTCCCAATGTTCTCTATCTTGGGTGTGTAAAGATGCTTCTCTGGGTCCATGTCAATTTTCTGTAAGGCTGCGGCCATTGCTGGGCATGAGAATATGTGGGTAGTGTTAGTTCCACACCAGGACAGTTTTTGAATGTCCTATAGGTTCTTGTGCCATCTAGATGTATTGTCACTCCTGATGCATTTTGTGTATATATTTTATGAAGAGAGCATATATGGTCAGAATTTCAGCAGTTTTATTACCAACGTTTCTTATTTTGTTTCATTTTTATGAAAAACATCTAGTTAAAATCATGAAGATAGAGTTTGCCTCTGGCCGGTATTCATAGAATTAAATACAGTTCGGTCAGTGAATCTTTTTATTATAATAAATTTATATCTATTTAAAATGGGGAAAGGAAAAATACGATTATGCTATTTAATTATTTACTAATTTTTCAAAATGTTTGCAGAAATTACAGATAAATCATTGCCAGATTTTCGTGTATATTGTGCTGTTGTTGTAGACATCATGGAGAAGGAAAGAGGGGTGCTCTTGGTCTGAAGACCTGGAAGTACCACTCAGTGTGACTTTGGTTCTTTTGGTCTCCTGACATGGAGTGTAGCCGCTCCTGACATGGAGTGCAGACGCCCTTTGTAGCCGCTCCTATGGAGAACAGATGCTACCAATTGATACCTTCCTACATTAGCCGGGTATGTAACACAGGGTGGCCCTACCAGGAGTTAAACTCCCGACGTCCTGTGCTACCCGTTTACACCCTCCCGCCACTTTGAGGCTGTAGGATAGGATTTTGGGAGGGATATATATTGTAGCAAGGTATTTATCATATATGTATAGATTATATCAATTTTGATATTTAATAATAAATCTGCCGGTATATAAGCAAATACGGAATAGTTTATGCTCAAAATATGAAATTTCCTTAAGTTTTGTCCATGAGTAATATAGGAAAGCGCCTGCCCCTCTCTCATTCGTACAATAAAAGTAACTCATTGCTGAACCCTCTTGTTATTTCATTTAAATATATTTAGGTAATCCTTAGTTATTTTAAAATATTGGAAAATATGTGAAACGACCATATTTTCTCCGAAAAATTTTAGGAAAATTTCAAATATACTAGAATTACATACTTAAATAAAAGAGGTCTATCAGAAACACCAAATTGTTCCTGCGAAGAAACTAAACAAACTGCTCTTCACCTTATCTACGACTGTCCGAACTTTACAGAAGTGAGACATCGATTGTTCCCTGATCTAAATGATTTAACTCTTTTACATCAGCTACTTTGTCTATTTGCATTTTATGAACTTTTTCGATTAATTAATGTAAATTTGTAAATATTTAATCCTAAGTTTTAATTTGTTTGTTGTTTTGTTTGTTTCCTCTGTAATAGGCGCAAATATTTTAATATCGCGCCTGGTTTATAAATAAATAATAAATAATGAAAGCACAATATTTTATGACTCCTATTCCTAACATTTTGTAGCAAATGTCTTTATCGAGGTTTACAATGGTGAGTGGCATCAAAATATTGAAAAATCTACTCATTTCTTCAATAAATTCCATCATGCTAATATCAGTATTCTAAAGAAAAATATGAAATTTGAGTTAATTATGAAAATATAATTAGCAAACACTAGGTCACAGAGGAAAAGTGGATCCAATTATATTAAGTATCATGAGACGTCCATTAATTTAGTTAATTGTTCTTTTAGTGGGTCGTTCCACTTTGTACTGAACTTCCTGGGGAGTTACTGGCTGTGGTGGCAGCATCATGGCGAGTCTTGAAGGTCATTCGCTTATTTATTGTGTCAGGTTCTTCTCAAAGTCATCAATGAAATTCGAAAATTTTCTAGTCAGGTTCTTCTTAAAACCTTTAAGGATAAATGCATATAATTATTAAGTGAGTTTTTTCCAAAGTCTTAAAATATATTTGTTTAATTCTCTATATATAGTTAGGTTCTTCTCAAAGTCTTCTTGGAAATTCGCATAATTATCTCTAGTCAGGTTCTTCTCAAAGTCGTGTAAGAAATTCACTTAATTTCCTAGCCAGGTTCCTCTCAAAATCGTGTAGGAAATTCGCATAATTCTCTCTAGTCAGATTCTTCTCAAAGTCGTGTAGGAAATTCGCTTAATTTCCTAGTCAGGTCCTTCTCAAAGTCGTGTAAGGAATTCGCTTAATTTCCTAGTCAGGTTCTTCTCAAAGTCACGTAGGAAATTCACCTAATTCTCTCTAGTCAGGTTCTTCCCAAATCGTGTAGGAAATTCGCTTAATTTCCTAGTCAGGTTCTTCTCAAAGTAGTGTAGGAAATTCGCATAATTCTCTCTAGTCAGGTTCTTCTCAAAGTCGTGTAGGAAATTCGCCTAATTCTCTCTAGTCAGGTTCTTCTCAAAATCGTGTAGGAAATTCGCCTAATTCTCTCTAGTCAGGTTCTTCTCAAAGTCGTGTAGAAAATTCGCCTAAATCTCTCTAGTAAGGTTCTTCTCAAAGTCGTGTAGAAAATTCGCCTAATTCTCTCTAGTCAGGTTCTTTTCAAAGTCGTGTAGAAAATTCGCCTAAATCTCTCTAGTCAGGTTCTTCTCAAAGTCGTGTAGGAAATTCGCATAATTTTCTAGTCATGTTCTTCTCAAAGTCATCAAGGGAATTCGCCTAAATCTCCCTAGTCAGGTTCTTCTCAAAGTCATCAAGGAAATTCGCATATTTTTCTCGAGTCATGTTCTTCTCAAAGTCGTGTAGGAAATTCGCATAATTTCCTAGTCAGGTTCTTCTCAAAGTCGTGTAGGAAATTCGCATAATTTCCTAGTCAGGTTCTTCTCAAAGTCGTGTAGGAAATTCGCATAATTTCCTAGTCAGGTTCTTCTCAAAGTCGTGTAGGAAATTCGCATAATTTTCTAGTCAGATTCTTCTCAAAGTAGTGTAGGAAATTCGCATGGAAATTTGCATAATTTTCTAGTCAGGTTCTTTTCAAAGTAGTGTAGGAAATTTGCATGGAAATTTGCATAATTTTCTAGTCAGGTTCTTCTTAAAACCTTGAAGGAGACAATGGTAAATTATTGAGTCAGTTTTTTCTCAAAGTCTTACAATACATTCGTTTAATTTTGTAGTCAGGTTCTTCTCAAAAAGTCTTAAAAGTTATTGTCTTAATTTTCTAATCATGCGCTTATTGAAATCTTGAAGATAATTGGCTTATTGCTTAAGAAAATTATCATTGAAGCACTAAGGAGAATTATCTTTATGTTGGAATCATATATTTTTTTAACTCTTGGAAGAAATCAACTTAGTATTTGAGGACAGAGTTTATCCATTAGTTATATATTTATTGCAGTTTTGAAGGCAATTGGCTTATTTTAGGAGTCGGATTATCTTGAAGGGTTTGAGAAAAATTGTTTTAAGGCTTGATTCAAAATTTTTTTCTGAAGACTCCACATAAAAATGACCCTCAATGTTAAAAAAAAAAAACACTTTTTTTTCTTATTTTCATGTTTAAAAATAAAAACGGGGGAAATTTCCCACAATCAATGAAAGGAAGAAGAGATATATTGGAGGGAGGGCGTGGGTCACTACAGACGAGCCAAACCCTCCCAATATTTTTCATCTTACGTTTAACTGTTCCAAAATAACTTTATTAGGTACCACTCAAAAAGAACAACCTAGTTTATGTTATTTATAATGGATAATATGAACAGGTTCTTCACAGAAAAAGGTGTCCAACGCGGAATTCGATCTTGGTTCATAGCTGTCGGGAATTAAGGGCTTTAACCACTCGTCCACCGACTTTTTTTATAGCTTACGTTCAAGGATTGTAGAAATTCATCTTTTTAATATAAATTAGTTGGAAATAGTTCACAAGAAGTTTAACATGCACGCAAATAGAAATATACGGCAAGTTTGATAATTGGTTTGATGCTGTATATGTGCATAGATTTATATATTTCTTGAAATATAAAAAAGTTATTTTATTTATTCGATGAACTTAGAATTAGTTTTTTCAATTCTTAGAATCTAAAGAGAGAGAATTCGAATACACCGTCAATTTTCGACAGCCACGTCACAGAATAGAACCCCGCAAGAAGAAGAAAAAATTGCTTCAATGGTCTCCGATTCTTGCAAAAGTCCAGCTCCACCAGTAAGTGCAAGCAACCAAACGAAGACACTAGCACGTTTGCAAGTACAAAAGCCGAACTGCATTCTATATGTGTAGACATGTGGCGCAATTACAGTAAAACAGTTGCTAACTACCTACCATAATTATCATGGCTTGTACCAAATGTACTTTGGATAAGTAAAAAAAAAAAAGAATGATTGGTTTATCAGTAAAAATAAAGAAAAAATGCTCATTAGCGTTTAATCTGATGGACACCCCGCATCATGAGAAACCAGTTTGGTAGAAAACAAAAATAACTCAATCGAACTCACCCAACCTTCAATAAGGACCACGTCCAGTAAAAATCCATGTTTTATTCTAGTCAGCCTCTGGGGAAATTCAACATAGTGAATTTTAAATAAAATTAATGAATTTTCAATATTTTTGTCCGTTCCTGAAAGTCAATGGACAAGTGGTTAAAACCCTCGATTTCCGACAGCCATGAACCGGGATTTAATCCCCCATTGAACACTTCGTTTTAATATGTGAATAACCTTCACACATATACGTGTATATTATTCATTGTTGCAAATACCATAAGCTACGTTGCTCTTTTTGAGCGGCTTCTAGTAAATTTATTTTGGAACAAGTCCGTTTCTGAACGAATTTCACATGAGGCGTGGGTGCTTTGATCAATATTTCATAATATTCTCATAATAAAGGTAGTTTGTTTGGTTTTTAGAATATCAGCATTTTCAAAGCTTTAAGAACTATCTGGTACTCCAACATTTTGTCAATTTATTTTAATGTTTAAAGAATAAAAGAGACACACACACACAAAAGCCTTTATTAAGACACACAGGTCTTACAGAGGATTCTCCTTGGAGTTACAAGACGGAGAAACCTATGAAAGTGGGAAATGAAAAATGGAGAAAGATTATATACATATGGTAAATATATACAGAATATAAGAAAGAATAAAAAAATAAGAAGAATAAAAAAATAAAATAAAAATTTTGGAAATATGGATGGGAGAAGTGGAGAGCGAAAAGAGGAAAGAAAACAGGTATTTACATATGGAACAAGTCAATTTAAGCTCTTCTGCTCACACAGCAGAGGTGGGCCGAATAAAAGAGACTCTAGAGCGCATTGAGACAATTTGCATCAAGAATTCAAGACGGATTTGACTTCGGCATTAAAATACAATTCCCTTCAAGACGTTCAAGAAGGTTCTTACTTCAGCATTAATCCAATTTTATTCAAAACTTCAAGAAATATTGATTTTGTAGAAAAACCAAGTATTTTTCCACAACATGTTTCCTCTTTTTCTTTTATACAATGTATTGAAAATAGCAAATAATGCTATCTACTTTGATGTGAATAACTTAAGAATAACAACACAAAAATAGCGATAAAGTGGAATTAAGATAAGGAAATATATAACATAGGATATAATTTTTTTTTCTTATTTTCCATAGGATTATTAAAATAATAATCTGTATATATTTACCAAATGTATATAATCTTTCTCCATTTTTACCCCTTTGTATATTTCCCACTTTCATAGGTTTCTCCGTCTTGTAACCCCAAGGAGAATCCTCTGTAAGACCTGTGTGTCTTTATAAAGGCTTTTGTGTGTGTGTATATATAACATAGGATATAAGATGTGAATAGAAATAAAACATATTATTATAATGTTTTATTATTATTATTATTATTATTTTGGAAATGGCGTTAATGTCGATTAATCAAATATTTAATTTCCAGAAAAAAAATCAGTGCTGAGTGAAATGTGCAGAGTAATAAAACATCAAAATTAATAATCTGGTAGTTGTATAAACAAATATCCTTTTTTCTTGCGGCGTGAAGAGTGGCTTTGTCATCGCATCGTCGTCTATAGGGACATCGTCATCTTGGAAGGAATCCTGGAGGCAGTCTCCGAAAATGTAGATCGCAGCTACTTCACCCAGTCATGATGGTTGTCAAGTCTCATGCTCTACAAGCTTGATACCCTGATATGATTGAGTGGAGATAAGAAAGAAGAGATCACAGCACCCATGGCCTCTAGGTCTTCTCGGCGATCTCCAGTTTGTTTTCCCTAATTTACTCAGTATCTCCACCAAAATTCCACGTGAAAAATTAGAAACTTCGGGGATGACACAGCAATTTATTTAAAGCAAGAACAAAATATTCGGTTACAATATTTCTACATTTACTATAGCCACCCTGGTAGTTGGTGATCCATGTATACGCTCCAGGAGCCTGGGTTACCTATATGTTACTACTTTAGTAGCAAAATTGAACAGCTCGCGACGCCTAATCAGGGAACTGTACATTGAGGTAGATCCTAAATGAATGTCTTACCCAAAAAATCATATTATTTTATTCAATTTGAGCAAATACATTTTTTACAAAAGAAGGAATCG
The DNA here is from genome assembly GCA_030710605.1 of Cordylochernes scorpioides. NCBI lineage: Eukaryota > Metazoa > Arthropoda > Arachnida > Pseudoscorpiones > Chernetidae > Cordylochernes > Cordylochernes scorpioides. The sequence goes on along the minus strand of CP092865.1, from coordinate 28,832,503 downwards.
CCAGACATCATCTTGAAGAAGGACTCGTCGCCCCAAACTGTGATTCCTTCTTCAACATTTTTTTCCATGTTTTTTTTCGATGTTTTGGTAGCCTATTGTGGTGTCGTCGTCGTGTCTCTCCAATCACCAACACGTAGGCAAATTAGGCCTTTATTTGCCTACACAAGATAAGGTACAAGAATAACTTAACGTGCTACTGGACTGTCGCTCTTAAACTCACATCAATATATTGGGCGATTTCAATAAATTCAATATAAGTACTTGGTAATTAATATCTATCTCGTATGGATTGTTTTTCGCTTGGATCGCATATATATATACTTGTATATATGTTATGAATATAATGTTGTTGAAAAGATAGAGGAATTGAAGGTTCAGTCGCGGTAAAATAATAAAACATATTATAATCACAATTTGCTTTAATTGTGCTAATAAAGTATAAAATACATTGAGAAATTATTGACTGATTTAAGGCGTAAGAATAAATCAAATGAAAGACTTATTTACATATGTACAAAAGAATTTGAGCTGGCCAACGGGAAACGGAAATATCTTTATTTACGGGGCTGCTAACCAAAATAAAATGATTTTTGAGCCTCAACAGGAACGGAAAAGTATTTATTTACGGGGCTGCTAACTAAAATAAAATGATTAAAAAAAAACAGGAAACAACAACAATGGGTTATATAAAGAGAAAACCGCGATATCTGGTGGTCGATTTAGCAGAGTAGTTTGTTCTAGAATTTATAATTTTTATAAATAAAATATTTTTTATATAACATATATACCCTATAAAATTTCAAGGGGATGGTGATCATATGATAAAAAAGGTATCTCTCTTTTTCAAGGGGAATACATATATTAAATTTATTAAAACTCAAGGAATTTATTTGATCTTCCTTGATCAGAGCGGGCAAACTCAGATCATTGAATAAACCACATCAGTAAATTCAGACAAAAATCCAACAACCAGCATACCATGGTTCCAGGTTATATACTAGGGAGACTTCGGTGTTATAACGTACAACTGATGAGACCATATCACTATGGTTTACAGGCTGTTGGCTTATTTGTCCGAATTTGTCGTGTCGTGGTTTATTCAATGATCTGAAGTTATACGCTATGTGCAAAGATCAAATAAATGCATTGTTTTGAGTACATTCAATAATCCGTTTTAAAGCATTGAATAAAAGGGAGACAATTGACATAGTTTTATTGACCTCTTGTCAACACATGTAAAGTGCACAGTCTGACCTATTTATGTGATAATGAGAAAATGATAAAAGAGAGAGATATGTCATTTTTCTCACATATTGAAAAGAATGAAATATAGGAAGAGAGAAAGAAAGAGAGAAATTTTCCACCTACATTCTTCAATATTGAACAAATTTGGAACAATTTGAACAAAGGTTGGAGAGAGAGCGAAAAAAAATGGGAGGATGGGGGCGTGTATTTGTGGGCTAAACTTTCGAATGTTTTGTTCAATATGGGTCAGAGCCCAGTTCCGTCGTGCGGGTGTGGACATGATGTATTGGCTGGACCATTGTCTTGGACACCTTCGTCCGTGATCTGTGGTTTGGACGGTGGTATTTGGCCTACTGTGACGGAGAGATATGTTCTACTTGGCTGTCGCTTTTTTATTTATTAGAGGCGTGTTTTAGGGCAATGTAAGCTCTTTTAAAGACATTCCGTTTGGTGTTTGTGGGCGTTTTATGGTGAGAAAATAGGTTAGTAGTATAAAAATAAATACACGTAGTTGAAAACCATTATTATTATATAAGGTAATCTTTCGAGGTAATTTCTCATCTACGGGCCTAATGATAAAACAAGACTTTAAATAGAACTAAAAATGTTGAATAATTATAGAGTTTTGGTATTCCCATCTTCAAGTTATAGTTTTTCATATTTAGTGTTTTCTAATTTTGTTGTTGTATGGCGAATCCATACAGGGCAATGGGCCCTAATAAAAGCCTTTTGTTGTTGTTGTTTAGGGTTTTCTATTAAATTTTAGTATGTTAATTTATTTAAAAATTATTAGGTATGACAATTATATAACAAATGAAAACATTAAGAGGTGAATGTTTCTTCTCACAAACAAATCACACTTCTACTGTCCTTACTGCGATGAAATAATATTGGGAGGGTTTGGCTCATCAGTGTTTGTGACTCATAGTTTGAAGATGCAAATATTCGCACCTATATAATTTTGACGAACATTTTTAATTCTCTAGAAAGTAGTGTTTTTTTATCTTTAGTTCCGAAGATTACTTAAGTAGGATATATCTTTGGCATGTATTTAAAATAAATAAGACAAGAAAAAATATATTTCAAAAACTAGGAATATATTTCAAATAGTTGTTTAAATGAGTTGAAACTAAAGAATAGATGAAGATATAGAAAATAATAATAATGAAAACATCAGGCTTCTAAGGATAAGTTTGTAGACATCAACTTTTTATTAGCATAAATATATTGTAAGATTATAAACTCAAAAGGAGCTTCTTCTTTCATTCTAAAGCTAGCGAAGTAAACATGTTATATAGAAGAATCTCCTTTTGAGTTTATAATCTTACAAGGATAAGTTTCTTTTAAATTTTTTTTAAAATTCAAATCTCTAGAGTTTAGGCATGATAGCCCTTCTACAAGAGAAACAACAACAAAAGGCTTTATTAAGACCTCTTATACAGATTCTCTAAGCAGAAATGTAGGATACATGCAGGAAAAACAGTAATAGTACCTTAATGGTAATATCAAATTTATATACAGGAAAAATTATATAAAGGCAATCAATCTAATAAATAGATTGGTCTCTATAGGAGAAACACGATATAATAAATCGTAAATATCTTTATTCACAGGTCTGCTAACCAAAATAGATGATTTTTGAGGCCCAATGGCCGCATAAAGCGGAATATATACAAAGCACTATGACCAGGATCGGGACAGGATCTCCGTCAGGGAAGAGGCAGTTTCGCAAGATTGGGTCGATATAATAAATCGCTGATAGGACGCGAGTTTTAATATGTTTAGATACTATAATACATAATTTTATAACAAAGTGAAAGAAAATAAAATTGTGGAAAATGTCATTTAATTATATTAAAACTCGTGTTCTATCGGCGAGATTGATTATATTGTGTTTCTACTGTAGAAGGTCTATCATGCATGAAAGCTAGAGATTTGAATTTAAAAAAAAATTAAGAAGACATTTATTGCTGGAAGCCTAATGCTTGCACCTTAATATTATAACAAGCGATTATATAATTGAATAATAAAGATCAACTATGGGAAAATGGAGCACATATTGTCACGTGGAAAATTAGGAAAGACAAACTTCAGAATGACACAGAAAATGTATTTAAGGAAAGAGAAAAACATAAAATTTATAAAAACTAGAGAGGCAAGTTCAAAGAGTAGGAAATTATAAATATAAAAATTAATAATCTGTTTATAAAATAATGACTATTTTGCTACATAGCTCCTTCCCTATTGGAGCTGTGACCCACAGCTTTCAAATCTTGTTTCTACTGACATGGATCTAACGTGATTCTGACAAGAATTTACTCGAAGTCTTGGAAGTCTTTGTCCCTAGTACTTTAACGCCCTATTTCTTGCGGCGTGAAAAGCGGCTTTGTCGTCGTATCGTCAATAGGGATATTGTAATCTTGGAGGGAAGTCTTGGCCTTGACACGGCGGTGGAATCCTGGAGCCAGTCTCTGACAATGTAGATCACAGCACCCATGGCATCAAAGTCTTCGCGGCGATCTTCAGTTTGTCTTACCTAATTTACTCAGCATCTCCACCAAATGTCACATGGAAAATTAGGAAAGACAAACTTCAGAATGACACCGCAATTTATTTAAGGCAAGTGAACAATATAAAATTTATAAGAATCTGTTATCCTTAGATTACCCAGTCTTATCTTTAGAGTTCGACTGGACTCCCTCATAGGTTCAAACAGTCGCTCACTACCCCCAATACATGAAGTAAATAACGGTTGTGTTTGATGTTACTATACATATTACTAATTATAATATTTTGATCCAAATATTTGAACCTTTTTCGCATAAAAGTAAAGAGGCAATGGGAGAGATATAAATTTGCTTGTGTATCAAAATATTGAAATTAATAACTTGTTTTTAAAATAATATTCTTTAATAATCCATGTATGTCATAGTTTGGACAAATATACGAGAAAATTCCTTCAAAAGTTTTATACACAAATCGATAGATATCTGTGAGGCCTCAACAGTTTTAACAAATTCGAAGAAAAAAACAAACTATATACTATTACAAATGTTGAGTTGTACAATCAGGAGATGCCTTTTCTCAAGTTTACTACCTGATTTGGAGATTTTTTCTCAATTTTCCTATTTTCATTTTGTATAATATCAATACCTTTAGCAATACTTTTAGTCTTATTTACAGCTTTTCTTGTGATTTACAGAAAAAGGGTGGAAAAAAGAGGGAGAAAGAAATTCGAATTTACAGTTATATGGGAGATATGTTCACACATATATAGAGCTATAATTATTTTGATATGATATTTTATGTACATCAGTTATTAGTATTTCCCTGTTCTCCTTTTTATATAGAGATTTCCGTGAATTATAGGAGAGGGCTTAAAAAAACTGGACTCAACAACAACAAAATATTACAAGGTTGTCCCAAAAGTTCGTAAACACTTACAAAAAATTGAAAAACCAATATTATTCGCCGTTATGTATAATGTCTTTGTATTATGTATAAAGTAATTCTATTATGTATTATTATGTATTCGCCGCGTGAAAATATTATTCGCCAAGTAATAAGAAAAACACAAACTTTTGAGACAACCTTTTAATAGAAGGCATATATACAAGGTGTGTCCAATAAATAATGAAACTGGTCAAAAATAAAGAAAAAATTGAATGATTTAAAAAATATTTATTAGTATTTTTCAAACTAGTCCCTTCTCGCATCTATTCATAATTTCCATCTCTTCTCCCATGATTTAAAACATTTAGAAAAAGCATCTTTCGGGATATTCTTCAAGACCTTTTTCGAATCCGCTATGATGGACTCTCTAGTGTCAAATATCCTTCCTTTTAGAGCCATTTTGAGTTTTGGAAAGAGAAAAAAATCATTTGGAGCTAGGTCTGGGGAATAGGGAGGTTGTTGAAGTATTTGGATGTCGTGTTTAGCCAAATAAGTCAGTACAGATGTAGCGGTGTGTGGTGGTGCATTATCATGATGGATAATCCAATTTTTGGAACTCCACATTTCACTTTTTTTCAGACGAATTGATTCACGTACACGTCTCATAATGTTTAAATAAGACTCCTTATTGATTGTTCGACCTTCCTCTAGATATTCATAATGCACAATTCCCTTTATGTCAAAGAACGTGGCCAATAAGACTTTGTTTTTTGACTTGCAAAGTCGGGATTTCTTCGTTCTTGGTTCATCTTTTCCTTTCCACTCCATGGATTGGCGTTTTGTTTCCGGGTCATACCCGTAAACCCATGTCTCGTCTCCAGTTATTACTTTTTCCTTCCAATTAGGGTTTTCTTCCACCATTTCAAGCATTTTTTTGGCAACTTCAACGCGATTCTCCTTTTGTTGGATTGTGAGCATTTTAGGGACAAATTTTGAAGGTGTCTTCTTTAACTGCAAGTCTTCTTTAATTATCGATCCAACTAATGATTTTGATATCCTTGTTTCTTTCTCAATGTCCCGTAACCCTATTCGTGGATTTTCTTTTATCAAATTTGAAATTTGGCTCACCTTTTCAGGGTTCCTTTACAGAATTGGAAGTCCAACACGCTTCTCATCTTTCACCGATTCCATCCCATTTTTAAATCGTGAAAACCATCTAAATGTGGTGGGCTTATTTACATTTTCATTTCCAAATGCCAATTTCAACAAATCTAAAGTTTCTGAAGCCGATTTCCCAATTTTGTAGCAAAATTTAATATAAATTCGTTGTTCGAATTTTCTATCCATTACAAATTAGAAGTTGTTATGCAAGGCGTTCTTTTTACAAGCTTGCAATTTATCGACTGCGCGCGCAATCACGTGATGTGATATACCGCAGTGTAGCTGAGAGAGAGAGAGAGAGAGAAGCTTTCTATTTTTTTAATAGACTTTTAAACAAAAATTATCATTTCATTTTTTCTTTGTTTTTGACCGGTCTCATTATTTATTGGACACACCTTGTATATCTTTTTGAGAAAGTGTGCAATCACGGAAGTTATTTTATTCTAATCAACAACAACAAAAAGCTTTATTAAGACCTTTTAGTCTTATGCAGATTCTCAAAGCAGAAATGTAGGATACATGCAGAAAAGAAGTAATAGTACCTTAATGGTAATATGATATTTATATACAGGAAAAGTTATATAAAGACAATCAAGCTAATATATTAGTCTGGGTAAATTGGCGGAAAAAAAAATATTATACATGGATTTACCGCGGATTCACCGTAAATGAAGATCAAAAAGCAAAAGCTAATCACAATCAATATTGAGATAATGAAATTTATACATTGTAATTAAGACAATTGAGCTCATGAACAGATTTTAAAGTGTAAATTCGAAGGAAAGAAAAAAGATACAAAATAAATTTTATTCTGATCACAGCTTTGTAAAATATATATATATGGCCTCTGTGTAAACAATCGTTTTAACGCAGGTAGAATTACTTGAATTGACATAGGTTAGCTACCGTTATAAATTTTGAAAAGAACGTCTCCTTCTTTACTATTGTATAGTATCGGGCTATGAGCCTCACTAGTGTACCGAGGGTGTTCTGAGCTCCAGGAAGCTGTGTTATCTCTCTCCCTACAGGAAGCCCCCCCCCCCCCCCTTCCATTTCGTAACACCCAACGGGGAAAAGAGCGATATTAATCTTCTTATTTATTGAATACATCTCTCTCATATCTCTATTCAGTAAATTTATCGGCATGAGATCTTCTTCTTCTTTCTTATCTCCACACTGGGTGAAGTAGAATGCGTCTGCCTTTGTCATTAAGACTGGGAGCACTACTCAGTGGCAGGCCGACTTAGCTCCAAAAGAAATGGCCACCTCTGACATGAGGAACAGACACCATGTGCAGCCGCTCCTAACATGGAGTACAAATGCTGCTCATCCTGTATCCCTGGATTAGGAGCCCTTACAGGGTACTATCAGCCGGGCCAGCTGAGCCCATGTTACTGCTCTCCCTCCTCCTTTTTTTTATCCGGGCTTAGGACCGGAAAAGGCGGAGTTCGGCATGAGATAACGTGTGCCAGTGCTAGTTATGATAATGCAAAATGTGTAAGCATCTTTAACTTCTGAAGGACAAAGGTTTGGGATCCTTTTTGGGAGAAAGGGCCGGGGTGGGGTCTTCCATTTTGTTCTTATTCAAAAGATCGAGAGGGCGATAATGAAATCGAACCAATTAAAAAATAAATGTTCAAATGGTAAAGTTGATTAACGGATGAAGACATTAAAACGCGAATGTTTCTTTTAACAAATAAATCAAACTTCTACTGTCCTTACTGCGATGAAAAAACATTGGGAGGGCTTGTCTTTATTGTTTGCGGAAGATCATTGCTCGATTCAAATATATAAATGTAATTCTATTGTCCTAATAGCTTATGTCCATAGTTTGCTCAAATACCATTTCTGAGATTCCACCCTTCAGTGTAGCATATATAAGCAGAATGATCCAATACAGTATTAGAGCTCCAAAGAAGCGGTCTGGCAGATTAAATTGGCGAAACCACTGGGAGGGTTCACCACTGATAAGCCAATCCCTTCCAATATTTTTTCATCGCAGTAAGGACAGTAGAAGTTTGATTTATTTGTGAGAAGAAACATTCGCGTTTTAATGTTTTCATTTGTTATATATAGATGGCGCGTTATTGTCTTACATCATATCTTTAAACAGGATATTTGTCGACATGAGATAACATGTGCCAGTGCTAGTTTTGATAATTCAAAATGAGCAAGCAGCTTTAACTTCTGAAGGACAAGGGTCCGGGATCATTTTCGGGAGAAAGGGCCGGGATGGGGTCCTCCATTTTGTTCTTATCCAAAAGATCGAGAGGGCGATAATGAAATCGAACTAATTAAAAATGTTATAGGTGATCAAATGACAGAGCTGATTAAGGAATAAAACATTCCAATTTTGAAAGATAATATTTGTGTGAAAAAAGTGACATTTTCCTTTCGAAAAATTCATAAAACAAAATCATATAATGTGAAATTGTACTGGGATAATGTGGATAAATTAAGAAAAGGGCATCTCCTTATGATAAAGAGATGCCTTTTTCTTAAAATCATATAAACAATACGGTTTCCGAGGGTGAGTTTCTTGTTTTATTATTTATTATTCTCCAAGCTTTCGGGTATCACAAACCATTCTACAGGAGTATATGATAAAATAAACAAGAAACCAACACCATCGGAAGCTGTTTTGTTTATTATTTATATGTTTTGTATAGGAGTTTACTTTTCCGAAGACAAAATCATCTAAATTTCATATTGTAACAGAACACCCCATTTTTTTATCACATGGTATTAATTTTATCAATCTTTGTATCTTCTCATTTATACATTATAAACACACACATACAACTTTATTAAGACCACCGGTCTTATACAGATTCACTACAGGAAGGGAACACAGATGGAGCTCTTATACTCCAGGCAGAAACAGCCTCCAGGTTCGACGACGCATTCCAATGGCCACAGAATCCATCGTGCATAGGTTAGCGTATCACTGAAAAGGCAATTGTGGAATCAGCAGTGTTTTAGTCTTCGCTTTCCTCATCCAAATGGACCACGACATTCGGCGATTTTATTAATCTCCTCAGAACGGTGACTGCGGCCTTGTAGAATTTATATAAACCAACGAGAAGACCTTGATCAAACATCATTGTCTTCATCCAATTATATATTTGTTGACTATCGGATTGAGAGAGAGAGAGAGACAAGAATAAGTCGTCCAATAGTTCTTTTCTCTGTTTCTCCAAGCAAAAGCAACCAAATATTGTATGCATGATTTCATCTTGTATTTTGATATTACATGGATCACAAGTTAAAGGACAATCAGTATTCCATCACTTTGAACGATTTTCTGGGAATAACAACCATACGAGTCTCTATTACGCAAAAAGTATTTTAATTACCAGAGTATTTGTGAGTAGATATAGTTTAGATTGTAAAATGCATTAAACACAACATTTTGCTTATGAACTAAGTACAAAGGTATGATGATGATAAAGAATGAGCCACAACATCAGTTTTGGAAAATTCAGACTGAAGCTGTCCTGTATACCAGAGTTTCGGGATAGGGTCCTCGTCAGTACAGGGACATCACCGCCATTACGTGTGTAGTGGGGTGATAGACAAACTATGCATTAATATAATAGAGTGCGGCTTATGATTGTAGAACGACGTTTGACAATTTTACCGTTGTAAATGTTTTTTTGAACGAAAAATCGTAATTAATTTTAAGGAGAAATAACGACTATTTCTAACCTTTAGGGATGAAGTATGAGGATATATATAGAGAGAAAGAGAGAGAGAACGCTTCACGATTTTGCGTGTCATCCTTGCGCAGGGGCCATGCTAATCTTCTCTGTATCGTTCCTATTGTAGTATATGTACCGCCGAGAGAGAGAGAGAGAGGGGATTGGATAAGGGAATTCCCATCCCTGGACACTTTTATTTTTCCGTTTATCATTACTCTTCACAATTCATCCTTTCATACTTCATCCCTAAGGATAGAAATAATCGTTATTTCTCCTTAAAATAAATTACGAATTTTCGTTCAAAAGAAACATTTGCGGTAAAATTGTCAAACGTCGTTCTACAAACTATGCAACGTTTCAATACATTTTTATTGATTATATTCTCCACTTTCTGTAGATAACTGCTATGTTTACTTCTATTCACCTATCTGGGGGAATTCTGCATATGACGAGTATCCTTAATAAAGGCTTCTGTTGTTAATGCATTTTTATATTTTTATTCATTTTTATATACAAATATAAGATTTTTTAAAATTAAAAAGGCATATATTGGATCAAACACATAATTTATTTTACCTTATAAAATTTTTAAATAATTTTTATTTAATATTTCAGTTGGCTGAACGCTAACCTTTTTCAAGGTATTATAACATTAATATGTGTTATAAGACACACATATTAATATGTGTTCGTGGATGGCTTTTCTTGATTTATCAAGAAATTGGGTTGGCCAAATATCAGGGAACAGGCTATATCAATGATTAGTTGATTTCTGTTCCACCAGATGGCGCTCTGCCTTCTGTAAAGCACAAGTGCTCCTGGTCAGGATATGCCATTTCTAATATTGATTTCAACACCTGATCTTTTTATCTTTTTTTTTTCTTGATATCTCTTTTTTCTTAATACCTTGAAAAAAGGTTGGCGTTCAGTCAACTGAAATATTAAATTTATTTCAAAAAATTTTATAAGGTAAAATAAATTATATTTTGATCCAATATATGCCTTTTTAAATAAATATATATTTATGGATTTCTCTATTTTCAAAACGATATATGGAATTATAATATTATGAAAAATTACTAAAGTTTCGAAATATTTATATAGGTAGGAATATATCGGGTATTTGAGAACTTGAATTTTATCATCTACACTAATATTCAAAGCTAGATTTACACTGGCCAGCTCTCACTATCTTATGAAAAAAGATTATTCTTCATGAATAAAATTTATTTTAGTGCCTTTATATTGTTGCATCATGGCTAATGCACCTATTTTATTTCAATTTGTAATATTATTTTTATGATGCATTAGAGCGCCATCTGTTATGAAAATTCGAAACTATTATAGACGCGTATGATTCTTTTTAAAAATAAACAATTCTACTGTCCTTACTGCAATGGAAAAATTAATGGCTCATCAGTGGTGAACTCTCCCAGCGGTTTCCATAATTTTTCCATTGCAGTAAGGACAGTAGAATTGTTTATTTTTAAAAAGAATCATACGCGTCTATAATAGTTTCGAATATTATTTTTCATATATTTTAAAATAAAATTTATATTTTATATTTATTTATTTTATCAAACAAAATATATATATTATAAACAGATATATGTACTATAAAATCACCATTTGTATTTTGGTACACTGTGTGACTTCACAGCTCTCTTTGATGTGAGAAATAAATAAATTATTCTGGAGGCTACTTGAAGTAGAGTTATCTCATTATTCCCTTATATAAATTTGTAGGATGGTTGAAACACGCACTGGTAAGATGCAAGACCCGGCACAGGAGAGAATCAAGGTTGAAGAGTCTGCCAAGCCGCAACCTGGTGCAACAATATAATCATAAAATATGTTTTGTAGTCTACGTGCCCTTCTTCACACATAAAAATAAAACATAAACATCACTACCCAAGTCTCCTATATATAACAAAAACAAAGAAAAATATAAAAAGAATCTTCTATCATAACACAATAGAAGACATTAACCTTTTTATAAAAAAAAAGATCAATTTTCACTCAAAAGTTGTAAATAACTTTCTAAAATTGTATTCTCAAAGAATAGAAAGGAATGTGGTATATAGAAAGCTGGGTTATAAAAAGGTTTTGGTTCTTTTTTTGTGTGTGGAAGATTTGGTAGGGTAGGGGGGCATTTGTAAGGAAGGGGCAGTCAGGGGCCATTGTGTGGGCTCAACAATGGAATGGTAGGTCGGACTGAGTTGACGATGTTAAAGAAAGTAGAATAGCCGTGTTCACTTGTGAGAAAGCTCATGGGATTGTTGATTTGGTGAATTTGAGTCAAAAATTGTATAATCGGAGGAATCCTCTGAAAGTTAAATTACAATAAAACGCAGTCTTCGAGGAGGATAAGTTTCCTGCGTTTTATTGTAATCAAAAATTGTATGAAAATGTTGGGATGTCTATAATATGATCTCCTTTTTCTCCTTATTACCCCTATATTTAAAATAATTTTATAGACGATTTTTTAATCGCTGGATATTTGGAAATTTGAATCGTAAATGGTATGGAATTTTGTTAGAAGGTCCAACATCACGTTTCTTGCCTTTTTGTTTAGGGCATGCTATAGGTAAGCTTTTCGTTGTGTGGTATGTTATGTGTGCAGTAGAATCTTTTATAAAAATCGCCTAAAGATATTAGGTAACTAACTTTTCCTTAGGTTGTTACTCAGTAGAGTTTAGGTTAGTTTAGTTCAAGTAACTTTTGAATTCACAAAGGTGGTTTAAAAGGTTTATCGAGGTAGTCACTTATTAAATGGGTTGCTCAAGGGAGATTTCACTAAAATTAGTCTCTCCATCCCAGTTTTATTCTGAAAATGACGGCAAATCCATTTGATGTTGAAAAAGAGGTCAATATGGTGGTTCGCTACATCATAATCTATCGATGAAAATATGATATTGGTGATATTTCACATTGTAATCTACTGCGATTACTGTAAGTATAAAACATGTCTACACACATTCAGTTTGAATTTTGTAATTATAAGGTACTTGCAAACACACACATGCACTCAATGACGGGTTTAGATTTTTACCAGAGTTTAAGTGGATATTACAGCGAATTTATTTTTCAAGAAAATGTTCAATCTATGGAAATTTAAAGAGGCATTTTCGAACTCTGGGGTCGTGTTTGTCGAAAAAGACAGCTCTACTATGCAGCTCTATACTATGACTCGTAGTATGTAGCAGAATGGGGAAAATAGTGCCTATGTGTGATATACGTGTGTATGGGGCTAGTATAGTAAGGCGTTATTAACAATCTACAACTATATGGCGCTCTGCCATCAAAATGATCCAGTGGGTGGTCAGGTTAAACTTTTTTAAAATCTTTAATATTAATTCCCGACCTTTTTTCCTACTCTTTCACATGCACATTTCGAAAGATCGAACGTTTTATTGTCAAAGCACCAAATGATAAAGTGAATTTCTATCGAGGTAATGACGTCAACTGATGGTGGGTAAGAAGAACCAACCTATCAGATATGTTGAACTTTGTGTCTTTTTGGGAAATTTACTGTTGATGCATCTCTCATTCTTGGTGGATATTATTCTTAGAAAGTTAGTATTCTATGATTGATAAAAACAACATCCTGGCGTCTGCCAAAGCGCCAAATCTAAAATAAGATTCATCTCAACATTGAACTAAGAGCGGTTCAAATTGATCCTGTCCTTGTCTGGAGGAGGACTCTCTCAAAGTGGATGAGCCTCCCTTACTGAGAACAGTTTTTTTTTATATTTTTATCACCCCAAATTGTAAATAAATGCATTTTCTTTGTTCAATTTAATTTTTGTAACAATTTACTAAGAGTGTCAATAAAATATTTTTAATTATCTATGAAAACAAAATTATTAGAAGAATATAAATTTCTCATAACTACTTACAAAATTCGAGATTTAAGGTAGGTTTTATATATAAGAACCATCCTATCACTAGCTTCCATCAGCTGCACCTAAGACAATGCACTTTTTGGCCGTAGATTTTTGATTAAAAAAAAAAAAAGAAAGCCGTTATGCCTCTCGAAATATCATTTTTTTTAATATGTGATCGTTTTAATAAACATATTTCATTAAAATTCAAATGATTCCCTTAGTAGTCGACTATAAGAAAATTTATGGCGAAAAATAAAAACTTACCTTTGGCTCTTTCTCAATAAACATTCTTTGTCGAATTTTGTATTTCTATTTACATATTCTACTTAGCTTAGCAGAATGAATAATTTATTATTAACATAAATTGTCAGTAGCTCGTTTGTAGATTTACTAATTATTAATTACCTATATATATAATGAACATAAATAATGTATACAAATATATAAATCCGGAAGATAGAGGCTGCCAAGGCCGACAAAAGATTTTTGTCGAAGCGTTGAGAAAATAAAAAACTCTGGCTGGCCGAGGTGTCAATTTTTCACATAAATATATTTTCATACATTACTCTTTTCAAATTATTTCAACCACTTTTTAAAAATTACCCTTATTATCAATAATATGATTATATATGTAATTAGTAATATTCTTTTGAAAGATTCTGTAAGTTCAACTTGTTTATTAGATGTGGAAATGAACAAAGAAAAATATTTTGTAAATTATAATTCATTTATTTATAAAGTGATTTAAATATTTATTTATAAATAAACATATTTATGCATGAAATTTTAGTTTGTAATTCACAAAACCTTTTGTGCAATTGATAATTATTTTAATTTGAAAGAAAAATGTGTCAACCTGTAAATACAAAGTCACAAACTATATATAATCTCTCCTTATAGTTTTCTACACAAAAATATCTCTGTGCAAAAGAAAAATTTTTGATTTCACACAGTATATATATGTGATGATTTAAGACCATGGAATTGTTGTAAATATCCAGATATCTACTACCACATGTTCCACCACGTGACTGTATATAACTTGTTATTTACTGCAAATATAAAGCATCACATAATATCAATCTGTACCGCGTAAGACTCTAATAAAGTATAGCAACTGTACAGATAGAAGGAATGGAGACTAACAGGAGAAAATTAAGGTTAAAACTAATCAGGCTTAGGTGAGAATAGGAGAGTAGGCCTAGCAAGTCCAGTCCAATTTTTACGAGGTCGTGGCCCTCCTGGATAATATAACTTCCCCCCCCCCCCCTGTTTACGTCAGAAAAGGGCAGTGACCTGTTCGGACCCAGCTAAGCTATAAAAGGATGCCCCGAGCCTCAGTTAGTCAGTCCTTAGCCAACCTTTGTTTCAGCCCCAGTCCGCCGGACGCTCCGATAGAGGTAAACCCTTTCCTACCAGAAATCTCCTCGTCCCATTCCTTCTTGATGTTCAGACGCTTTTTAGTGGAATCTCTGTTTGTTTATTTCACCTTTGGGCCAGCTCTGTCGCCTTCCACCACGACTGCACGGTAGAGTTGACATCGAGGTTCGTCTAGCATCAGGTAACACTGGTCCCAGAGGTCCCAAGATATCACATATACACAAATACAATATAAAAATAAGAGTATTTTGAATAGAAATTTTGTAATACAGTAGAACTTGGATAATTCTAACGTTTTTAATTCGAATATTTATCTTGACCCTAGAATTTCCTATAAATAGAATTTCCGTTTTTAATTAGAATTTTTGAATAATCTGATTTTTTTTTGTTCTCTTTGGCTTTGAATTATCCACGTTTGACTGTAAATATATAAGAAATCAAACATGTACAATAAGGTGTATTCCTTAAGAACAAGTATTTTATATTTAACAGGGGATACATATCTAGAAGCATTCTTACATTCCGAAGAACAGGTATCTTACTATACAAAAATTGAATGATTGAAACAAGTGTTATACTTGTATCTCAAACTGCAATAAAACGACGACGCTCTACTGACAATGCTGGAACAAGCCGGTGATAAAACTGAATTCCTAGAACGATAAATATACAGTAAACCTGTCTATAGTGCCCCCTCTAAATAGCACCTCCCTTTCTATAGCGCCCGATTTTAAATATGTAGTACGATGCGATTTACATTAAAATTGACCTGTCTATAGCACCTCCTCTCTATAGCATCCTATTTTGGTGAGTCCCAAGAGGGAGCGCTATAGACAGGTTTAACTGTATATTAATTTAATTATGGGTTAAATTTTATATAGATAGTTGTTACAAAGCAATAACGTACTATCTATGTATAACAAATGAAAACATTAAGACGTGAATGTTTTCTTTTCACAAATCAAACTTTTTCATCGCAGTAAGGACAGTAAAAGTTTGATTTATTTGTGAAAAGAAGCATTCGCGTCTTAATGTTTTCATTTGTTATATATAGATAGTTGTGTTCCATTTAAACAATTATCTAATAGAGCATTCTATTAATACAAAGCAATAACGCGTCATCTATTTGTAAAAAATGAAATAAATTAAGCATGATTGTTTCTTTTATACACAAAAAAAAAACTTTTACTACCCTTACTGCGATTTTATATGTAATTATACTTTCTAAAAGCTTATGTCCATAATTTGGCTGGCTACCATTTCTGAGATTCCACCCTTCAGTGAAGCATATATAAGCAGAATCGTCCAATACAGTATTAGAGCTCTGGGAAGCGGTCTGGTAGATTAAATTGGCGAAACCGTTGGGAGGGTTCACCACTGATGAACCAAGCCCTCCTAAAACATTTTTCATCGCAGTAAGGACAGTAGAAGTTTGTTTTGTGTATAAAATAAACATTTGTGCTTAAATAATCTCATTTTCTATAGAACATCTATTCTCCAGTAACTAAAGAACAGTCACGGTGCAGTCAGTTCCTGTTATATAAGTAGCAAGGGAGTGTTTTGACCAACCGCCTGGGATTGTGGTGATTCAGCCAACCAGGCTTCCACTAGAGGACAATCCAAACTCATGACTCAGGAACGATTATAAGACAGGATTGTTGACTGGCCGTGACTCATCACAAATAAAATTGTTTTATATTCACGTAGAAATTTTGACTCAGCAATTTTTATGGACCCTCTGCAGAGGAAAAACTTTTCATAAAAGAATATTTGTGATGGTTTTACCTTTTAATTGAGTACAACGTGGAAGTCTTTAGTATTCCCTGTGTTTAGGAAACTAAGGTAAGTTTATGAAGACTTGTTAAAAGTTGTCGAATTGCTTGGTAGCAGTAAAAGTACAAATACCATATATAACAATACTCATACAAAACATTACATCATAAAGCAGAATAAATGGGAGGTAGGGTAAATATATAGACGATATCAAAACTTGTACTTATCGTTTATTCCAAAAGATATAAAATTCCGTGTGTGCACCAATTCTTTAAATGAACACAAAACAAGCTGAGCTTTCGAAAGGGTCTCCTCAATCTCTCTCAATCTCTCCGAAAGCTCAGGTTGCTTTGCGATCGTTTACAATTAAAGAAATAGCGCTTACACGGAAGTAATTTAAATGTTTTGTTTTTTTTCGATCGGTTATTCTAACGTTTGAGGGAACGGGTGAGTAATCTACTAATGTGCGAAAGAAACATCATTAAAAAACCAAACACAGAGAACGCTTCAAGCGCCTCCAGAAGACAAACTTGGGTGTACCTGCCTGTGTGAGTGTGCGCCGTCGTGAGTGTGCAAGTATCGTTATATATGGTTTTAGTGTTTTCGCGTGCTTTCTTGCAAATTAACTTTTAACATTGGATCCATGTCAGACTCGCCAATGTTGATGTTACCAAGGTACTAAAGCCGACAACAACGACAAGACTACTGTTTACTCAAAAAGTCAATTTTTTTTTTCAGTAGCTGCTGAATGATAATACATTTCAGTTAAAACTTTCTTAACCCAAGATAATACACGTAGTAATGGTAGTTGTAGAAGGTTGCGACTGCCTGTACACGTGCGGCAATGAGAGAGTTTGCAGCAGGCTGGCTCCATTATGGCACGCCCCCAGAAACTGTTGTGTCACAAACAGCGAGTTGACAGTACATACGTAAATTGGCGTGACGTCCTCCTCATGGAGGTATGTTTCGGTAGTGTGAAAGAACGGCAGCTGTAGGATCATTTCTCTAGGCCTAGTGCATCGCCTCTCTACATATGTATACATGTTATATAAAAATATTATTTTATTTAAAAATATATTTCATAGATTCAAATACTCTGTTAAATCGACCGCCAGAGGTCGCACTTTCCCTTTAGATAACCCTTTGATATTGTTTCCCGTTGGCCGACTCAAACCTTTTGTAAATTATGTAAATAAGCCTTTTTCATTTTTTAAATTCTTACACCTTAAGTCAGGCAGTATTTTTCTCAATTTATGTTTAAATATTTTTATTAAGCAAATTAAAGCAATATTGATTTGAATATTTTGTTATTTTACCACGACTGCCATCCCAATCATGTATTCCAATCCTCAGTATGATCAGCATCGGCAAGTAATGGTTCTATATAACTCTAATTCCAAAATAAGCAGAAAATAAATATTTTTTATATAATATACATATATTGTTTGACCTTTACTGCACTTACAGAATTCTGGTTGCAGGTTATAACAGCGGGATTATAAAAGCTATTTTAATTTTGTAAACTGTTTTCATGGAGTTCCATGTATATGTTCTTCCATATTCCAAGTATTCATAGTACGCAGGCCATGGTAATCTTAGTAGGAAAATACTTGCAATTGTTTTACTGTATATGTACAACACATGCCCATACAAGTATAAACCAGTCTGACTTCCATGGTGGGTCCGAGCTGTGTTTGGTTATATATACTTTACTCAATATTGAATTTATGAGGTCATTCAAATAATATGTTAGTATCGAAAAATAGTATCCATGAGGGTTTTGTCTATATGTTTTGTTGTTTGAATTCGATGCATACCCACAGATTCGAACATGAGTCGTGTTTGTTACTATCATTTGAAATCATTTGACTAGACATTTTTTAATCCTCCTAACGCCTCAAACTTATACTGTAAGTTAGTTCTAAAACTGATCTTCGATATTAGTAACCACAATATAAAACACCACCAACAACAAAAAGCTTTATCAAGACCTTTTAATCTTATACAGATTCTCTAAGCAGAAATGTAGGGGTCAGGCAGATACAATATAAAGCCATTTTAAGCGAAATCTGTTATATGTAGCTAAGCCACGTGGTTACCCAGTATATTTAACTGAACCTGTTATAAGAGACACAACCTGTGTTTTCAACCTTTTTTGTCTTTGTCCCTCAAGTCGCCCTCAAAAAGTTTTTATTTTTCTAAAAAGATCGCAATTCATGAAATTCAAACGTCCAAATAAAAACAGCACATCTCTCGAATCGAGAATAACGGCTTTATTTATTGATATTTTGGCGATCGGAACTTCCGTCTTTTTCAAAAGTTTCTTCTCTCAGAAGCTCTTCAAAAGGACCAACGTTCCAATCATCGAAATATCAAGTCATAAACCAATCATTCTCAATCAATAAGTTTTTATTTGAGAGATTTTATTGTACCCCAATGTCTACTCGCTATCTTTAAGCTCAATAATTTATTGCGAGTATATACAACTTTTTATCTTTCAAGCACAACTCAGGAAAACATCATGATACTTAAAAATGCTGTTTGGAGAATATACATGACTATTATGATGCATTAGAGCGCCATCTGTTGTGAAAATTCGAAACTATTGTAGACGCGTATGATTCTTTTTTAAAAAATAAAACAATTTCTACTGCCCTTACTGACTTCCCATTAATTTTCCATTGCAGTAAGGACAGTAGATATTGTTTAATTTTTAAAAGAATCATACGCGTCTATAATAGTTTCGAATTTTCATACATGGATATTCAACAAGTTTCTTCAGTAGAATTCTTCACATAGAAGGTAAGATTCTTCAACTGACTTTACTTCCACAACTACAACATCTGTTCTGATTACATTTCTGTATCAAATCTATCACTTGATAATGCTATTGTTTTTTGAATACTACCATATTAAAATCAAAAAGGCATATCCTGACCATGCTCACATGAGCTTTTTAGATGTCAAAGCGCCATCTAGTGGAACAGAAATCAACTAAAGGTTGATTTAGCCTGTTACCTGATATTTAGCCAACCCATTTTTTTCTATATGTAAATTATTATATGTACACACTTGTTCGGCGGTACATATACAAAAATTAGAAAGATACAGAGAATATTAGCATGGCCACTGCGCAAGGATGACATGCAAAATTGTAAAGCGTTCCATATATGTAAATTATTGAGTTGATTTGGCCAACCCATTTTCTTCTATATGTGAATTTTATTGTGACAAAAATTTAACTCTTGAATTACCCCCCTACTATCATATTCTATGCTATATTATAAGCTATTAAAAATAAAAAAGGGGGCACATGGGCTTTACAGAAGGCAGGGCGCCATCTGGTGGAACAGAAACCAACTAAACATTGATTCAGCCTGTTCCCTGATATTTGGCCAACCCAATTTATTGATAAATCAAGAAAAGCCATCCACGAACGCGTTTGGGTTGGCCAAATATCAGGGAACAGGCTAAATCAATGTTTAGTTGGTTTTTGTTCCACCAGATGGCGTTCTGCCTTCTGTAAAGCACATGTGCTCCTGGTCAGGATATGCCATTTTTATTTTAATATCAACACCTGACCTTTTTATTTTTTCTATTATTTTTTTTACATTATAAGCTATATATTTGATGTTTTAAAATTATATTAAAATACATGGTCTACGCTCTTTTGATCAGACAAATACTATGTAGGGGAATATTAAGTCTTTTATTTATGCTCTTATATCGATTTCATACCAAAAAGACGAGATTTGAAATAAGACAAAAAAAAAAGAGATTTACTCTCATATTTTAAATATAGAAACTTTAAAAAAAAGAGTGAAAATATAATGGAAAGTTTTACCTCGATACTAAACAACGAATTCAATTTGCCATAAAGGAATTTCCAAGGGAGAGAAAGTCGCTTCAACTACATAATTATAAGATAGAACTGTGAGGAGGCTTTCCATTTTTTTCAACGCTGGGTTTCCCTTAGCTCATCTTTGTGGGTCACTGAGTGGCGGCGGCCTGCTTTTCTTTTGTCCCTCAGGACTGAAATAGCAACCCGGATTTTTTAGGGAGCAGCGACCTAATTCATACTCCCTCCGTCATTAGTACGCCACCTGTGTTTGTCTTCGTTTGTTTCCTATTTTTATTCTGCTTTATAGATTGTTTGGAATCTCCATTGGTATTTTTAGAAGACTTTTCGATGTCTTGTTTGTTGTTTCTTCTTCTTCTTCTTCTTTTTTTTTTTTTTTTTTTTTTTTTTATAACTCTTGGAAGCATCTGATGTATTCTTTTGAGTTTAGGTTTTTTTAAAATACTTTTGTAATATAAGACATTTCTCTGATATATATATATATATATATATATATATATATATATATATATATATATATATATATCAATATTGTTTTGAAAATAGAGCAACCCATACTTATATCATTAGATAGTAAAAAGGCATATATTGGGTTGAATAAAAGATTTATTTACCAATATTTTATTCAATCCAATATATGCCTTTTATTATCTAATATATATATATATATACTTAATATATTTTAGATTGTATATAACAGGGCTCTGGCACATTTGTAAGTGCAAAGTCGGAATTTCACATGTGTAGACATGTGGTTCACTTACAGTAAAAGCAGTCGCCTACTTCTACCCACCACGCTTGTTCTGCGGTACATATACTAAAGTTGGAGCGATACAGAGAAGATTAGCATGGCCCCTGCGCAAGGATGACACGCAAAATCGTGAAGCGTTCCATATTTTTTATTAAAAAAAAAATACTTCTACCCACCATGATTAACATGGCCTGTACCAAGTGTACTAGGGATAAGCAAAAAAAAAAAGGTTGTATATATGTATAAATTATTCGCCAAATAAAATAGTATTTTTGTTTATAATTATATTTTCATTTCTTTATTTTAAAATTTTTCCTTATTTGCTTTCTCAACTTGTTAAAATAATCAGGATGAATACCAAACATATTTACGCTTGTAATAGAAAGTTTTTTTTTGTGTAATATTTATTCATATAATAAAATGAGCTTAATGTGTTTAACATAGAAAAAATCATTCAAATTTTCAAATAAATATTTATTTTTTAAATAGAGCAATCCATAAATAAATATTTAATTAAAAAGGCATATATTGGATCAAAATATCATTTATTTACCAAAATTTTCAGTTGGCTGAACGCCAACCTTTTTCAAGGTGTGTGATTCTTTTCTTCCGGGTTAATTGGCCTTTAAAAGCAAGGTCGTTTAGCTCCCATCATGGCAGAAGAACGCGACTTCCAGTGGCAAGGGATCCTAAGATCTGGCAGCAGAGAGACCTTTTTCAAGGTATTATGACATATTAATGTGGGTCAACAACAAACTCAGCACCACATAACGTTGTTAACACATATTAATATGTTATAATACCTTGAAAAAGGTTGGCGTTCAGCCAACTGAATTATTGGTAAAATAGGGAGAGATATATTTATAACCCAGGTTACTGAAGCGCAGAGCGCCAACTATCCGGATTGGTAAAATAAATTATAGAAAAATATAAACATCAAAAATTATACTCTGTTAATAAAATAATAAAAAAAACTTTGCTACATAGCTCCTTCCCTATGGGAGCTGTGACCCACAGCTAGCAAATATTGTTGTTACTGACATGGATCTGACGTGCTTCTGCCAAGGATTCCATCGAAGTCTTGGAACATTGTCCATAGTACCTTTGAGTCCTTTTTCTTGCGGCGTGATGAGCGGCTTTGTCGTCGTATCGTCTATAGGAACATCGTCATCTTGGAGGGAAGTCTTGGCTTTGACACGGCGGTGGAATCCTGGAGCCAGTCTCTGAAAATGTAGATCACAGCACCCATGGCTTCAAAGTCCTCTCGGCGATCTTCAGCTTGTCTTCCCTAACTTACCCGGCATCTCCACCAAAATGCCACTTGGAAAATTAGAAAAGACAAACTCCAGGATGACACGGCAATTTATTTAAGGCAAAAACAACCTATGAATGATAAGCAATGAGGAAAGTTTATAAAGTAACAAAATATAAACATAAAAAATTATACTCTGTTAATAAAATAATAAAAACTTTGATACAATATTTTGTGATCCAATATATGGTTTTTAATTAAAAATAAATATTTATGTTTACTAAAAATAAGTTTGAGATAAACCATTGAAAATGGGGAAATGGAATCCAGAAAGGTGTTCTTACCATCACAAATCTGCGCTATACAGATTATACAGCCTTATTATTACAGTGCAGTATCAATTACAACTTGTAAATAACACATTCCTGTCCAGAAGTCCAACCCCTTCTCTACGTGGCAGGCGGGAGAAACAGCACAAGTAAGGGACTGCCCTGTAGGGTGAAGTACGGTGTCGTGAGCCCCGAGCCGCTACGGTAACCGTGAACAGGGAACTCTGAAATGTAGCTGACTAACGGGGCAAGGCATCCCCCTTTCCATGGAGGACAAGACACCACCAGATAACACATCGTAGGGACCTCGACCTGTTAGATCGAGAAGAAAGAAATTATTAATCATATCAAACGTTATATAAAGATACCTGATAAAATCTCGAAAACATCAAAATTTTACCAACTTCTTCGTTTTCGCAAAATGAAATAGAACCAAGGTTTAAATATACCGTGATCAGGTGGTGAAATAAAAAAAAAGCATCTTCTAATCAAAAAACTAAACATGAGGATGTCTTTTTAATACTATCTTTTAGAATAAATATAAACAAAATTTCGATTTTAAAAATATTTTCTAGAGTATTGGCCAATAACCTCTTCTTGATAGATCAAAAGCGATCAAATACAGTATATACGTTATTTGGTTTAGTTGTTCTCACTAGTGTGATGCAAGCATTTCTTCAACGACCAAACAAAATGGTCATAGAACCTTCTTGATAAATAAAAGAAGAACTATATATAAATGGCAATTCGCAAAAGAAAAAAAAAACTTTTCCCTTAGCGAATTGTCTTTTATTTCTAATTTTACTGAAGGGGGGGGGGGGGGGGGAGAAGTCCGACCACACCTCCCTGCGGTCCCCCCTGGACTCTTGAAATATTCAACCAAATTCTGGTTCGTTTCCAAGGTGACTAACGTGGCAACGGCATCCATTTTCCAATGAAGAGCTCCAAGATAGTGGATATTGCTGCTGCTGTGATGGAGATGCATGGAGACATCTGAGACTCTTCTTTGGACACGACAACAACAACAACAACTGAACGGATTATAGTATTAAAAAAGTAAGAACTATTTAAGACCCAGCGTGTGTATGCACACACAACATACATATAAGCTAAATAGTGAAAAAAATAATAGAAAAAAATAAAAGAAGTCAGGTGTTGATATTAAAAATAAATAAGGCATATCCTGGAGCACATGTGCTTTTTTGGTCGCAGTGGTACAGATTGTTCCACGCTGACGAATGCCAACAGCACGAAACGCGTTCGTGGATGGCTTTTCTTGATTTATCAAGAAATTGGGTAGGAAAAATATCAGGGAACAGGTTAAATCAATGTTTAGTTGTTTTCTGTTACACTAGATATTGCTCTGCCATCTAGAAAGCACATGGGCTCCTGGTCAGGATATGCCTTCTTTATTTTTAATAAGCTAAATTATACGAAAAGTAGATATACATTTTTGAGTATATCAGAATAGGAACAAGAACATTCTCAACGCTGGGTTAGTTAATTTTGTTATGAAAGAAGTTAAGGAGTCTGTTGACCAAGTAGCTACAAAATGGTGGGTAGAGTCAAGGTCCTAATGGAGAATTATCCGGAATTGTTGTGAATTGAGGCTGTGTCAACACTGGAGGAATGTGGGAGCCAATCACATAAAGGTTAGACAAATATAGTGGAAATTACTTCTCCTTATATGGGCATGTATAAAGAATAGGTTGCCAGATACCTGAGTTTGGAAAATCGAATTATTTTTAATTAAAGACTGTAGGTTCATATTCTGATGAAAATGCTCATATGATATGTTTCTGGCTAAAATACTGACTTTCAAAATGATATAAAATAAAATACTCAGGCTTTAATTTTGATTCGAAAGAGAGCACAGATATTTTCGAGTGATAAAATAGGTTGCAAGAAAATTATTTAAATTGATAAAATAAATACAAAGATAAAATTTGACACTACAATCCTTTATCAATTCCGTAAATTCTATCTCCGAAGATGACTGGTGTAAGTGCTGGTGAAATCTTGCATAGGTGCTAAGGGTGAATACTCTGAGAAACTCTGAAAATTTTAAAGTTGTAGTTTTGATAAAAATAAGTGATTGCAAAAACCTTTGTAGTGACTATTGTAATCATACTCTAAAGAGGACTTGTATACAATAACCTGCCCTCAACTCGCTGTCTTGCAATAGAGATTGACATCTTGAAGTGCTCGAAGCCTGCCATTTACAGGAAGGATAAACCAACGTTCGGCTTACAGGTGTAATTCTGTGTATGGTAATAGGATCTACAGAAAATGTTTTAATTATGTCACTTTGCGATTAACTATCCTCGCCTTTCTTCTATCCTATGTAAATAAGTTGCTTCATCCATTCCGGGAAATTGGCGTTCTTCGCTCCAGGAACCAGAGTTATCTCGTTTTGTTCAAAATGAATAATCTTTGTCATCCTTATACGTTTGTCTTCCAAATTTTCTACGTGACACCCGGTATCGAATCACGCATTGAAACTTTTTCTGAAAAAAAAAAAACACCTAAATGATCACGATTCTTGAGAAAGTCTATTCCCACCAGTGAGGGCAAGTAAACAAACGAAGTTCTGGTACCCTAGTGAGTGCATAAGTCGAACTGATTTCAACATATTGTTGCACCAAGTTGCAGCTTTGGAGGGTCGTCGACCTTGGTTTCTTTTCTTGGTATTATACACGTTTCCCGAGCGGGTTTCCATAGTCAAAGCAAATAAATAAAAGTAAAAAAATAAATAAAATTAAATAAAAATAAATTACCTTTTAAAGTTATTGCGTTTATTTATTCTTGTCTTCCTCGTAGGTCGCGATCCACAGTCTTCGTCTATCTCCTCTCTCGCTCCAATAAGCAATAAGATATATGTACAATAAAATATTACAAAAGGAATAAAACTATAAAAAGAAATGATGATAATCTAAATAATCTGTTTCAAAAATAAATAAATGAATATATAATTTGAATTTTAAATATATTAAAAATAATATTATAAATAATTTCCCACTTTCATAGGTTTCTCCGTCTTGTAACCCCAAGGAGAATCCTCTGTAAGACCTGTGTGTCTTAATAATGGTTTTTGTGTGTGAAAAAAAAATATTATAAATAATTTTAAAAATACGCGCATTAATCATGATGCAACAATATGTAGACATGTGGTGCACTTACAGTAGAAGCAGTCGCCAACACCACATGGCCTGTAGTTGGGATAAGCACTACCACCACCTAAAAGAATAACCAAAGTTCTCTCGTTATAGTGTATATAATTTTGAAAGATAACTCTCCACCAGAGATTAGAGATTTCAAAAGAATATCCTGTCAATATTCACAAAGAATTCTGCTCTCTGAGTCACTCTGCCATTTTACTGAAATACTTTGTTTGATAAATTGAGGAAATAATCGCAAAAAACGACGCTGATTTGTTTGTCGAGGCAATAGCACACTCCATATTGAGTATACTTTTCCTATACCAAACAATTTCATACAGGTATAAGTTTCAAAATAAAATATTTGTCGAGAAATTTGTTTACAAGTCTTTTCATACATCAACCATATGATATATAAGTTCATCAAATTTAATGATATTTCATCCATTATTTTTTTGTTATCATTCATTTACCAATTCAATAAAATAAAGAGCGCGCATTTATTTTTAAATATATATTTTTTAAATTTGATTGATTATCAAATTAATAATTAATTAAATTATCAAATTATTAATTAATTTTTTTTAAATTAATTTTTTTAATTTAAATTTTTATTTTTTTTATTTTTAAATAATTTTTTTAAATTTAATTTAATTAATTTTAAATAAATATTTTTAAATAAATATTTTTAAATAAAGCGCGCACTTATTTTTAAATAAATTAAAACGAGAACGAAGAGGACTTTCTTATTTTAATATTTGCGAGGACCGTGACGTCCTTCTACTGGCTATAGAATGGAAGATATGAACGACTATATATATAGAGCTAAAAAATACAAATTTACATATTGAAAATTAATGTTAAACATCTAAATTAACATACAGCAGAGATTAACTAAGAATACATATTTACATCTGAATTAATATACAACGGCGTAAACTATTGTAATTGTGAGGGATAAGGAAGGAAGAAAATAACTATGAATGTGATGTTTAAGGCATAATGACGGGTGGATGTGGAGAAGTGCTATTTCAACAGAATATGGTATGAGTCAGGTATATTTAAGATTATTTTGTAATCGTGGAACTGAAATTTGCTTGCGCCATCTGTCGCAATAAATATCAACTGACCGTTAATTTGTATTTATTCAAGAATATAAAAACAACAACAAAAGCTTTATTAAGACCTTTCAGTCTTATACAAATTCTCCGAGTAGAAATGTAGAGGTACATGTAGGAAAAACAGCAATAATAAGCATTGTTATTATTATAATTTTAAAAGTTAATCACATTTTTTTCAAGAATAGACTTTCTTGATAAATCACGTAGGTGTTCCAGGTTGCTGACCCACGTAGTGCACGCTGTACCCTAACGACCAAAAAGCTGATCCTAGAGGCTTTTTGAAAAATCAAGGAATAGGTATTTACGATGACCGACGACGCCATTAAAGTTGACATATGTTTAGTTGATATTTTTTCCTACAGATGGCACAAGCCATCAGCAACTATCAGTTACACAATCAGAAGATGTTTTTTTCTTAATTTATTCACCTGGAGATCCCCCAGTGCAGTTTTAATTTTGTGCTATTTTTGAAATATATATCTCAAAATGTGATAAAAAAAACATGCGCTATAAGTAGACTAGAAGGTGACTCAGAACAAATGCAAGCAGAGTGTGTGTTTGATACTATCCAAAGTTGTATATAAATAGATATAACGGGGGTGATTCGCTACTCGTCGTGTCGCCAAACTCCTTACAAACAAACACACTCGAGCGAGCGGCCACGCTTTTCTCGAGCTCCGCCGTTTTTCCGCCCTGGCGGGTGGATAACTACTGGCAGAATGCCGAATGTGGTACGGGCTGATAGCCCTTTGAAAGCTGAACAAGTATCTGAAAGGTACGGCTTCGCACCTCCAACCAGTGCAGAGATATCTTCGAAAGTTAGTTTTCAGAACGAAAATTCAATTGAAATGCAGGAAACTGCCAACAATGTAAATTCACCTACTGGCAGCAACTATGCAAACTCCTTACAAGACACAAGCACTGTTTTTTTCTCCGATTTATACAAAAATTCTGTAAAAAGAAACGAATTTATTAAAACATCATCGTAGCTAATTTAGAAAAAATAATTTCCTCCTATCCATGCCCCGGGAAATTGTTGGGAGGGCCAGGTTTATCAGTGGTGAACTCTCCCTGCGGTTTCCCCAATTTAATATGGTCGGTTAACTGACTGGGAGGAGAAATCACCACTGATGAGTTTTATTATTGCAGTAGACACAGTAGGAAATTGTTTTTTAAAATCAGCTTTGAAATATTTCTATGAAAAATAGACACTTCGGCCAGTTAGAGTTTTTTATTTTTCTCAACGTTTCGACAAAAATCTTATGTCTTCGTCAGGAGAAGTAAATAAAATAAAGCATTTGGCAAGGCGTTAAAAATTGTTCTGAGGTTGCAAGGGCGTTCTCACCTGATTTTTCGAATTTAGTAAAACCTCAGAACAATTTTTAACGCCTTGCCGAATGCTTTATTTTATTTACTTCTCCTGACGAAGACAAAAGATTTTTGTCGAAACGTTGAGAAAAAAAAAAAAACTCTAACTGACCGAAGTATCATTTTTCATAGAAATATGAATGCCGGCCAGGCAGCCTCTAGCTTTGAAATAGTGTTAGTTCTTACTTGAGAGAGGGTGCACGCTTAAATAATCCATTTAGCGAAAATATTGACAAAATGTGATACATTTATGTTTTAAAATCTTTAATACATAAATATATAGAGACGTCGGTAGACAAGTGGTTGAAATGAAAATATAGGAAAGAAACCATGGAATATAAGCTGGATAGGAGAGGCAGTAACATGATCTCTTAGTTAAGAGTGGGCAACCTCAAAACACTTCTCTTCTTCTTTCTTATCTCCACTCAATCATATTAGGGTATCAAGCTTGTAGAGCTCATGACTGGGTGATGTAGGATGCGTCTGCTTTTGTCATTAAGACTGGAAGCACTACTCAGTGGCAGGCCGACTTAGCTTTAAAAGAAATGGCTGCCTCTGACATGAGGAACAGACGCCATGTGCAGCCGCTCCTAACATGGAGTATAAACGCAGCTCATCCTGTATCCATGGATCACGAGCCCTTACTATCAGCCGGGCCAGTTGAAACCAGGTTTTTTACCAAACTTGTTTCTGCTCCCCCTCCTTTTCATCCGGGCTTGGGACCGGCAAAGGCGGAGTTGCATTTCTCTTAAAAGGTAGAAACAAGGCAAAAATGTGACTCCCAGTCCACCTTTGATTAACTGTTTAGAATTTCAGCTGCCTGTAGGACAGGCTCTTCGCACAAGGGATGGATGACAAAGCCAGCTCCATTCTCGCGTCAACAAAAATGTCCATCTGCATGTTTTTTCCAAGCCTTGAGATAAAAGGAGACAACGAAGACCCACTGATTATCTGGAGGAAGACTCTTCGGCGTTGGGGAAGCCTCCTCGACTATATATAACTGTGTAAATAGTATTATTTATAGTGTTTCCCTATTACTATATTGTAGTAAAATATTTTGCTACTCTGTAAATTTCTCTCATTGCCTATCTTTTGTTTATCATTCATAATTTGTTCTTGCCCTAAATAAATTACTGTATTATCCTGAAGTTTGTCTTTCCTAATTTTCCGCATGTCAATATATTATCGTTTAACTTAATGTGTGCTTTAACATTAATGTATGTCAAAAAAAATAAGATAAAACTAGAAAGAATTGAAATGCTCTAAGTCCAGGAGTTGATTTAGGATCCACTCAACATGGGATAAGAAGAAGAAAACGTACTTAGTGTTTTCTTTCCGTTTTTGTAAATTGTATTAGCTAGAGTTAAACTTGTCTTAAGTGCGAAGCTGTGTTGTCTCCTAAGTGATATGGCTGAGCACAGGTTTCACTGAAGACAAAATGATCCTGAAGAAGAGCAACAACAGGTGTAGCCACGCTCTGAAGTCGTGCATTACCCTAAATATGATCTAGGCCACATCGATTCTGCCGGATTGTAATTTGTGAGCGAAGATGGACGATGTCTTCTCTCCCCCCACACTCCTATTTTAAGGAATCGCGAAGCCATTTTTAGCTGCTTCTCTCCCGCCAACGAAAGTCTTCTTTTTAATCGAGGAAGGGATGATTACAGAGTGGGAAAATCTGCTCTAGTTTGGGAGGGAGGGGGGCGTTGAGAGTGAATCTGCAGCTTGGCCTCTGGATAGAAAGTAAGATCTGCTAGTTTTCCTGGAATGAGTCAAATTGATTTTTAAAAGGTTTTCGTATCTCCTTCATCTCCTTGGAAACAAGAGAGGAAAGTTAACTGCTCCTCTAATAAGGTAAAATAAAGTAGTTTTCAAATCCGTGTAAGCATGCGCTTCCTCTGTGTGTATGTGTGGAATGTTTGCCCGTGTACCTGAATGAATGTGCGTCTGTACTTGATTCAAGGTTCATATTTGTGATCATGTATGATTGTCCGTTTTAAATGTTTGTGCGCGCTTGTGTGGGATTGTCCTTGTTTATGTGTTAATGCGAGCTTGTGGGATTTCCTTGCTTGAGTATTTTTTCTTGCCTGTGCTCGTGCGTGTGTGATTGTTCTTTTTTGAGAGAGTGTGTGTGTTCTCTCGTTTAAGCGTTTATGCCCTCTTGTGTGCGATTGTCTTTGTTTATGTGCTTGTTAATATAGTGTGTTTTCTCTTTCAACTGTTCGTGTTTACCTATGTGTGCAGGCCCGCGAGATCTCTGTGTTTGCGCAGGTCCGTCCGTACATCTACGGGACTGCCTGCGTGAGCATGAACCTTTAAGTAAATATTCTAAAATTGCCTATAGTAATGAATTCCTTCTCGTTTAGGTTTATATATGACAGTATGTTTTGCGTGTTTTAAATAGAAATAAATCATATTTTATAATATTTAATGTGTTCACAATGATTTAGCGCGCCGTCTGTATACTTGAAAATATTTGTGCAATTATTACAAAACTAAATTCCTTATTGCAATTGTAATTGTAATTCGTGGGGCAAATATTCACTTGGGGAGATCCCGGGTGAAGCCGGGTCATAATTTATAATTGTATCGAATAGTATTTGAATAAAAAACAGCTTTTATTAAATACACACGCGGATAAAAATGCTCTCAGGTAAAACTCGGGCGTTACCTGGTTCATTCAGCTAGTTACCGATATTTCATTTGGCTGAACGCCGACCTTTGTTTCCAAAGTTTCTTTCCCGTTTCCAATAATTATTTTCAAGGAAAATTCGAACCAATAGGGTTCATATAAAAGTAAAGAAGGTGTGATTATATATTTCCGCTGTGAGACACCCGTGGTTGGAATGTAAGTGTAATTTCTAATCGTTGATAGAAAGTCTCCCCATTGTGTGGTCTTGCTAGGCGAGAAGCGCCTCAGAATCAAAACTAGCTAAAATCTCTTTGTGAAAATAGTACAATCCATAATTAAATCTTCAAAATAAAATAAATAATGAAAAGCATATATTAGAAAGTTATTTAATTTCCAATATTTTTCCGTTTTTGCATTCTACCAGCTGAAATATTGGTAATTAAATGAATTTTCCAATCCAATATATGCCTTTTTAATATATTTCAAGTACCAATATATAGTGAAAACTCTCAAATATATGCATTAAGCTCTTTTTCTTGGAAAAAAAATATATACAACGGTCCTTATATTTTCACAAGTCCGTCCCTACCAATGAGTGCAAAGAACCAAATGGTATCTTGGAAGTGTAAAACTTCCTTTCTACATTTGTAGACATGTAGTGCACCTATATAGATAATTTAAAATTACCGATGGCTTACTCAACTACTTATTATGGCCTGCGCCATGTGTACTTAAGAAAAGTATCAATCGATCAATGCCTTTGATAAGACCATTAGTCCTATATACAGGATCTCCTGCCCGGTATAGAAAAGGAGCGTACAAAAAGAGGGAGAAAGACGTTCCAATATACAAAGAAGTTTTATGGGAAATATGTACATTATTTTGAGATATAATATTATTTATATATATAATAGAATCGCCGTATGCCGTGGTCCATTTGGACGAGGAAAGTGAAGACTAGAACGCGGCTGATTCCACACTCGCCTGTTCAGTGATTCGCTAACCATGACGTATGCACAAAGGAACGTGTGGCCATTGGACATGCGTCGGACCTGGAGGCTGTTGTTGGGTGCTGCGATGCCTGGAGTATAGGAGCTCCATCTATTATTTCTTCCTATGGTGAATCTGTATAAGACCGATGGTCTTAATAAAGCTTTGTGTGTGTCTGTGAATATTATTTATATTGATTATAGAAGTAATATATACATAAAGAGAACGATCCCCTCTCCCATCAAAATAAACGCTAAAACTAAGCGCAATCTATTGACCAACTCAGCAAGCTAGTAGACTCGGGTTGTGGTGACAAAGCTATAACACCAGTTTTGGCAAACTCAAATGGTCGACCTGGAGACCATCGGTTTACTCGAAATCTTGGAAAATTCTGAAGATATCATGAATCCTTCGCTGATATCGTGAAATCAACGTATCCATGAAGTGGTTCTTTTGAGTTTTTCCAAAGATGATGTTGTGGCTTTGTCATCGACCTGACTCCGCTAGTTTGTGGAGGAGGTCAATAGATGGCTTTTTATATTAGCATCTAGTATTTTGATGAGAGAGATGACCATTGCTATCGTATATAGGTCGATCTTAATCTCCATTTCTGTAGATAAATGCTATTTTCACTTCTGTTTATCTATCTGGGATAATCCTGTATGGGACAAGTGTCTTAATAAAGGCTTCTGTTGTTGTTGTATCATATTTTAAATGGAGCAATAGAACTCTATCATTTCTACAGATCAATTGCAAATAGATTCATACACAAAAGAGGTACTGAGAAAAGTTTTAGAACAGATGTATAAATAAATCCCTTTTCAAACAAAGGCTCACGTGCACATGGGGAAAGGGAGAAAAAAATTCTGTATTATTTTGTTGTTGTATGACGAATCCATACAGAGCAATGGGCCCTAATAAAAGCCTTTTTGTTGTTTTTGTTGTATTTTAAATGGACCACCGTAAAATATTGTACATGCAGACAACAAATGTAATGAATTTAAAGTCTAAAAATAAGCTATACGAGGAAATCACCCAGGCAGATAATGTGTGTCAAGATATCCCATTGACTCTAGAAAGGAAATTCCAGTCACATCAAGCGGAAAACGGTCCATCAAGGAAGTTTTTAATTTAAAATCTTAATGTAAGGATTTGAGATCAAGTTCTCTCTAGGTCTCTTTTACACACATAGCGATATCCCTATTCTTCTTTCTCCATATTTTCTCTTTAATGCATTTATGTCCACTTATATAGTTTTATTGATACATTCTTGTTTCAGGGGGTCGGTGGAAGGCTGGTTAAACCGTTTGGTTTTCGACCACTACAACCCGTGTTCGATTCCCGCATTGGACACTTTTTTCTGTTTAAAAAAAAAATGCTCCAATGGCCCCCGATTCTTGCAAAAGTCCAACCCCACCAGCGAATGCAAGTAACCAAACGGGGCTCTGGCACATTTGTAAGTGCAAAGTCGAACTGCTTTTCACATGTGTAGACATGTGGTGCTTACAGTAAAAGCAGTCGCTAACTATCCACCATGATTATCATGGCCTGTACCACGTGTACTAGGGATAAGAAAAAAAAAAACCTGTTGTTTCATATAACATTTATATCTACACTTAGCATCTAATCAAGGTTATTGATTTTACCAAACTCAACAATCACAGAGCCAATAGTAGATATTTATACATATACATATTGTTATTAGTTTGTTTAAAACAATCAATGACTTACGCAAACGATTTACTTTGGAGGATCAACCATTATTTATTTTATCTTCGGCTGCAGGTTGCATCTTTTCCAACATAAACAAACTATAATGAACTATATATTTACATGAAAAGAATGTAGATAGCACAGATTATTATTTTGAAGACATTTTATGAAAAAAAACTTTGGAAAAAAAATAATTATTCAAATTTCAACAATTACATAAAATCTGTTTTTTTTTTCAAATACAAATTGAACAAATTTGACAATTTAATATATTTACAAATTATATGTCCGTTACGCATATATTACATAATAAAAATGCATATATTGGATTGAATTAAAGATTTATTTACTAATATTTTTTTCGGTTGGCTGAACGCCAACCTTTGCTGGTTGGATGTGCGGTAATTGAGCAATGCCTAGCTATCTCTTTAAGAAAAAATGTAATGCCTTGACAAAGGTTGGCGTTCAGCCAACCGAAATATTGGCAAATAAATCTTTTATTCAATCCAATATATGCCTTTTTATTATCTAATGATTTAAATATGGATTGCCCTATTTTCAGAATATACATGTATGTAATATACATTTTCTATCCATCACTTAATTGATCTCTAGCGACTGGTAAAGAAAAGAGAACTTTCTGCATCCTTAGCAAAAGAATATATTTATAGACAGGCTGAAAATATTCCAAGTTTTCCAAAGCTGGGGTTGTGGCTTTGTCTTCTTCTTCTTTCTTATCTCCACTCAATCATATCAGGGTATAAAGCTTTGACAACCATCATGATTGGGTGAATTAGAATGCGTCTGCCTTTGTCATTAAGACTGGGGCACTACTCAGTGGCAGGCTACAAAAGAAAAGGCTACAAAGAAACTTGGCTACAAAAGAAATGGCCGCCTCTGACATGAGTTCCAATTTTAGTATATGTACCGCCGAACAAGTGTGTACGCCTCTGACATGAGGAACAGACGCCATGTGCAGCCGCTCCGAACATGGAGTACAAACGCTGCTCATCTTGTATCCCTGGATTAGGAGCCCTTACAGGGTACTGTCAGCCGGGCCAGCTGAACCCAGGTTTTTTAGTGAGCTTGTTACTGCTCCCTCTCCTCCTTTTTCATCCGGGCTTGGGACCGGCAAAGGCGGAGTTGGCTTTGTGACCGACCAAATCTACTAGATTGATTACGTTAAGTTTCTGCGACTATTTTGAGAAAAGTGGGAAATCTCTCTCTTTTTTTTATTTTTTTTTTATAATAATTAAAAATATCATACAATAACAACAGAAGCCTTTATTAAGGACACTCGTCACATGCAGGATTCTCCCAGATAGGTAAAACAGAAGTAAACATAGCAGTTATCTACAGAAAGTGAAGATTAAGATCGATCTTTCTTCAAGTTGGATCTATCATCTGTGTTGCGCCTATTGTCTGTGCTGTTTTCCACAATTTGTGAAAAGATAATGCATTGGGTTTGTTTTTCACTACTTTTGCCGCTATAACATATGGAGATATTCATAATCAATCTTTTGACAGAGAATTTCTCTTTCCTCCTCCAGTGCCGGACGTGTAGTGTAAAAAGTCGTAGCTAAATTCGCTATTGTATAAAGTGCACTTTAAATTCTTAGATTTCAATAATGAAACGTGATTATGTTTAAATAGCGTGAAATAATTCTTACTTTGGCAACGCAACGTTTTACGGTCATTGGAATATCATCGTTGAGGTAGCACTCCATTGTAGTTGATGTATGAAAAAGTTTATAGTGAGAATATATTACAGAGTTTCTTATTCTTGCATAATCCAACTGTATAGACTGGTCTATTGCAGTTCTAATCACTAGAGGAATGTTTCTTAGTAAAGTATTTAAATCAGTACATCCAACAAGCCACGAGAAGCCGGAGTTATTTAACATCTCAGTCTTTAAAACCGATATTTTGTTCTGCAGAGGTTGATATATCCCATATGTGGGCCAGACAAATTGAAGGTTGTTGGGGTTCATTTTCAGTATTCTAATCCAGAATTTAGGGTTAATTTCTTAACTATGACATCGAGAGAATTTCTTCCTGTTTCTTCTCTCAGAATATCAATTTTAAATATAATAGAATTTGTCCTTATTGTTTTCGGAAGAGCATTGCTCGATGAAAATATGTATATGTAATTCTAATTTCCTATAAGCTTATTTCCATAGTTTTCTTTAATACCATTTCTGAAATTCCACCCTTCAGTGCTGCGTATATAAGCTGAATCGTTCAATACAGTATTAGAGCTCCAAAGAAGCTGTCTGGTAGATAAAATTGGCGAAACCGCTTGGAGGGTTCACCACTGATAAGCGAAGCTCTCCCAATATATTTTTTCATCACAGTAAGGACAGTAGAAGTTTATATTGTTTATAAAAGAAACATTCGTGCTTAAATCATTTTATTTCATTTTACGTGTATAGATAGTGCGTTATTGATTTGGGTTAATAATAAAATTGTGTTAACATACACAATCATCAGCAACAATAGAAACAAAAGCCTTTTATTAAGACATGTAAGCTTTCATGTATTCGTCCCGGGGTCTAATAATGGGATCAGCTATACACAGTCTTGTGGTGAGTTCCAAAATAACTTTATTAGGTACCACTCAAAAAGAACAACCTAGCTTATGTTATTTACAATGGATAATATGTACACGTTCTTCACATATACAGTGTATTTATATATTTACAAGGTTAGAGCCTTATGCGGGGTCTTGAAATTTTTGTTTTTTCTAGGTACATGTTTTTTTTTTTCGGTTTTTCAATTTTTCTACATTATTCTCAGTTGATATAATAGTTGCCTTGGCTTTGGTTTCCCTCTCTTTGTTTCTTGTTTATAGTCACAGACTTCTCTGAATGTTATATTTTCAAGATTTTATGATTTATCATAAAATTTAAAAGCTTGTTTTATTATGAAATCATTTATGTTTTCTATACTTAAATCCTTTCAAATAATACTACTCCTGACAAACCATGAGCCCCTATTATTTTCTTTATTATCTGATTTTCGAAACTTTCAAATTTTTTCAATGTGGTTTTGTTTGCGGTTCTTGTAGTGAGACATAGCATCCACTATGCATGTATTTTTTAAAAATTTATATTCTAATATTTTTCTCTGAACTGTAGAACTGGTGGTACAAGTAGAAAAACTCGCTTCGGTCACTGATTCAGAAATCTTTTAAATCACACACACACACACACACACAAAAGCCTTTATTAAGACACACAGGTCTTACAGAGGATTCTCCTTGGGGTTACAAAACGGAGAAACCTATGAAAGTGGGAAATAAAAAATGGAGAAAGATTATATACATTTGGTAAATATATACAGATTATAAGAAAGAATAAAAAATAAGAAGAATAAAAAAAAATCAAAAAAAGAGAAAAAAAAAAAAATTTTGGAAATATGGATGGGAGAAGTGGAGAGCGAAAAGAGGAAAGAAAACAGGTATTTACATATGGAACAAGACCATTTAAGCTCTCACACAGCACAGGTGGGCCATGTATTTTTTAAGAAATCTTTAAGAGATTTCCCAGGAAATCCTCGTGTTCAGGGTTGTAAGGTAAACACCGTTTTATCATTGTTAACTTATCGTATCTGCCTAAACAAATAATTGGATGTTGGTTCTGTCTTTCTCATCAAACAGAAATTTTTGGTATGTTTGAATGTTCGGTTAAGTCTTTCTTTTTTACAGCATTTTTATGGAAGTTATATAGATTTAGAGCT
Source organism: Cordylochernes scorpioides (assembly GCA_030710605.1). NCBI lineage: Eukaryota > Metazoa > Arthropoda > Arachnida > Pseudoscorpiones > Chernetidae > Cordylochernes > Cordylochernes scorpioides. The sequence goes on along the minus strand of CP092865.1, from coordinate 28,795,052 downwards.
ACTGAACTATTGTCTATAAAGTTGGATAATAAAGAATATAATGTGAAGTGTGTATGGCCTATCTTAGAGAAGAGTATTTTTCTTTCCGTGTCAAGAGGCATGCATTCAAATATATAATGTTCTAATTCATTTTCGGTTCTATTTTTGCATAGTTGGCAATACAAGTCTTCTGTCCTTAGATATTTTATATGGTCTTCTCGATATAAAACAAATAGAATTCTCAATTGCGCAATGAGGCGTTTAGCCGGCAGTGGGAGTTCACTTAGTAGATAGTTCTCTGCTGCGAATGTTTTATGTAAATATTTGTAGTGTGTGTGTAGCTTCGAATTGGTTATTCTTGATTGGTCGGTTTGGATAGACTGTTCTATAGTGATTCTGATAATTTGAGGTATTGCTTTCTGTAGAATATTGGGGTCTGAACAATTCTTTAACCACATGAATCCAGTTGAGTTTAGGATATTCATTAAATTTTCTGTAAAACCTATAAAGGCATTCGTCAGAGTGGACGTTTCCCATAATTGGGCTAGATAGATTGCGGGCAATCTGGATTTTTCCATTTTTAATATTCTTAACCAGAACTTTAGAATTAGTTTGGTTGCTGTGACTCCTAGTGAGAAGCGTCCGGTTTCCATGCGTAGTATGTAGCCTGGTGTGTTACTCGGCAAGTTCAATAGTCGTCGGAGATAGTTATTCTGAATTTGGTCCAAGATTTTGTACTTTTCGTTTGCCCAAATTGGAGCAGAATACAGCAGAGTTGACAGGATAATCGAGTCTAATAGTTTCATTGATGAACCAAATGAATTCAACCTGGATTTCTCCATAATTTTCCATACTTCGCCGGTAGCTGCAAGCGCTTTGCCTTTAAAGTATGAAGCCACTTGACTAAACGAGATTGTTGTTGTGAGGGGATAGCCAAGATAGAGATATTTCGATGTCACTGTCAACAGTTGGTCTCCCCAGAACCATTTGTCCGATTTTGCAGGGCGGCCACCATTTCGGAAAACCATTATCTTGGATTTTGATTCGTTCAGGGTTAGATGATTTGTTTCGAAGTATTTTTTCAACATGTTGATTTTTATTTGTAGATTGATTTTTGATTCTCCTATGAGAATTATGTCGTCAGCATACATCAAAAGGTGGACCGTTCCAAAATTAGGGAGGTATATGCCTGGTAGAGTAGAGTCATTAAAAATGTTGATTAAATCAGTTACAAAGAGTATAAATAGATAGGGTGATAAGGGTTCTCCTTGTAACACTCCCGATCGGATTTTGATGGGTTCAGTAAATAGTCCATTCCATCTCACCGTCGTTGTCATTTGTTCGAAGTAGTTCCTGATAAGGTTAACAAAGCGGAAATCCAGACCTAATTCACCCAATTTTGACCACAGAAGTGAGTGGGGAACAGTGTCAAAAGCCTTTTTTAGGTCCACAAAAAAAGCATAGAGTTTTCTTCTTTTGCGTCTGAGAGTCAGCTGTATCAAGGACAACAGTGTGAATATGTGATCTTGACAGGAGTAGCCTTTTCTGAATCCGGCCTGGTTTTCTGGAATAATTGATCTCCCTTCAATCCAGTTGCGTAATCGCGATTTTAGTATTGATGTGAAAAGTTTTGACAGATTACTAATAAGGGCAATTCCGCGGTAGTTTGATGGATTATCCCGGTCACCGCTTTTAAAAATAGGATGGATGATAGATTTAGACCATATTAAGGGATATGAACCAGAATTAATGATTCTGTTGAATATATTTTTTAGAGTAACAAGGTGTTCGAAAGGTAGGGTCTTTAATGCTTCATTCGGAATTTCGTCAGCGCCACAAGCTTTTTCATTTGCCAGACTGGAGATTTCTCTAGTTATTTCTGTTATAGAGATTTCACAGTAGAGTTCAGGATCAATTCGTGAGAGAGTAGATAGGTCGCTTCCTATCGTCGTTTCAGCAGAGAGCAGTTTGTTGTAAAAGCATTGCCACTCTAAAATTGTTATATTTCCTTGTATATAGCTTTTGTCTTTCAAGGTAGCTATAGTTTTCCAAAAGTTTGCGGAGTCACGGGCATTTTTAAGAAGTTCTTGTTTTGCCTGAAGATATTTTTTCTTGTTGAAGTTTATTAAGGTCGTGTACCTTTTCCTATTTGAGACATAAATATTGCGGTCTACGTCAGTGTTCGTTTCCTTAAAGGTTGTGAGGCTTGCCTTAGCAGATTTTTTGGCTAAATAGCATTCCCTGCTATACCAGGGTTTCGATTTTGGGCGGCCAGGTCTGACCTTAATGCGCATATCTGCAGCAAGCATTGCGTTTAGTATTTGTTTAGAAAATGTATTAACTAGGCTGTCAAGATTCTGGTCTGTAGAGACTTGATTGTTGTCAAGATTCTGCGAAAAGAGGGATGTGTTATCAGGTGCCCATCTGTATCTTTCAAAGCAGGGATAGACGGTTTCTTTCGTTCGTTTGAGATTAGATAAGTTAGACATGTTTATTGTTAGTGGAAGGTGGTCCGAGTAAAATCTTTTAAATCTTTTTACTTGTTACACTGATAGACAATATGAGACTGCCAATTTGGTGTCTTTCCTCTTGAATTCATTGCAGTATAAGGTCTGTAGAAATTAACCTAAGTCATCTTAGTTTGTATATATTGATATATATGTATGAAAATAAATTATATAGCGTAAAATTTGTTTCTATTTCTCATCAATAGATGGCGTTAATTTGAAGTTTGGCAGCCATAGTTGTATGAATATTCATCAATGGCTTTATGTTTGAATGAAAATTTCACCTGAAATCGTAAAATAGTAACAAAATAGTATGAAAAAAAATGCTCATACCAAATCATATATATATATATTCTTGAAGCCGGAAGCAATGAAGAATATATTCAATGCGATATTCTATCTTGAATATCATCTACGCATAACTCACAAAAAAACTTATTTAAAAAAAAAACAGTTTTTATTTTAATGTTCTAAGCGAATTTTTAAGAAAATATTAATATGTTGTCAGAGTCAAAGAAATAAATACCCCAAATTGTGTTAATATTCAAAAATAGTCAACTATATTGCTAAATCAAACATTTGGTCAATAGCCGACAGGAATTGAAAGAAATTTCCTCTTGTTTCTTTAGGAGGGATTTTAGAATAACGGTATGAAGAGAACAAGTCAATGTAATTTAACGTGAATTTGTGAAAGGTATAAAAATATAATGATTTTTTCACACAATCAGGATATTTCTTTCATTTGAAATGTATGCTTTCAAACGAAAATCGCTCTTCGACTGGCTTATATTAAAAAACACTTATACCACATTACGCTAAAATGTAAAAAGCTTATTACATTTTTAAATATCTTCAAAAATGAGGCTGTGAATATGCATGCTCAAATGTACAAATGATCGTAGTTAGAATGTTACTTTCATATAAGCAGCCTCTAGCGCTTTTCACCTAAACGTTTGCATATCAAATAATGTGGGAAAATGTTTTGAATGTAATCTTTGTCGGTGTCTGGTTGGATGTGCGGCGATTGGGAAATGCCGAGCTATCTCTTTATCGGCAGGTTGAAGGGAAGCATGCTGAGGTCAATAAACCTTTGAAGGAAGAAACTCGGTCCTGCCACACCTTACATCATCATTATCACCGCCCCAAATCACCCCTGTCTTCTTGGGCAGCGATGAATGGACTACCCGTCTTCTTTAATAAACAGCATTGTTCTACCACCATTGGTAAATCCACAAATCCTAAGGACTCAAGCTTATTCTTAAAGCTTATTGTAATCTTTTATAAAATGTTATAGGTCTAAATATTAGAATGGTTTCTTTTGAAGAGACATTATAACTCTTTTACGATTTCTTATGAAACAAAGTTTCGTTTTATTTATTTTTTAATTAAATTGTGTGCTATTATCAACTATAATGCGTTTTTTTTCTAGCGCTTTTCGTTTCAATTAATGAAAGCTATTTGATAGAGAGTGAGAATACAATAAAAAAAATTGATATTTTAAAAAATATATAACAAAATGAATTGTAACATATTAAGATTTTCTTTTGTTTTCTTGTTTTTTTACAATAGAAAAAGACATTTTTATATGTGGAATTTCAACTTTCGGTAATAAAAAGAAAGTTTTTATCTCAGCTTATGCTGATTCAATCAATCACATTTTCCACAACATCAATCTTGCACGCTACAAAGAACAATTCAACCTCGCTAATTCTGCTCAGCAAGCTTAATCTATAAGATTAAATTAGAAGTGAAATATAAATTTATTGAATTAAAGCCATTTTCTGCTGTGAGAGGATAGGGAAATTACATTTGTAAAAAGTAAGAAACTTTAAAGAACGTTTTCTATGTGTATCACATATTATTCTTTCAAAAATAAATTCTTTTTATTTTAATGCTAGCTGCTACCATGAAAAGCGTGTGGCTCTTAAAATATTCCTTGTTCCGTGACACGTGAACTAACTGTGGTAAAATAAGCTATTCCATCCATGGTTGATAAAACAGGCCAAGTCGTTGGTAAGGTTCACCACCGATGTGTCAAACCATCCCAAATCTTCATATCATTAATTGTATAAATTCTTCCTATGTGATTATGATTCTTTGATCCTAAATATCTAGCCATTGTCCATTTTATTGTCCATCCAAATAGTTTTCAGTCTTCCAAGTCATGTTATTTTGTCTTGTAGTATTACAAGGTTGTCTAAAAAGTTCGTAAACACTTGCAAAAAATTGAAATACCAATATTATTCGCCGTTATGTATAGTGTCTTTGTATTATGTATATAATAATTATCGTAAAGATAGAGGCTGCCTGGCCGGCATTCATAGTTATATAAAAAAATAGACATTTCGGCCTGTTGGAGTTTTTTAATAAAAAATAAAAAACTCCAACTGGCCGAAGTGTCTATTTTTTATATAATAATTGTATTATGTATTATTATGTATTCTCCGTAATGCACAAAGGAACGTGTGGCCATTGGACATGCGTCGAACCTGGAGGCTGTTGTTGAGTGCTGCGCTGCCTGGAATATAGGAGTCCATCTATTATTTCTTCCTGTGGTGAATCTGTATAAGACCGGTGGTCTTAATAAAGCTGTGTGTGTATGTATTCTCCGTAATAATATTATTCGTCAAGTGATAAGAAAAACAACACGAACTTTTGGGACAACCATATACTTGCAATACCTCTCTCTACTCTCTAGTATGAGTTAAAATGACATTATCATTCACGAAATTTCATCATGCTGTGAGAATAACTAAAAATCATGGCTGAAGAGAGAATGAGGACAAAGAGGTGTTCCAGATCCCGAGATAGCTACAGCGGGCACGTAGCGCCTGACTAGTTAGTCCTGCGACCTACATAACTTGACACCAATCGTAGCCACACCTCAGGTGGCGTCATTTGTCAACAGATGACCACTGTCCAGCAATTGTCTTGCATTGGGTCACAATGCTTTGTAATTGTGTCAACGGCTGCATTGTCCTCCTTTCCTACCATCTGCATCCTTCATTTTAAACAAATTCTCCATGTATCAAGGTCAATCCGAGCTATAAAAACGACATTGTAGAAACTTTTACGAGTTTTTTACTACATCTACTTGCAAAAATTTAGAGCATCAACTTTTTAAACTTCAGTGAGAGAACATTTTATATAAAAATTCAAATCCATGTAAAATGTTTCGGGCATACATTTTTTAAATATATGCTTTATTAAGGCTAAAATGTTTTATGTTTTTCCCCCTTTCACTAGCTATTCTTTAATTAAATGCATATAAACAGATTTGTAAAAACTGAAACTATTAATCTATAAATGTTCAACTAGAGCTGACAAATCAATAAAATACTCCCTTGTATCAATATTGAGTGAAATCAATCAGGCCTCCGGGGTGTCTTTTCAAAACATTTGAAATTATAACCACAGCTTAATATGTATTCCTTGCTTTCTTAGTTATGCCCTAGAGACCTATATTTATTTGTTTGTTCTCTTATTAGATATATATATTAAAATATTTTGTCTCCATTTGTATAATACACTGGTGTCCAAAAAATAAGAAACTTAACCAATATTGAAATTTCTCAAAAGCTAATTTATTAACAAATATATAATTTAGTATACAAATAGTTTAAACTATGGAGAATAGTTTATGAAAATATGAAAATAAAAAAAATATTTGAAATTATGAAATATGCAAATTATTACCAACATACCCAAAGCTAAGGTTCCAGATCTTAAAGAAATAAGATATCAATAGGGAGTATGATCACCTCTAACAGCTATCAAGGTCTCACAGCGAACCCTCATACTGTTTACCAGGCTTTGGAGGAGGTCCAGGGGTAGTAAACCCCACTCCTCTAATAGAGCAGTTCTTAGCTCAACGAGGGTTCTGGGAAGGGGTGACGAGCTCCAATACGCCTCCCTAGAGCATCCAACACATGCTCTATTGGATTCAGGTCCGGAGATCTGGCTGGCCAATCCATCCTTCGAATATTCTCACTCTGGAAATATTCATTGACTAGCCTAGCCCTATGCGGACGAGCATTATCGTCCATTAAAATTAAATTGTGACCAATTTGATCTCTATAAGGTCTTAGATAGGGCTCAAGGATCTCGTTCCTGTACCTTTGGGCAGTTAAAGTGCCCCCAGAAAAAATGTGGAGGGGTGTGCGACTGCTAGAATTGATGCCAGCCCAGACTAAGAGACTGCCCCTTCTAAAACTGTCTATTTCCCTGATGCTACTGGGATGATAGCGGGTTCCAGGCTCCCTCCAGATGAAAACTCGTCGAGAATATGTGTTTAAACTAAATCTTGACTCGTCACTGAAGAGAACATTGGCCCACTGATCATGAGTCCAGGCGTGATGTTCCAAGCACCAATTCAAGCGGGCTCTCCTGTGAGCAGAGGTTAAAGGGATACAGACCATTGGTCGTCTTGCATAAAGAGCACCTTCGAGAAGCCTTCGGTAAACAGTTTGTCTTGAAATTCTCGTTCCAGTAGCACTTGAGAGTTCATTAGAGAGTTGAATAGCTGTCATCTCCCTATGGCGCTTGGCAGTTACGACCAGATAACGGTCTTCAGAGGTAGCTGTTTTTCTTTTTCTACCAGAACCTTCTTTTCTTTCGATGGTTCCTGTCTCGAAGAACTGTTTCCATATTTTGCTGACCACAGATTTATTCACATTTAGCCATTTTGCTACTTCAACTTGTGATTGCCGTGCCTCCATTCTTCCAACAGCTCTCCATTTTAAATCATCTGCTAAAATTTTTCGTAAACTCATAATTAACTAAGGATTAAATAAAATTATAATTTGACAATTTTTAGATGGAGTAAACGACACGCCAAATAGCACACTTATAAAGACAAGCAAAAATTTGCATATTTTCAATTTTACCGAATCGAATGGTTGCGATAAATAAATTCTACGACTTAAAATACCTAATTAAATCATTTTTTAGCTTTTAGCGTTGTATATTTTAAAACATATCATTAAAAAACAAAAGTTTCTTATTTTTTGGACACCTGTGTAGTTAATATAAAAAAAATTATCATACAGAATTTTATAAAATTATGTAAAACAGTATGCGATTATATTTAACTCGTGTTCTATTGACGAATTATGATATCAGGTTTTCTCCTGTAGAAGGGCGTCCGTGCCCGAAAGATAGAGAATAAAAATGTTTTGTAAAGACACTTTTACCTGGAGGTCTGATTAATTTTACACAAATATAAATGTGTAAAAATATTTCAGGTGAGAAAAGTTCCCTATATATTTCCCTTATCTTAAGGACACACACACACATACACACAAAATCCGTTATTAATACTTAGAAATGGATTCAGTAGACAAGTGGTATAGACCACGACCCCGCATCCAATCCCTCATTGCGAACTTTTTTATTCATTAAAACACTAAACATTATTTTTGTGCCTTAATAACTAATAGATAATAACTTATAAAACGCGAAATCGTAAAACGAAAAGTTTCTTTAAAAGTTTTTTTATTTTATTGTTTTGCCTTCTTATAGGTTTTCTGTTTGTCCTCTGTAAGAGCAGTAATGCTAAAAAAAAAAACTCTGCAAAACATTTCACCTTATGATTTCGGGCTTTTTATGAATTTTCTCCAGGTGATTATATAACTCAAGAATTTACTTACTTATTTAACGATTTAAACCTGATTACTTATAGCAAAACACGACGCTACAAACTTTTTCACACAAATATATGATATATATATTTAAAATGTTTTATTCAAACATATATCTTCTTCCCCTTATCTGTGACAGAATGAGCACGCTTTATGATCATAAAGTGTTTACTTGTTAAAAATCTTTGTTTTCCCCGAAACATTATTATATTAATAGAACAATATGATAGAGAGATTTTTATAACCCAGGTTCCTGGAGCACAGAGCGCCAACTACCCGGACGACCATAAATATATTGCTATGTCATCCTGAAGTTGGTCTATCATAATTTTCTACATTACAATATTATTATTTATTTTTTTTTAAAAGCACTAAAAACATTATTAATGAATGATGGGGCAAATAAAAACATATTAACTAATAATACATAAGTCGGTGGATGAGAGGATAACACGCTCAATTCCCGACAGTCATGAACCGGGATTGAATCCCGCGTTAAAATTTGGTTTAATATGTGAATAGCCTTCACATATTATTCACTGTTTCAATTATCATGAACTAGGTTGCTCTTGCTGAGCGGTACCTATCAATGTGATTTTGAACCAGGTAACTAATGTGGTCCAGAGCAGCAGCTTTACACACCCAAGATAGAGGACATTGCGACTGCTGTGATCGAGATGTATAGAGACATCTGAGGCTCTTCATTGGACACGATAACAACAACAACTAATGTGGTGGTGATGTCTTGTCCATAGAGCAGATCAGATCGGTCCATGCACCCTGATAATGCAGTAGCATGGACCGTCAATTCCTGATTTTGTTGTTACATGGAAAGGAGGAGGGTGCCCCGTTAGTCAGCCACATTTCAGAGTTCCCTGTTCACGGTTACCGTAGCAGCTCGGGGCTCACAACACCGTACTTCACCCTACAGGACAATCCCTTACTTGTGCTGCTTATCCGGGCCGCCACGTAGAGTTTGGACTTCTGGGTGGGATTAACTAATGTAAATTAGATGTTAGCGGGGCGGGCTCACAGAAAAAAATCTGTATTATCGATAAATCCGCACTAAAGAAGTACGTATCAGCGAGGTAGTACTAAGTATGAAAAGGCATGTGTACATGGATCCGTGAAACACTTATTTTTCAAAATATTTTGAGGTATTGTTCCCTCTTTACCAATATATTGCAAATATTGCCTTATTATATGATTATATTCAATGGATCTCCTATTAACTCAAAACTTTATAAACTTTAAATTCTAATAAAAATAAATATTTAGCGCTATTTAGTTTGAATTTAATTTTTACAACGCATTCTCGGAAGCTTTTTTTCTGCTCAATACGAAAAACACATTAGGTGTGTTGCAAATATTATAAACTATATTCTAATAGTTTAATAATAAAATTTAATAATTTTAAAATAATATCAAAAAATCATGAATACGCGAATCTCCCGTGTCTAAATCACAATTTAAATTCAAAATGTACTTTCTCATTTAGATATAAATCTATACACACAAAATTCATTTATGATTCTTCCGGGAATTCCGCAATGTTAGCACTTCCCTATCCGGGTGTCTTCTTGATGTGGAAGATTGTCCCCAGCGTTGGCGGATGATGAATGCGATGATGATAGATCCCGCATAGAGATTGGATCTGTCGGGATTTCCTTTGGGAATCTCAGTTTCGTTTTCATTGGATTTTATCTGTTTATTCTAGTCGGAACCTTAATTTGGATTTTAAAGTATTGACGGTTATGTAAAGCTGGTGTGAATTTATTTTGTTATTCACATGAATTTGCAAAACGCAAAGTTTCGTTTACATTGGGTTTTGTCTGTTTATTCTAATTAGAACCTTAATTTGGATTTAAAATAATTGACGGCTGTGTGAAGCTGATGTGAATTTTTTGATATTCAAATGAATTTGCAAAGCGCAAAGTTTCGTTTTCATTGGGTTTTGTCTGTTCATTCTAGTACACCAATACCTCGCTTTGCGTCGTTTCGTTTTGCGTTTTTTTCGAAGTTGCGTCGCTGCTTAATTTTTACTGATTTTCACTGTGCGTCGTTAGATTTTCGAAGTTGCGTTGTTTTGGATTCGAGTCTTTATTTTTTTCCCTAAAATATGGCAACACCTTTGTTTTTGATTGCGCCATGCCATCAAAATTTTATTTTCACTTTGCGCCGTTTCAATTTGCATCGTGTTTTTTTGGAACGTAACCCCGACGCAAAGCGAGGTATGGGTGTAGTTGGATTTTAAACAATTGACGGTATGTGAAGCTGATGTGAATTTATTTTGTTATTCATATGAATGTTCAAAACGCAAAGTTCAATGAGGATTAAATAAGTTTTTGTGTCATATTTTAAGAAAGGATACACCCATTTATGGAGATGATATTTCTATAAAAGTAATTGGAATGGTTCTTAGCTCGGAATCCTCCACCAATGTATCCTGTAACTTCTATGAAAGTTTGAATGACAGAAATTTGTCAAAATTCTCTGTAAATGCATCTTATAAATGATAAAGCACAATTTGGATTATAAATTATAAGCACAAGGTAATAAGACCAAATCCAAATTAATAAATAGTGGGTGACGTTTCGGTAACAGCGTTGTTATCATCTTCAGACAAAAGTGCTGAATGCACTTTTTTGAATTCAGCACTTTTGTCTGAAGATGGTAAAAACGCTGTTATCGAAACGTCACACACTATTTATTTATTTGGATTTGATCTTATTACCTTGTGTTTGCATCTTATAAAGTATCCAAAGGGTTATACTATAGTGTCTTTCCTAATTACATAGTTGTGGACGAAGCTCGAATTGGTTGTTACAGCGCTTTATTCAGAAGTCGCTAGGTGTTGTAGGTTCGGCATATGGGTCTAAGGTGATATGTAAAGTATAAGCCTAAAACCATAGTGATATATGCCTTTATTTGACTCCTAAAGTTGAGAGGGCTTATTTTTCCAATAAAGGCTGCTAGCTTGATCTAACACTGGTCTCTTTCTTGATAGGTACTCTAATGTATCTTTCAAGGTAAGGCGTTTTTGATCGTGGATAGCATCCGTGGGACTTGGTGGGTGAAGTAAGCTCTCTTGGGGGTCGGTGGAAGAATGGTCTAAACCGTTGGTTTGTGACCGCTATGACTCGGGATCGAATCCCGCATTGGGCACTTTTTTCTGATAAAAAAAGGCTCCAATGGCCCCCGATTCTTGCAAAAGTCCAACCCCACCAGCGAGTGCAAGTAATCAAACGGAGCTTTGGCGCATTTGTAAGTGAAAAGTCGAACTGCTTTTAACATGTGTAGACATGTGGTGCACTTACAGTAAAATCAGTCGCCTACTTCTACTCATCACTATGGATAAGCAAAGCTCACCATGCGATTGGGTTAATCTTTCTGATACTAAATCAGAGTTCAAGTTCGACTATGAGTGTATATACAAATTATATTCTATAGTCTATTCCAGAACATCACGACAAGTCCGATATTTGTACACTTTCGTTGTTAGCTTGATTGAGTGAATGGCACAATTTTAGACTTCTACGTGGTCTAGAAGTATATTAAAATTTCATAACAAAATTTGAAAAGAAATATAGAAAATTTTCATTCACAACAACCCAAAAGCCTTAAATTTCGTAGACTTGCATTGCTAGCTGTATTGAGCGAGTGTACAAAATTTCAGACTTCTATGTGGTCTGGAATTGTATTAAAATGGATCATAAAATTTGAAAGTAAATATATAAATTTAAATTAGTCCATTGCCGACCACCCAGAAGTCAGAAATTTTGTCAACTTACATTGTCATCAGATTTGAACAAATTGTACTAAATTTCCGACTTTTGGTGCTATATAAGCATGTTAAGAATAGATTACAAGATTTGTGGACAGACAAAACTACAGACACACACAGACATAGAAGCCAATTAAATAAAATCTTTAAAAATACATTTTTTAAATTGTTCATTCATTTTTACAGATTTTCATTACTTTTTATTGTAAGAAATTAACCACTACACACACATATCTCTCTCTGTATGTGTTGACTATTGAGGTACTCAACGTAAAGGTATTTAATATAAAGAACTAATTACTAAATTGGTGAATTAAGAATGTAAAAGTATTGGTAAGGTTTAACTCATTAGTGGTGAACAATCCCAGCAAAATTGAAGAAATTTCAGAGAAGGTTCGCCACTGATGAGCCAAGTCTTTCCAAATCTTTTTCATCTTCAGTTTGCTATTTGTATAAATTTGTCTTTATATTAAAGTACATATAACGTCAAATACCTCCATACTCAATGTAATATATAATATGTATATAGTTTTGACAAAGGACTTGGTTGCTGTTGTGTGATCGGTTCAAAATTACATTAATAGGTACCGCTCAGCAAGAGCAACCTAGTTCATGATAATTGAAACAGTGAATAATATGTGAAGGTTATTTACATATTAAACAAAATTTTAACGCGGGATTCAATCCCGGTTCATGACTGTCGGGAATCGAAGGTGTTACCCACTCGTTCACTGTTGTTGTTTTTTTGTTGTGTGATGTAATCAATATACTTATATACTGTGTAAAGCGTGAGATATTCATGTTTTTTGTTCTTATACAGAGGGTGTTTCCTTTCAAATGAAACGATTTCAAACGTCCGTTAGAACTTTATTTTTCGAACGTGAATTTTTTTCATGTGTTCTATGTGCTTCCCCTTCTTCTTGGCTATCTCCCTGCATCGGACTTTCCAAGCTGCGAACACTTCCTTGACTTTGGAGAGCGAAACATTCGACCACTCCTCTTGTGCGGCTTTCCAAAGTCCGGCCTCAGTTTTGGGACGTCGGTTGAAGAGCCGTTGTTTCAACATACCGAACCCGTAAAAATCCAGTGGGCTGGCGTCGGGAGACTTCACTGGAATGTCCGAGTTCCTGATAAAATTTAGGCCTAGGGTGTCCTTCATTTCTTGTAGGAACTGTTGGGTTTTGTTGGAGGTATGGGAAGAGGCTTTGTCGTGATGAAGGAACACTTTGTCCATTTCCCCTGGGTAAAGGTCCTTCAGTTGTTCGATGACAGGTTTCAGAACGCATTCTATATAGAATTCTGAGTTCACCTTCACCTTCGATGGAACCTTTATGAGCGGAAGGACTCCACGGCCAGTCATTACCCCGACAACCATGAAACCTTTAGGGAAAGTTTCGGAGCATTGGTGAACCCAATTATCCGGGACCTGATTGCCTCTTTTGATGTAACAGATCTTCCGGATTCCATTGCAATACGTCACATACATCCATGCTTCGTCCAATGTTGCAGTATATTCCGATCTGGAACCGGCCAGGTGTTCCTCGTAGAGCTTCCGGGCATTCGTTGCACGGTTTTTCATGTGGAAAGGGGTGAGCTTGTGAACCTTGCCTTTTCGTCGGGTATCCAGTTCCAAATCTTTGTGAATGATGTTATTTATCGTTTTTAGCGATGTTCCACACATTCTGGAAAGTTGGCGCTGAGATGGTGGATTTTCAGTAGTTGCTAGCCGCTTTACCTTGGAAACCGTGGCGGGGGTCCGCACCGGACGTGGTCGATCGACTTGAAATTTTTGCCCATTGGATTCAGCTTCCCTTTTCTTTCCGATGCCATTTACTACCCTACATATTGTAGCTTTGCCAACATCTAGTCCTTCTGCTTTTAGCTTTTTCACTATGACGCTATAACTGTTTCCTTCTTTGGAAAGGGTCCGAATTGTTTGTTCGACTTGGAGCGTTAGTCTCTCTCCCCCCATGTTGCAAAAATCATGATACCTGATGAAAATGAATTCTCCAGAAGATTCTAGATCTATTGGAACCAGTGTCGTGTGCAGCATGCCTGCACGTGCAAAACGCGAGCGCGCGAAAATCGTTTCATTTGAAAGGAAACACCCTCCGTAATCATTCTGTAATAATAAAATATTATGCAAAAATATATAACTTTCAGTAGCATACAATCTCTTTTAATTAAAAACTACACTACCTAAGATTATTGAATATTAGGTAAAAGAGTACATAACACTCAACTTTGGAAGAAAGTAGAATATATATAAGTTTAACAAAATCTATAAGAAATCCAGAGCCAAAGAGTACTAGCCCTGGATTTCTTATTGAGTTTGTCAAATTGTAAAGACAGAGGGAAAAATAGGTATCAATATATATATATAAGTAAATTATTCGGTTTTCGATATCATTAAGTTTTTCTCTAGACTTTCTGATACAAGTCAGACAATCCTGGTAGCAATGGTAAACCCATGGATAAACACTAGGCTAACCATCTATTAGAAACATAATATTCATTGTAGTATAAAATGAACTTAGTTCAAAGATAAATGAGAATGAATTTCCTTCCTGAAAATAACGGTAATATTGAAGGAAGCGATTTCTTTAAAGCTAAACAAATTGTATATAAATGTTTTTATATTCTTTAACAATAAAAGTAAGGAAATTATAGTTATTTCAAGCAATTTGATTCATAAAAAAGGGGTTATTGTCTTCGTAATGCACCCACACGTTACTTTCATTCTATGCATTTCTAAAGGACTGCGCCTGCCTCTCGAGAGCGTGACTGGATGACTCTGACAAGGATGTCCAATTGTCCTCGATGTCGCGATACTATCAGGATGTCGCTGACCCACCTGTAGTCGCCAACTTCTGCCCACGATGATTATCATGGCCTGTACCACGGGTACTAGGAATACTAAAAAAAGTATTTTTTTTTAACTGGAGTGTAGTATTGTAAATGATGTGAATGCCTTCTCATGATTCACACGAGGAAACATCCTAGCTGTAGATCTTGGCGAGGACTTCATAAAATGTAGAACGACATTTGAAAATTATCCCGCATGTGTTTCTTTTGAACGAAAAATCTAAATTTATTTTAAGGAGAAATAACGATTATTTCTAACTTTAGGGATGAAGTATTAAAGAATAAATTGTGAAGAGTAATGATAAACGGAAAAATAAAGTGTCCAGGGATGGGAAATTCACAAAATCCTTAGCGAATTTCGAAGAAAGCTTATGTATGTGTAGTATTGTGGCGGTACAAATCCCAAATGTATCACCTTCCTAATACATCTCTGAAGTCCTCGTCTGTGAATCAGGAGAATCCATTTACACCCGGAGGGGGGGGGGAGGACCGGTGGAGGTGTAGTACAAACTGTCGACCTTCGACGGCCACGGTCCATGATCAAGATGGGAACTTGTTTCTTAGGAAGAATTGATTCAATGATCCCCGATTCTTTCAGAAATCCAGTATCATCATATTAATATTTCCCGTTTGGAATTTCAACATTTTTCCGCTCCAATTTTTATAATACCCAGTTTATAACGAACCATGGAAATTTAAAGGGATTTTTATCAAAAATTGGAGCAGTTAAAGACTCTAGCTGTCATTTTGGCAACGAATTCCAGGATTCGAGGCACCTACTGCTGGAATGCCCACTCTTATTCACCGCTAGACAACAGACAATAAATAATGTTGTAGATCTATATCAATTTGTAAATAGCAGAGAGAATTATCATAAATTTAACTATTTTTGTAGATATATTTATGATTATCTTTCTAACCTGGAAGGTTCAGGTTCCTAATATATATTATTGTTTCTCTTTTTTATTGTTGATTACCTTTTCTTGTATAATACTACTCTGATCAAAAAGTTTCGACACTTTGCTCATAAAATCCTGAAAACTCAATATATTTTCTCCCGGTGGTAGTCACCGAAATGGAGGATCAACGAATTTGCATCAAGTTCTGTGTGAAAAACGGATTCAAGGGTGCCGAAATTTTTTGGATGTTGCAAACAGCCTACGGGGATGCCGTCATGAGCCGAAGACGAGTTTTCGAGTGGTACAAGCGCTTCAAGGAGGGTCGGGAAGAGACCGCCGACAACGAGCGTTCCAGGAGACCGTCCACATCAACCACGCCTGAAAAAGTGGACAAGGTGCTGGAACTGGTGCGTGACGACCGACGAATAACTGTCAGGGAGGTCGCCGAAGAAGCAGGGATATCATTCGGGTCGACTCAATCGATAATGAAGGACATTTTGGGAGTGAGAAGACTCAACGCCGTTCTCGTTCCCAAAGATTTGACTTTTGATCAAAAGAACGCCCAGAAAGAAACGGCCAGTCTCAATCTCGAAGCGACAACCGACGACCCCGAATTGCTGAAGAGGGTCATTACTGGAGGCGAAACATGGATTTACGGCTTTGATTCGAAAACTACCCAACAGGCATCGGAGTGGCGCTTCAAAAATGAGCCTAGACCAAAGAAAGCGAGGAAGGCTCCCAGCAAAGTCAAGGTCATGTTGACGGTGTTCTTCGACTACCAGGGCATCGTTCATCATGAATTTCTACAACAAGGCTCTACAATAACTGCTGACTCCTACCTGGGAGTTTTGAGGCGATTGAGGGAAGCGATCAGGCAGAAACGGCCGAAGCTGTGGAGGAGCAAGTCGTGGATCTTCCACCGCGATAACGCTCCGGCGCACACAGCCCTCAAAATCTCGAAGTTCCTGCAGGACCATTAACCTCTGTGTTCCCCCAATCCCCCTACAGTCCCGATTTGGCCCCCTGCGACTTCTTCCTTTTTAGAAAGCTCAATAAAAGTTAAAGGGTCGGAAATTTCAGAGCATAGAAGAGATCAAAGTGGAATCGAAGAAGGCCATGAAGGCGATCCCGAAAACCCCAGACTACCAGAGGTGTTTTTCCGACTGGAAAAAAAGGTGGCTGAAGTGCATCGCGGCCAACGGGGACTACCTTGAAGGGGACAATTTGTATTTAGTAGAATAATTTTTTTTTTATCTTATGAGCAAAGTGTCGGAACTTTTTGATCAGAGTAGTTTGTTTATAACTGTTTCTGTGTTAAAAAAATGCAAATCGACGCAATTATCCCTAGGCGGGATATCGCGTTTTGTGTGTTTAAATAAATTAAAGTATCATTAGTGAGTGCCTCTAACTAAACGGTGTTCTGGCATATTTGTTAAGTGAAAAAGTCGAACTGTCTACATGTATAGATTTAGTTCGACTATTTCACTTTACAAATGTGACAGAACTCCTTTTGGCTAAAGACACTCACTGATGAGGCATGACTACATGTATAGATGGACATGTATAGATCTACATGTATAGATATGTGGTGCACTTACAGTAAAAGCAGTCACTAAATACCCACCATGATTATCATTGCTTTTATCACGCGTATTTAGGATTTGTACCGCCTCAAAACTACACTAAGTTTTTTTCGAAATACGCTAAGGATTTTGTGAAGTCATTGCCAAGATCTAAAGCAAGGATGTCCCCTCGTGTAAATCAGGAAGAGGCATTCACATCATCTAAAATACTACACTCCAGTTTTAAAGAAAATACTTTTTTTTAATTATCCCTAGGCCTACAGGCCATGATAATCATGGTGGGCAGAAGTTGGCGACTCTTTTACTGTTGTTGTTGCTTATTCCTTAAGTCGTTTAAACGCTCTCCATTAGGTCCCATTGTCTCAGCTTTTCCATTATAGTCCTGGGGTTTTCCCAGCGTAGTTTACTGTAAGTGCACCACATGTCTACACATATGAAAAGCAGTTCAACTTTGCCCTTACAAATGTTCCCGAGCTCCGTTTGGTTACTTGCACTCGCTGGTGGGGTTCAATTTTTGAAAGAATCGGGGGCCATTGGAGAATTTTTATTTATTAGAAAAGTGCCCAATACGGGAATCGATCCCGGGTCGTAGCGATTGAAAACCAATGGTTTAGACCACCCTTCCACCGAGCCCCCCCAAAAAAAAAATAGAAAAAGATTATATGAAGTATATCACGACAGGATATAGAGATATGATTGGTAGAATGACCCCTGTAGAATCTGCTCAGGGGCCGTCACCAAGGAGAAGGGGTACTACCCCTGAATGTCCCATTAAGGACATGGCGGTATCTTTAGAGCTGTCATTCAATGTCCGCCTCTATAACCATTTAGATCTTTCTTCTCTATTTTATCTTTTAAATGTATTATTATCGCTTCAGGTTGTGGAGGACCTAAATGATAGAATTCCTATTATGAAAACAGTCGTTGAACTTTATATTTTGGTTATATCAATAAGAGCCTTATATAGGTTTGTAATTGGCAGTTGTGCTTGAGGGCACATTTTAAAAGGTACTCGCTACGAAAGTGATTTGATAGGGTCTTATAGTGTTTTTAGCTGTGTCTAAGGGTGACCATGTGACCCACCCTCAGTAGAGGAAGGCATTGAAGGAAGTAGATATGGTGAGACCATGTGACCCACCCTCAGTAGAGAAAGGCATTGAAGGAGGGAGATATGGAGAGACCATGTGACCCACCCTCAGTAGAGGAAGGCATTGAAGGAGGGAGATATGGAGAGACCATGTGGCCCACCCTCAGTAGAGGAAGGCATTGAAGGAAGGAGATATGGAGAAACAATGTGGCCCACCCTCAGTAGAGAAAGGCATTGAAGGAGGGAGATATGGATAGACCATATGGCCCACCTTCAGTAGAGGAAGGCATTGAAGGAGGGAGATATGGAGAGACCATGTGGCCCACCCTCAGTAGAGAAAGGCATTGAAGGAGGGAGATATGGATAGACCATGTGGCCCACCTTCAGTAGAGGAAGGCATTGAAGGAGGGAGATATGGAGAGACCATGTGGCCCACCCTCAGTAGAGAAAGGCATTGAAGGAGGGAGATATGGAGAGACCATGTGGCCCACCCTCAGTAGAGAAAGGCATTGAAGGAGGGAGATATGGAGAGACCATGTGGCCCACCCTCAGTAGAGAAAGGCATTGAAGGAGGGAGATATGGAGAGACCATGTGACCCACCCTCAGTAGAGGAAGGCATTGAAGGAAGGAGATATGGAGAGACCATGTGGCCCACCCTAAGTAGAGAAAGGCATTGAAGGAGGGAGATATGGAGAGACCATGTGACCCACCCTCTGTAGAGGAAGGCATTGAAGGAAGGAGATATGGAGAGACCATGTGGCCCACCCTAAGTAGAGAAAGGCATTGAAGGAGGGAGATATGGAGAGACCATGTGGCCCACCCTAAGTAGAGAAAGGCATTGAAGGAGGGAGATATGGAGAGATCATGTGGCCCACCCTCAGTAGAGGAAGGCATTGAAGGAGGGAGATATGGATAGACCATGTGGCCCACCCTCAGTAGACAAAGATATTGAAGGAGGGAGATATGGAGAGACCATGTGGCCCGCCCTCAGTAGAGAAAGGCATTGAAGGAGGGAGATATGGAGAGACCATGTGGCCCACCCTCAGTAAAGGAAGGCATTGAAGGAAGGAGATATGGAGAGACCATGTGGCCCACCCTCAGTAAAGGAAGGCATTGAAGGAAGGAGATATGGAGAGACCATGTGGCCCACCCTCAGTAAAGGAAGGCACTGAAAGAAGGAGATATGGAGAAACCATGTGGCTCACCCTCAGTAGAAAAAGGCATTGAAGGAAGGAAGGAATAGTACCTTGCAAAGCCTTTCTGTGTTGCCTTTACTGATACATTTTTATAGAATTAAACATCCACTTCAACCTTTCAGCGAGTTGCTGAAAACTAAAATCCTACAATGTTGATCTCTTTCCAATTCACGACTATGCTGAAAAACGTGTAGAGTACGCAGCGCCTCGAAATTTGAAAGCAACGAAATACTAGAGTTAAAAATAAAATTCAAAAATGTTTGTAAATATTTATAATCTCTCATTTTTCTTAAAATTAAAGACACTTTGGCCAGAAATATTTTTTATTATCTCGATGTTTCAACAAAAATCTTTTGTCCTCGCCAGGAGCAAATAAAATTAAAACATGTGGCAAGGCGTTAAAAATTATTCTAAGGCTGCAAGGGCATTCTCATCCACGCAATATTTAAAATTTTGTACAACATCTAAAGCAAGAGTCAAAAATAAATATTTATCTCACAAAATCCCTTATTTTGGTTATTTTTTGACTTTTTTATTGAATTGTTTTTAAATGTGAAAAATAATTTTTAAAATAAATATAAATAAAAAATGAAAACAATTTTAAAAATTTGGTATTAAAATTTAAAAAGGCATATCCTGACCATGAGCACATGAGCTTTTTTAGATGGCAGAGCGCTATCTAGTGGAACAGAAATCAACTAAACGTTGATTTAACCTGTTCCCTGATATTTGGCCGACCAATTTTCTTGATAAATTAAGAAAATCCAACCACGAACGCGTTTCGGGCTGTTGGCCCCGTTTTAAAATATCAATACGCAGCCCACTCCACACCATTTTTATTATCTTCATTATGTAGTAATTTCGTGGATGGCTTTTCTTGATTTATCAAGAGATTGTGTTGGTCAAATATCAGGTCAAAATCAATGTTTAGTTGATTTCTGTTCTACCAGATGGCGCTCTGCCTTCTGTAAAGCACATGTGCTCCTGGTCAGGATATGCTTTCTTTATTTTTAATATATATATATATATATTATTGTTATTATCCCATTGTTTAATTATACAAGGCCATGGAGACTATATTCATTGAACAAATTTACAATCTTGGTAGGGTTGGAATACAGGTCGTGTCTTGAGGCTCCCATACATTCCAAGAGGTGGTCTGGTGAGACCTCTTTGGTCCTGCAGATGGTGGTAGTAAGATATAAACATTGTAGGTTTAAGTACAACTTTTAGCTTCACGATCAAGAAATTTCTTTTTTCTTTGTTTATCCATCTGATCTCAGTACAATTCCACTCTTGTATTATTTGTCACATTATAGGGTTAGTTTTACTTGAAAAGAGGGCGATAGTGGATCGCTGAAACGATGAATTAAAGAAAGGTTGAAGTGAATGATTATTATCTATATTGTCCCGTGGAATATTAGGGAAGACCAACTTCGGGATGAGACAACAATTTATTTCAGGCGATTTATACTCCAGGAGACCGGGTTACCTCTATTTTCTCTTTCAGGCAAGAAAAACTATGAGTGATAAACAAAAGATAAGCAAAAGAGGGAAGTGTACAGAGTATAGCAAAATATAAACATAAAAAATAATACTCTGCTAATAAAATAATAAATACTTTGTTACATAGCTCCTTCCCTAAGGGAGCTGTGATCCACAGCTAGCAATTATTGTAGTTACTGACATGGATCTGACGTGCTTCTGCCAAGGAAAATACTTTGTTATATAAGTCCAACCTTGTGCCAAAATGTGTTTTTTTTTTTCTATAAAACATTTTTGCATTATTGAGAAAAAATGTCAGTCCTCTAGAAAAAAGTATTTTTTCAAAAACTTTAATCTCTAAAGGATATTGACAAGTTTTAAGATTCCTTAAGATATTCTGAGTTTTTCTGTTTTAAAGGTTTGAAGTGAGCAATGGCTATGAACACGTTTAGTAAGGGTCTTTACTGTATTGATTTTATGACTGAGAGGGCAGTAGAAGGAAAAACGGATAAAGTCGGGGTTGACGGATGGCTTATAGTAAACAGTTGTTCTATTGGCGAATCATTTTACCGTGTTTTCTCCTCTAGGAAGGGCGTTCGTACCCGAAGGCTAGAGATTAAGTTTTTGAAAAGATACTTTTCCCTGAAGGCCTGATATTTTTACTCAATATTGATATAAGGGATTATTTTTTTTGAACATTTTTGCATTAGTAAAATATTTTAGTAATTTGATATTATTTGATAGTTCATTATAGTTGTCTTTAGTATTACTTTGTGAAGTACCTTGAGTCAAATTTTAATACTTTGTAACTTAGCGCTATTTGAAATTACTTTGACTATTCAAAAAGGGAATGTAATATATAACAGGCACACACACACACATGAGACATAATTCCTAAATATACACATTTTTAAAAATCTTGGTAATGGGAAAATCCATAATAACGTAATATTGAACTCACAGAATAACCTTTGTGTTAGTTGGAATAAATTTTGAAATGTGTTTTTGTTAATTCTCAAACAATATTTTTGCTATCAATTGGTATCGAAATTTATTACCTTGACACATATTACACATATTAGAAGTGTAAAAGAGCATTTTTGTCAGGGTTTCCTAGTGCAAAATGAAAATTTCAGAAGCATGAGTCGACTTTTCTTCTCCCTTCAGACCAACAAGTAGCTTGGACATAAGAATGTCAGAATCACTGCTCCATTGCACCCCTTTGTCATCCCCTTTCTTTTGTTATTCTCTACTTCCTGGTCCCATGACTTTCCCTCCTGGCTTTATTTTGATGGGCCGCCATTTTGTTTTTCTTTTTAACGCACTCCGAGAAACTATACTTGGTACCAAATCAATACAATCCTAGAAGATGGTGGTGGTGTTGTCTTGTCCATGAAGCAGGTCAGATCGGTCCGTGCACCCTGATCACAATACCGGTCAACTAAGGTGCCTTGTCCGTATGGATGTCCACTTCTGGATTGATGTCTGCCATATAGAGGGCTGCAAGGATGGCCGGGCAACTGTATGGTCCGGAGTGAGTGGGGTGTTGTGACAGTTATCTTCATTCCTTTAATATGTTCTGTTATGATTCTTGAAATTGTTGTTATTAATTCTCTGTTAATGATGAGGTCGCATATGGGCTGGGGTATTTTGGTTTTTGTAATGATTTTTTATTTTGATAATGTGTTTGCGTATTTCAATGCTATTGAACTGGCTTCCAGTGCCTGTTTTCGTCCTTCCTTCGCTAGGCCACCAGCCTGCTCTTTGCCCTCTATTCCAACATGCCTATTGCATGGTACATCCTAAAAGATAGAAGCTTGAAAAGAGATAACGAAGCTTTTCGCAATATAATTCAAGAAACCTACAATCTCAAGGTTTTGATACCTCATTTAAATAATATTATAAATAGAGGTTGCGCGTTGCCGTCATTCAAAGTTCATAAAAGATACTTCGGCCTGAAAATTGTTCTTATTTCCTCGTCAGGAAAAATAAAAATGAAAACATTTTGCAAGTCGCTAAAAATTATTCTGAGATTGCAAGGGCGTTCTCACGCGATTTTTCGAATTTAGTACACTTTTTATGACTCGTGATTTAGATGTTGTACTGAATTTGAAAAAAAAAATCGAGTGAAAACGCCAAACACACACAACACATTGCAACTTCAGAATAATTTTCAACGCCTTGCCAAATGCTTTAATTTTTATTTTTCCTGACGAGGACAAAATATTTTTGTCGAAACGTCGAGAAAATAAAAACAATTTTCTGGCCGAAGTATCATTTATTCAAATAAAATCTTCGCAATTATAGAATATAGAGATATCATTTGAAAATACACCACTAATCACCCCCATCTATTCAACAATATGTAGTAACAGATTCCCGCATATCTTAAAGGCGATGTGCGTTTCTATTAATATTTATATGCTTTATAATACAATATAATGCGGCTTGTGATTGTAAAACGACATTTAAAGATTATCCCGCATGAGTTTCTTTTCAACGAAAAATCCAAATTTATTTTAAGGAGAAATAACGATTATTTCTAACCTTAGGGATGAGGTATGAAAGGATGAATTGTGAAGAGTAATTATAAACGGAAAAATAAAAGTGTCCAGGGATGGGAATCGAACCCACAGTATTCCGCTTACCGGGCAGATGCCATGTCCACTAGGCTACCCTGGACATATTTTTCCGTTCGTAAATAATACATAAAGTAATTTATAATACAATATAATGCGTCTTGTGATTGTAAAACGACATTTAAAGATTATCCCGCATGAGTTTCTATTCAACGAAAAATCCAAATTTATTTTAAGGAGAAATAACGATTATTTCTAACCTTAGGGATGAGGTATGAAAGGATGAATTGTGAAGAGTAATGATAAACGGAAAAATAAAAGTGTCCAGGGATTGGAATTCTCAAAATTCCCTGGACACTTTTATTTTTTTCTTTCATCATTATTCTTCACAATTCATCCTTTCATACTTCATCCCTAAGGATAGGAATAGTAGTTATTTCTCCTTAAAAATATATTACGATTTTTCGTTCAAAAGAAACTCATGCGGGATAATCTTTAAATGTCGTTTTACAATTTATATGCTTACAAATAGAATCTTCACCATATATTCACTTCTACAAAGATTCAAAGCTCTTTTAGATGAAATAGAGCAAATCACTTCAACCTTTTACATTTTTTATTCCACACTTCAATGGACCACTGTCGCCATTTTCAAGTGGGTCACTGAAACGTCTGGGGGAAAAAAAAGTAAAAGTTCAAGTGTGTAGTTTGCTCAATTTGGTTTTAATGTTTCCAACATGCAAAGGTACCTTACCCACATATTCTCATGCCCAGCAATGGCCGCAGCCTTGCATAAAATTGACATGGAGCCAGAGCAACAGCTTTACACACCCAAGATAGTGGACATTGCGACTGTTGTGATAGAGATGTATGGAGACATCTGAAGCTCTTCATTGGATACGACAACAACAACAACATGCAAAGATATCTGATTAAGTATGATTGAAATTATGTGAGATTAGAACCATAGGAAATCCATATTTTCAGAAACATTAGCATAATATAGCCTTAAATGCATTAAAACAGCTCATCTTATTGATCTTCCCTGCACAGAATGTGGAGATTTACACACATACAAAGGCCTTTACAATACATATAGTCTTATACGTGTATTCATTATGTAGCCTCAAAGAAAAGTAATTTTAAGTAAACGATATTTACATTTAATTATATATATATGATGCAGATGTTAAATACACAAAAATGAAAATTAAGACCATTAGTCTAATACATATGTTTGATAAGTACAAGTATAATAAAAGATAGGATAAAATAAATGAAGAACAAAAACACAGATAGTTACATATGATACATGTGCATATATAAGCCTTATATTTATTCTTTAGCGAAAATTCTCCAACTGAAGAATGGGATAGTGAGAAGTTGAAATTCACACGAATATAATGTACACATTAATTATAGTCAATATATGTGCATGTATAGAGACAAGATGTCTGTAATTGAAAGGCCGGTGGACGAGTGGGTAAAACCCTCGATTCCCAACAGCCATGAACAGGGATCGAATCCCGCATTGGTAACTGTTTTTCTCTGAAGAACCATATTATTCATTGTAAATAACATAAGATAGTTTGCTCTTTTTGAGCGGTACCTAATAAAGTTATTTTGGAACAGGAACAGACTGTAATTTAGAAGCACTGTATCGTTTAAGTTGATGGAACGGAGGCGTGTACCAAGAGAAATTTGTTCCAAATATTGAAACGTAATTTATATAAATTTCGGATTCAGATTAAATAATCCATAACATCAGTTTTAGCAAATTCCGAAAAATACGCCCCTACCTGTATATATACCCAGGTTTCGGGCTATGTCAGTACAGGTATGGCTAAAGTTTGGTAATGTCTAACGAGAGAAAATCGGCCTAGGCTGCCCAAAAGTCTTATAACTAATGAAGACGTATGGCCAAGCATAGACCAGAATTTATTGTAAATGTTAGGAATGTGTGTGTCTGCATTATTGCATTTATATTTTAAACAGATGCTTTATTTTGCCTATGAATGTCATTCACCCGCACTTTTAGGAAATAATATTTCATTTCCAAGATTGATTTTTGTATGGAAAAAAATAAGTAGGCGCAGGCAATTTTTATAGAGATAAAAATCCATGTGTTAAGAAGATAATGGGTCAGTTTCATTTCAACATCAATTTACTTTTTCTTCTCAATTCTCGGTTCCTGTTCAAAAATAGCTTTATTAGATACCACTCAAAAAGAGCAACCTATCTTATGTTATTTACAATGAAAAATATAAACAGGTTCTTTACAGAATAAAGTACGGGATTTGATCACGGTTCATAGCTGTCGGGAATCGAGAGCTTTACCCACTCGTTCACCGACTCTTTTCTCAATTTACGATCTTTAAAATTTATTTGAAATGGATTTAAAATATTCATAAGAATGGAATTTAAATATTAATTTGTGTGTTTTCAGGTTTGGGTTGATTTCTACTGACCAAAAATTTACTAATAAATTCTCAGAAGTATTCAGGCTGTTTTACCTCGCTATTCAAAACTATTTTCATGTTTTATTTAGAATCAAATTTTTTAATAGGTCCTTCTACTACAGAATTTGCAATAAATATTTTTAAATGATGCTTGACGTGTGGTGTGATAGTTCCAAGTGATTTTGTTAGCTTAATACACGATATACTTAACTATTGTACTAGACTGTTTGGATTTTATTGTGCATTATGTTAAAAATACAACAACAAAAAGATTTATAAAGATCTTTTGGTCTTATACAGATGCTCCTAGTAGAAGAGAGTATATGCAGGAATGTAGTTGAAATACTTGATATATATATATATACTCACTTAGTGAAGCGAAAAAGGTGAAGTATGCAGAAGAATATCTTGATTAGTGTATTGTGTTTTAAAAAACTTGATATGCAATCACTTAGTGAAGCGAACAAAGGGAAATGCATTTGAAACCAAACTATTTAGAGATGTTTCTACCTTTTTTCAAATAAACCAAACTCCCAACTGCTCTTACTGCCATGGAAAATATTGGGAGAGCCTTTAGCTGTGAATTCTTCAGTGATTTAACCAGTTTAACATACCAGTCGGTCGACTCTTGTACTAGCATGTTGGGATTTTCTAACGGCATCATTGGATGAGTAATTTTTTGTGAAGTTATTTCATACGAAACATTATCGATGCATCTATAAGCACCAGATACATCAAAGCATGTACATCTCTACTGGCTTTAAGTCGCATTTAAAAATAAGAATTTTCGATTTAAAATATTTCAAATACACTTATAGTAGGCTTACTAATTGTAAATTTTTAAAAATATTTCGTTAAATCCAAATCGTATTCAGGAATAGTATTTTCTGATATTAAACATTTTTTTTTAAATTGATCGTATTAAAACCACTATATATATATATTTTTTTTAAATTGAGCGCCTATTATTATATATATAAATTCTAAAGGTTGTTTAACTCTCGAATAAGTAGATGCTGGCAATTTGGACGTCCATTACTCCAGAACGTGGCGGTGAAAAGTACTGACAAATTGATGATAGTAACTGAATATGATGATAACCATATATCGAATATAAGACCAGATCGTATTTTGGTCTTGTAGTTAAGTCTTAAATTGATCAACACTAACAAGCTAGGGCGAAATATTTCTCAAATCTCTTTTTAGAGATTTTTAAAAAATTATACCCAGTACGCGTGTAGACATGTGGTGCACTTACTGTAAAAGCATTCGCCAACTTATCATACTTATCATGGCCATGGTCTAGAAATTCTACTTTTGCACTTACAAATGTGTCAGAGCCCCTTTTGCTTACTTGTACCCACTGATGGGGTTGGACTTTTGAAAGCATCGGGATGCATTGGAGCAATTTTTGTATTCAGAAAAAAAAAATCAATACGGGATTCGCTCCTGAGTCGTAGATGTCAGAAATTCACGGTGTATAACACTCATCCACTGACTTCTTTTAAAAATTAGAGAAAGTTCTAATATATATTGCCACGTGGAGGGAAGACAAAAACTTCAGGAGGAGACAACAATTTATTTCAGGCAAGGACAAACTATGAATGGTAAACAAAAGATAAGCCACGAGGGAAATTTACAGAGTAGCAAAATATAAACATAAAAATGTCCACTCTGTTAATAAAATTAATAAATACTTTGTTACAATATACATAGCTCGATTTGCTTCAACTTTAGTTACTAGGCACGCTGTGTTATAGCAGTTCGACGCTCTGTTACCATCTGTATGATATAAGAGATTGAGGTTATATCCCCCACCCCCTTTTTTTTTTTAATTGTTGATCTTATTTTTCTCTTTACCACCTCTTTTTCAAATGTTATAACAAACCCTCCCATATTTAGTCATAACAGACCAATGATTTATCAATAATCCTCTAGGACCAACTATATTGATTGTTGAGGTACAGTCTGTACAACATGACGAGGGCCAGCAGTCCGGAGCGCATAGGTGATTAACTTTCTTTTATTTATCAAGAAAAGTTTTTTTTCGCCGCGATATTCTGCCATAAAATTCCATCACTCTATATTTGACTCTATAGATGGCGCTTTGCCATCTTAAAATTATCTTTTAAGTGATCAGTAATTATGGCATTGTAATGTTCCCGAAACAAGTTTTTTTTTTTATTTAGACCCACACATTGTACAATTATTCAGAAGAAATGACAATAAGCATGCCAAAGAGAATATGTGCTGAGTTATACATTATATTTGAGTCGCTAAAATTAAGTCGAGATATTTTTCAGCGTCATATTCCTTATTAAAATCAACACCATAGGTTGTATATGACGTATTTAGTAATATCAAAAATCCTTATTATATCAATTGTTTCTTTATTAAAGACGAATCTGCCTCGATCGAAAACAAAGTTCGAATTAATTTTTTTATATAAGAATATCATTTTTTTATATATTTTTTTGTAAATAGTCGTAAGCAAGGGAGAGTCAAAATAACGGTGCTCTATAGACAAAGGGCCCCCACACGATGTAATGATTCCTATCAGAATGGATGGGTCAGTGGAAGGATGATGTAAACCGTTGGTTTTCGAACGCTACGACCTGGGATCGAATCCCTCATTGGGAACTTTCATTTAATTTTTTAAAAAATGCTCCAATGGCCCCCTATTCTTGCAAAAGTTCAACCCCACCAGCGAGTGCAAGTAAACAAATGGGGGCAATGTTACATTTGTAAGTGCAAAGTCGAATTGCTTTTCACGTGTGTAGACATGTGGTGCACTTACAGTAAAAGCAGTCGATAATTACCCACCATGATTATCATGGCCTATACCACGTGTACTTTGATGTAGCATGTCTCCAGGAAACCAAGTTCAATGAAAACCTGAAATGTGCAATACCTAGTTACATCACTGTAAGGAAAGATTGTGAGCGGGGAGATGGAAGAGGACTCGCCTTCTTAATAAAAGCCAAACCATAAAATATGAAGAAATTAACGTAGACACCAACAGAGATAAGACAACCGAATTTCAAGTCATTAAAATCTTTTTAAAGAACCAATTGAACAAGACACCACAACCACGTGTACTTGGGATAATAATAATAATAATAAAAGAATGGATGATACGCCAAATTTAGAATCTAGTGTTCCCAGAATGTAAACAACATGTGGATGTAAATAACTAGAAAGATTCCCAGGAACGGTTAGAACATGAGGCGCCATAAATCACATTTCGGTCGCACGAGGGACGCGCATATGTTGACTGGAATGTGGGAAGAGGGAGAGGGTCCCCCCACACATGGGGGCAACATGACAGCCCCTCCCACCCCTGATGTCGTATGGAGGAACACCGTGTTGTATGCCAGCCTTGCCCAGACTTTGCTAATTTCTTCGTATCCCTTATTATTTTTGTGTTATATATCCGAAAGAGTATATCGCAGGCGCCATGTTATCTTCTCTGCATCGTTCCTATTGTAGTAGTTGTACCGCCGAACACAGGGGCCATGTTCTCTTCTGTTTCGTTCCTATTGTAGTAGTTGTACCGCCGAACTGGTATCACAGGGGCCATGCTAATCTTCTCTGTATCGTTCCTATTGTAGTAGTTGTACCGCCGAACACAGGGGCCATGTTCTCTTCTCTTTCGTTCCTATTGTAGTAGTTGTACCATCGAACAAGTATCACAGGGGCCATGCTATCTTCTCTGTATCGTTCCTATTGTAGTAGTTGTACCGCCGAACACAGGGGCCATGTTCTCTTCTGTATCGTTCCTATTGTAGTAGTTGTATTGCCGAACACAGGGGCCATATTCTCTTCTCTGTTTCGTTTCCCTTGTAGTACTTCTCTCCATTGTACTACTAGTACTATTATCTAACTCTAAGTTCTAATTTGTTTTGTTTGTTTCCTCTGTAATGGCGCAATAATTCAATATCGTGCCGAGTTTATTAATAATTTTTTTTTTTAAATTGAAGTAGTTGCACCGCCGAAGAAGTAACACAGGGGCCATGCTAATCTTCTCTGTATCGTTCCTATTGTAGTAGTTTTACCACCAAACCACAGGATCTAGGCTAATCTTCTCGGGGCTGTTTACATTTGTTGTAGATGCCCTAATGAAGTATTGCAAGAGATCCATGCTGATTTTCTCTTTCCTCTTTTAATAGTTGTACATTGAAAAGAGCACTGAGAGAGGGGCTCATTCTAGTCACCGCTGTCCCGTTTCTATTGAAGTAAATGCACCTCTTTCTCTCAGAACAAGTCTTTCAGGATCTAGGTTAATCTTCTGTGTGCCGTTCAAATTTATCATAGGTGGACCGCGCTGAAATGTCACAGAATCCATGCTGATATTCTCTGTTTTATGTTATTCCTCCCAGAAAATCAATCAAAGCGTTGGAAGACCGATTGTCCTTTAACTTTTGATCTATGTAATAGCAGAATACAAAATGAAATTAGGAATACAATATTTGATTGTTTTTGCTCGGAGAAACAGATAGGGGAGCTCTTGGGCGACTTATCCTTGTCTCAATTCGACAGTCAACAAATATATCACTGGATGAATACAATGATGTTTGATCAAAGTCTCCTCTTTGGTTTATATAAATTCAACAAGGCTGCAGTCACCGTTCTAAGAGATTAATGGATTATCCGAAAGTCGTGGTCCATTTAGATGAGGAAAGAGAAGACGGCTGAAGAACGTGGCTGATTCCACACTATATTTTTTAGTGATACGCTAACTTTGACGTCTGCACGAAGGAATGTGTGGCCACTGGACATGCTTCGGACCTGTAGGCTATTGTTGGGTTCTGCGCATCTTGGAGTACAGTAGCTTCATCTATGCTTCCTTTTTCGTGTGGTGAATCTGTATAGGACCGGTGGTCTTAATAAAGCTGTGTGTGTTATTCTACTAGTTGTACATTCGAAAGAGTAATAAAGGACTTATTCAAGCCATCTTTGTTACTCTCCTATTATAGTAGTCGAAGTATCGCAGTAGCTTTGTTAATACGTTATTTTAGTAGATATATCCGTTAGAGTACCAAATATGTAATGAAGATGTTTGAATCTATCCAATTGTAGTAGTTGTACAGCGAAAGTGTCGCGCAAGGGCTTTTTCTGTAATATTTCCCTATTTCAGTCTTTGTACTCGACGCCCTCGCCATCCTCGCGTCTGCCAAGTCATCAATTCACAGGTTCTTTCTGAGCCTTGAGATGAGGGGAGAACGTGACTTACTGTCTGGAGGAGGACTCTTTGTCTCCTGAACTTTACATAACTGTATATAGTTTATTCTTTTATTTTATATTATTCATATCCCTTTTTTTATAATTATTTTATAATACCACCATTGACTTGTGTATGATGTCAATAAAATATTTTTAAATCTCAATCTCAGACTTTGTTCTTTAACGCTACAATTGCATCATAAAAATGTCGGGTTTGTCGTTGAGCTCTTTGCCATTTTGCAGAAACATATCAAACAGCTCCTTTGCACAGATTCTTTATAATTTTTGCATAGCTGCAATCAGACCTAAATAACTTCTGTGAATGTATTGTCTTTTACTATCTCTCTAAAACAATGTAAAAGATGTATATTAGCTTTATCTATAGTTGCATATACATTTTTGTTGTTGTCGATATGAATCCAGTGTTTTTCTTCCTTCTCTCAACCGAAGTATATACGTGATATAGCAAAATAACTATAGCTCTATATGTGTGTATACATATACTCATGGACCAAACTTAAGGAACTTGTACTTTTTAGCATGTATATCGGGATTCATACAATAACTCTGAAAGATATTTGATACACAGTGATCTTTAATGGAGACACACGAGATAACCATGTGTGAACAAAATTGCCTCTGTCTCCTTTAAAAAATAGACAATCGACATCAAAGATTTTCCACTTCCTTAAGTTTTGTCCATGCGTGTATTTCCCATATAACTTTGTAAATTCGAATTTATTTCTATCTCTTTATTACAACACCTTTTCTGTATTTCTCCAGGAAAATTTGTATATAAGACTAATGATCCTAATAAAGGGATTGATTAATATTCATGTGTAAAAGAGACCTCACTCTATTTGAAAAAAAAAGGGGGAGAATTAAAACAATGCGTTTCATCGATGTTGCTGTCGTGTCCAATGAAGAGCCTCAGATGTCTCAAGCATCTCTATCACAGCAGTCGCAATGTCCACTATCTTGGGTGTGTAAAGCTGCTGCTCTGGGTCCATGTCAATTTTCTGTTGTTGTTGTCGTGTCCAATGAAGAGCCTCAGATGTCTCCATGCATCTCTATCACAGCAGTCGCAATGTCCACTATCTTGGGTGTGTAAAGCTGCTGCTCTGGGTCTATGTCAATTTTCTGTTGTTGTTGTCGTGTCCAATGAAGAGCCTCAGATGTCTCCATGCATCTCTATCACAGCAGTCGCAATGTCCACTATCTTGGGTGTGTAAAGCTGCTGCTCTGGGTCTATGTCAATTTTCTGTTGTTGTTGTCGTGTCCAATGAAGAGCCTCAGATGTCTCCATGCATCTCTATCACAGCAGTCGCAATGTCCACTATCTTGGGTGTGTAAAGCTGCTGCTCTGGGTCTATGTCAATTTTCTGTTGTTGTTGTCGTGTCCAATGAAGAGCCTCAGGTGTCTCCATGCATCTCTATCACAACAGTCGCAATGTCCACTATCTTGGGTGTGTAAAGCTGTTGCTCTGGGTCCATGTCAATTTTCTGCAAGACTGCGGCAATTGCTGGGCATGGGAATATGTGGGTAGATGTTAATTCCACACCAGGACAGTTAATTCATTGATAATATTTATATATAAATCTCATATTTGTATCAGTGGCTAAGCCACTGTCTGTCACAAAACAATCTGTATTCCTTCAATACATCTGTAAACGTAGATGCCTCCTTGATCACTTATTCTTGCTACAGGAAACTGGTGTTCCCACATTAGGGGCCAGGAATAGATGAACCCAAAAGACAATCCCACCATCCATCCTATCCTGGCTTAAAGGAAAAAGATCTTTGTCCCCCACCCGCCTATTCTGGGCCATCCATTCCAAAAGCAGCAATTAGACCGTTCTCGAAATACTTTCCTCAGAATTGATTTTCTTTTCCACCTCTACCCTTTGGATTTTCCAAAAGATTGACAATTATATTTTCAGAAAGTTTACTATTTTTGTACTTGGATTACTATTACGGATATGAAAGGGAAAGTGATTTCTTATATCATTTATTATTTTTACTTTCTTTTCTACATCCCCCTCTCCCCTTTTTGTAACTTATAAATATACTGAAGGAGAGAAAAAAAGGATTTCTTAGAGTTTATTTAAAGGATCACGTTGAAAAATGAGTGAATCTAAGAGCTAGGATGACAAAGTATTATTTCATTTTTGATAAAAAGGCAACCACAACTTTAGATAAAGAACATATACAAAAAAGGAACGGAAATAACAACAGCAGAAAATATATTGTAGAATAAATAATTCATAACATATTTTATTAATTAATTAATCAATGAAAATACACATCAGAATATAACTTATTTATTTTTTAAATTATTATATATGTTCCATATTTAATTAACAAGGCATATATCGGATCAAAATATCATTTGTTTTACCAATATTTGAGTTGGCTGAACGCCAACCTTTATCAAGATATTATAACATATCTTGTTGTAGTACATTGATAAAGGATGGCGTTCAGCCAACTGAAATATTGGTGAAATAAATTATATTTTGATCCAATATATGTCTTGTTAATTAAAGATTTATTTATGTATTGCGCTATTTTCAAAATCTTCCATATTTTTATTGCTAAATATTCTATCTGGCTTTAAATAATTGGTTAGTAGATGAGGATTTCACAAAAACATAATAAAACAATCGCTCTATGATCTAAACAAAGCAGAAGCACTTCGGGAAAGGCCTGGATGACGACACCATCCTGGCTTCTGCAAAGACATCTCTCTATAAGTATCATCTCAACATAGAACTAAGAGCGGTTCAAATTGATCCTGTCCTTGTCTGGAGTAGGACTATCTCAAGATGGAGGAATCTCCCTTTCTGAGAACAGTTTTTATATATTTTTATCACCAAATTGTCAATTATCATTAATTTTTGTAATTATCATTAATTTTTGTATCAATTGACTAAAAGTGTCAATAAATAATTTTCAATTTTTTATTTTCTAATTAAAGCAGTATGATAGAGATCCATATGAAACATTTTATATCAAAAATTGTCGTTGTAGCTTTTCCATCGTGAAACACTAAAGTTGACGTTTATATGATGTATTTAAAGAGATGTCGTAGGATGTATATTAAAAAAAATGTATATATTGCGTCAAAAGTTATTGATACAATATTTACCTGGTGAAATGAACAAGTTTTGTGAGGTACATTATAAGTATGCAGAAAGATACCTTGTGTGTGTATTGGGTTTATTAAAACTCTATAAATTATCATTTCGTAAAATGGATAAGATATGAAAGCTATAAATTTGTGAACAAGATGACATATAAAGAAATAAAAGTATATATACTTGATTTTAATGCATTATGTTCAAAATACATGAAATATAATCACTTAATGAGAAAAGAACAAAATGAAATATATAAGAAATTAAACAATATTGTATATATTGTGATTAGCTTTTGCTATTTATATTCGTTTGCGATGAATCCGTGGTAAATCCATGTATAATACATTTCTTTTTCCACAATTAACCCACACTAATCTTTTTATTAGCTTGATTGTCTTTATATAATTTTTCCTGTATATAAATATCATATTACCATTAAGGTACTATTTCTTTTTTTCCTGCATGTATCCTACATTTCTGCTTGGAGAATCTGTATAAGACTAAAAGGTCTTAATAAAGCTTTTTGTTGTTGTTGATGTTATAAAAATGAAATATATAATAAATTAAACTATTTACCTTATTTTTGTTTTCAAATAAAACGAGTTTTCCACTGTTCGTACTACGAAGGAAAGATTTGAGAGGACTTGGCTCATCAGTGGTGAATCCTCCCAGCGGTTTTGCCAGTTTAATCTACCAGTAGCTCACTAAAACTCCACATGGCTATAGATCTGTTTATATATAAAGTTATTCCGGTAAATGCGAGTTCATAAAAAGGTATTTTTTTAAATTGGAATAGATATAAACTTTGAGAACAGATTCGTCTTATTTGAAAAAGAAAAAGAAAAAAAAAACGTGCTAAATAGATTAATTTCTTCTATATAGAATGCGTGCTAATTATTTGTGTTTAATAGGAAGTATTAAAACAAAGAAGGAATATCCTGACCACGAGCACATGAGCTTTTTAGATGGCAGAGCGCCATCTAGTTGAACAGAATACGTTGATTTATTTTAATACCAACACCTGACCTTTTTTATCGTAAAGATAGAGGCTGCCTGGCCGGCATTCATAGTTCTTTAAAATTAAAGATACTTCGGCCAGTAAATCTTTTTATTGTCTCGACTTTTCGACAAAAATATTTTGTTCTCGTCAGGAGCGAACAAAAATTTAAAACATTTGGCAAAGCGTTAAAAATTATTCTCTTTAATTTTAATGACCTTTTTTTATTTTTTTTTTCGAATATGAAGTATATTACACAGATATGCATAATAATGATGTATTGGGGTGTAATTTATATAGTCCGGGAAAGGAACAAGATGAATAAGTATGTAGAAAGTGACTTAGGAGTTGTATCTCTTTAAAAAAAGACTTTCCTTGGTAATTCCTTCCTTCGTGAGGCGGAAGTGATGTATTACACGTATGCAGAAAGAGGGGGAGTATTGCATCAGTGAAAGTATTCAGGACACCAGGGAGAAAGTACCGCTGTCCCAATTACAGGGTAAGGTACTGACTGTCACAATGCCACCCTGTCACCATGTCCCACAATCTATGACATTAAGTCAGGCTGGGGAAGAAACAGGAAGATTACAGAGCACAAGTTAGTTTTATAAAAAAAAGGTTTGTTTATAGAAAGAATACAATTTCTAAAAAAATTCAATTTAAAAATAACTTGTTTGACCCTGTTTTTTTTTTTTTGCACGTTTTGACGGATTGGCATCTTAAATTAAGACCATGAACATCTTCTGTTATCATTACAAAGTTTGGATCGTGCTGCATCCTTTTCAGAAGTCTACTTGAGAATGTTAGTGGAGGTCTTCCTTTTGCCTTCCACATCGCAGTATTGCAACTGTTAAAATTGCTTTACTCTCATGCACTAAATGGTCAAGAGCCATTCCTTCACTTCTGTCTATTACCAGTGCTGGTGGTTACTGCAGCCAAAAATTTTCATCAACTTCCCAGTCTAGATTAGCTATGTTCTGTTTCTGAATAGTGGCATCTCACGTGGCCAATATCTTATGTTGGCAGTCTTGGTGAAGCAGAGTAGTGGATACACTACTAGTTTATAATATGCACAGAGATTTTATTTTTAGAAATAATTTACAAAATGAAATTGAGGCATCCATATTTTAAAATGGGTAAAAAGAATTTATCTTTTTAATACTCAGCTTCCTTATTTGTTTAAAGTATCGAAGGAACTTCATGTAAAAATTCTGTTCTCACTGATGTGGATTGATTTCTTCAAATCTAGATTATAGGAGAAGAAGAGAACAGCCTGTGGTCTTAAGACCCCTCTATTATATTCAATTAAAACTCTCCAACCGCGACAATAATACCCACCCCGCATCTTCTAAATCTCGTCTGGAAATTCCACATCAATTGCTCTTCCTCATTTTTTCTTTTGATATCTAGATTGTTAAGAGGAATCCGAGTTCTGTGCTGATCTTGGTTAAAATTGGTAGATGAAAAATGAGATGTGGTTTCACAAGATAGTTAGATGTAACAGATATCTGACGGTTATGTGAAGCAAATGTAGAACAGTCTGTATTTAACAGAACAAGAAAACATATTACCTTATATAGATGATTAAATAGAACTCATGGTTAATTTTCCCTAGAATGATGATTGATCAAATGTGAATAATAAGTGTCTCTTGGTCTTGTTCTTGGCTTGACCATACTTTTAAAAGTAATTCGTGGCTTCTTTAAATGTGTAATTTGACAGGAACCAATAAAAATTAATGATACAATCATATGCAAATACTATTTAGAAAACTTACAAGATAAAATGATATTTAATTAACTCTTGCTAACTTCTATATTTCTAAACACTATTGGATGATAAACAAATGAGCTGTTACATTCCCAACACTTACGTTCAATCGAAATGTAAATAAACTCAAACACTGCCATTTACACAATTAAAGACTGCTATGGTACACAGGACATCCAGACATCACTCGGAAAGTTGCCAAGAAATAAACAAACTGAACTGAAATAGGCCTACAGTGGATGGTGGCATTGGGAGTACCTGGGAATGAAGAAGCCAAATTATTAAAAAAGAAGGCGCATCCTGGCGTCCTGAAAACGATATTTCAACAAGAAACCACGTCAACCAAATAAAATTTCATCTAACAAGGCAAAATAACAAAGACAACTTCAATTAGTTATGGTTTCAAATCGTAAACACAATTCTCCACCACTCATTCCCCCTCAATTAAACAGAGAATATTTGTTGTTGTTATTGTTTCTTATCCCTTTGTGTAAATAATACACAAATCCCATGAGTCCATGCTCCTCGAGCTGTATTATGATAAGCAGCGGCCTCTCCCAAAGTCCTGTTTAGTGAATCTAATGAAAGCCATAATGTGTTCTGGAGCTGCAGGTGCCAAGCTACATTTTGGGCAAGTGGAATAGATTTTTGTTGTTATTTTTTATCTTCAATGGCCTGATATGGCCTGTTCTAAATCTTGTTAGTGTTGTTTGGTGCTGTCTGATGTTCAGAGCTCCTCCTATATAGATAATATTTAAACTATGCTAATCATCCCTAGAGTATTAAAGGAATAGCGATCCTTTTTATTAACCCGCCCAGAAGTCCAACCCCTCCTCTACGTGGCGGGCGGGAGAAGCAGCACAAGTAAGGGACTGCCCTGTAGGACGAAGTACGGTGTCGTGAGCCCCGAGCCGCTACGGTAACTGTTAAGGCCTACAGGGAACTCTGAAATGTGGCTGACTAACGGAGCAATGGCACCTCCCTTCCCATGGAGCATGGACAAGACCACCACCAATTGATCTAAGCCTTAATATAAAAAGTTCTCACAATTACCAGATTGAAATCCATCCATCGGCATATATAAATCTATAAGTATGGAACCAATAGCTTCTCCAGATGCACAAAGCTGAAGCCGCTCCCAGTATACACAGGACATGGTGACTTCAACACATATTTGTTTAGAATTGGCAAAATTGGTTCACCTGCATGCACTTGTGGAAACGAACAACAAACCCCTGAACACCTTCTGATAAACTGTCCATTAACTTCTGATCTAAGGGAAGAAAACCAACTTTACCTGACTAATACAAAACAAGCTGCTTGCAATAAAGACCAATACATCAAGTTTAATAGATTCTGCAGGATGTATATTTTGAGGCGAAAGTGTTGACTGTACATATTTCAAGCTACTACTTATAATTGCTATATGTAAAATTTGATATCGAACGTTTAATTTTAATGATTTCCAATGTTCAATTGTATTAATTGTATATAATTTAAAATATACACGCAATTATCCAAATTGTGGATATGGCGTGTCTCTCCCAACTGTTAAATAAATAAAGTATACACAGCAGGATGGACACTCTTTATAAAGAAGAAGTTACTTAAAAATCCTCATCTCCAGAGTCTTAAAGAATAGAGAATAAGAAAAAAAAAAACTCAAATCATTAATTAAATTAAACAGCGAAAATAATGGGTGTTGAAATTACTGGTATAAAATATATCTAAACATATTAGCATATAAAAATACTGAAACAAAAGATATTCAAAGTTGATTTTACCTATTGTTAAAACCAACACGTTTTCTTAAATAAATTCAATGAGAAATAGATTTATGTGAGATCCAATGAGAACCTCCCATAAATTGTCTCGACTCCCGTCTAATTGGAGTTGCATGTGATTTACAACAGGACTGGAGGAGAATAGGTCATTTACATAGCCATCTCCAGCCTGAAGACCATCAAGCATAAATCTCATCCCCTCCACAGCTCCCCTGGTTCCCACGTGAATAACTCAGCTTCTCTGGCTATTCCTAGAATTACCTACCTTTCTCTTCTCGAACGGTTCAGTCCTTAGAATTCGTCAAGACTCTCTCTCAAGAGTTTTATATAGAACTTTTTATGTCGTTGTCCATTTGGATGAGGAAAGCGAAGACTATAACGCGGCTGATTCCACACTTGGTTTTTCAGTGATACGCTAACCTTGACGTATGCATGAAGGAATGTGTTGCCATTGGACATGTGTCGGACCTGTAGGATGTTGTTGGGTTCTACGCTGTTTTTCTGTGTGGATGTGAAGTTTGGAAAATCACAAAAGAGCTGGAGATGAAAATTTATTCATGTGACCTTTGTATGTAAGAAGAATTATCACACACACAAGGTCAAATGGGCATAAAAAATGAATTTGAAAAAGAGATATACATTTTTAAAATTTTAATTTTCTGAATTATGGTGGTAGTGTCTTGTCCATGGAGCATATCAGATCGGTCCATGCACCCTGATCATAATACCGGCCAACTGAGGTGTCTTGTCCGTATGGATGTCCTCTTCTGGATTGATGTCTGCCATATAGAGGGCTGCAAGGATGGCCGGGCAACTGTATATGTGGTCCGGAGTGAGTTGGGTGTTGTGACAGTTATTGCAGTTTCTGTAGGATCTAGTCATGTCTGGGCTTATCTTCATTCCTTTGCAATGTCCTGTTCTGATTCTTGAAATTGTTGTTGATGTAATTCTTTCTTAATTCTTAATTTTCTGAATGAAGTAATCAAAACAAAATGTAATTTGCAGAACATGTACACCGAAAGTATAACCAGGATATCATCTATTTTGGCCATAGGAGAGAATGAAGGAAATAGTAGATAAAGAAAGCATTAGATCGAAAATTTCAAAGAATGGTCTGGAATTAGAAAATGAGAATATTGAAGGTATTTGCACAGAAAAACAGAAGGAGTATTTCTTAATAGTTAACCGCCATATAGGAAATGGCATGAGATGAAAAACTGATTTTTTAAAATTATTATTTATTATTATTATTAGTAGTAGTAGTAGTACACGCGTGGTACAAGCCATGATTATCGTGGTAGGTAGAAGTTGACAACTGCTTTTACTGTAAGTGCACCACATGTCTATACATGTGAAAAGCAGTTCGACTTTGCACTTACAAATATGTCAAAGCCCCGTTTGATTACTTGCACTCGCTGGTTGGGTTTGACTTTTGCAAGAATAGGGGGCCATTGGAGAATTTTTATCAGTAAAAAAGTGCCCAATGCAGGATTTGATACCGGGTCGTAGCGGTCGAAAACCAACGGTTTAGACCTCCGACCCCCAACTAATATCTTGAAAACACGAAGAGACCGTCTTTATTTGAGGTGAGGGAGGGTTTGTAGGTGACCTCTAAAGTGTCAGAATGTACAAGGCCGTAATTGTCCTACAAAGAAGACAAATGTTTACGGAAATGTAAACACTCCTCAAACATTGGATTGAAAGGTTCAAGAGGCTCGTCAATTGGAACACAGACACGGAAGTTTGTGCAAGAGCACATCCTATTGTCTTGTTGAAAGAAGGAAGTCTCTTTCGGCTCATTTTATATGTTAAAATGTCTATTGAATAAATTTTGCTTATGAACATTAATTTAACAAAATCAATAAGCAATCCAAGGCCATTTAATTCTTTTGGCATTTGTATGCAAGAAGAATTCTCAAGGTCAAATGGGAAGAAAAATGAGTTTGAAGAAGAGATATACATTTAAAAAAAAAAATTATAATTTTCTGAATTATGGTGGTAGTGTCTTGTCCATGGAACAGATCAGATCAGTCCGTGTACCCTGATCACATACCGGCCAACTGAAGGGCCTTGCCTGTATGGATGTCCTCTTTTAACTATTTTTTATTTCTCAAGTTGTAGGGCCAATATGCTCTTCAACAGGAGACCTAGAAGTACCACTTCCAGTCAATTATACACACACACGCCGAAAATAATGATTTAAATATATATATGCTGAAATTATTATCATTATTATTTGTTTTGTTTTATGCTTATCCCTAGTACAGTGGTACAGGCGATGCTAATCATGGTGGGTAGAAGTTAGCGACTGCTTTTACTGTAAGTGCATCACATGTCTAAACATGTGAAAAGCAGTTCGACTTTGCACTTACAAATATGTCAGAGCCCCGTGATAAAATTATAATAATTATATATATGATATAATTATAAAATTAAAATTATAGCTAAAATAAAAGAATAAGCCTTCGAAAACTACTCCTGAAAACCTTACTGAAGAAAAATTAGATGAGAATGCTTGTCTCAACAGTAGTAAACCCTCTTAGCTGTTTCGCCAAATTAACCTGCAGACAGCTCTACTATTGTATTGGAATGATTTTCTTTTATAGGCTGAATTTTGTGATGATTTTTCGCATTCTTTCAAGTATTAATGTAATAAGTGTGGTATTTATTAATTTCGTATTACTGGAGCAAAAAATAATGATGGAAATTCAGTTTCAATCCATTTATCTGCTTTCTCTTTCTCGTTAAATGTTTTCATTAATCTCAAAATGTGGTGGCATCGGACAGCTATACGAATTCGTAGATGAGAAAATAACGTATAAAAATATCAATCAATTTTGTAGATATATATACAACTATCTTTTGAACTGAAAAAGAGAGGGAAGTAAATTTTGCGAGAATTGCTTTTGTATGTTTGTCTTTTTCCTCTTTGACCAATTTTATTTGGATAATTGCGTAAAATAATTTAATTGTATAAGCTTGTATATAGCCAATTTGTTATGATATAATAAATGTATTGACGGAAATATCCCTGAGTTTGGGATATCGCGTTATAGGATGTTAATAAAGTTAAGTTAATCTCAAAGTTAATTATGTCTTTCAATAGAAATTTGAACTATTTTTGACGTGTATGATTCTTTTGAAACTAAATCAAATTTCTACTGCCCTTACTGAAATGATAGTTGTATTGATTGTCATAAATAGTTATAATTTCTTATAACAGATGGCGCGCTAATTCATCACATTGATAATGTCTTTTTATGTAAAATGAAAGGATTTAAGCATGCATGTTCCTTTTACATAAGTACAAACTTCTACTGTCCTTACTGCGATGAAAATATATTGGGAGGGTTTGACTGATCAGTGGTGATCTAAGTGTAATTTCATCGCAATAAGGACAGTAGAATTTAATCCACCAGACCACTACTTAGAGATCTAATACTGTATTGGACGATTCTGATTATATACACTGCACTGAAGATTCCATCTGTATGTACCAGGATCTCGAGGATATGTGCGGAGAATTGAGTCTAAATAATTCTAGCACAGAACACACATGTGGGTACAATGGGATTACAATGTTGAGCATATGAATGTGAACCTTCACAAAGTTTTTTTGCAAGATACTTGCTTTAAAAAATAAAAGTTAAAAATGTATTTCTTTTTCTATAAAGGCTTCATCTATAAGCTTTCCAAAGCTAATGATAGTTATTTTACCTTTATCAATAAATACCTAAAAAATAATATGCACATTTCTAAAAACTTTATATAGATACTGTAATTTTAAAATGCTAAGTACAACTTGACCTTGCTTAAGGACACGTTTGAAATTTTTGGCAATAAATAAAATACAGCCACAGCGGTCGCCTGCTATCGTCAATGCATTTTCGTTAAGTCCTAGGGGAGAATTTTAGGAAATTTTACCAAAAGACTAAGGGGATATCTCAAAGAACCATGGGTTTCGTGATTAACAATAATTTCAACATCCGAAAAAAAGCATAAAGCTCAGGGAAATCGCTTTAGTAAAAAAAAAAACTTCTAAGAAACGCTTCACCAAAAAACAGCAAACTGTATAAAAGATTCACACAATAAATGGCAATGGGTCCCTATATGGGTCTACTTGGATGACACGAACAAATTTTTGATAAATTTTCTATAAAGAAAAAGGAAGCGTACGCAGCTCTAATTTTGTCAAGCATTGTGAGGGAAATTTTTCAAAGCGATTAATGAAGTGTCACACACATTGCTCCCGTGAAAGACCTAATCCCTCGAGTGGCTTCAAATGTCTAAATCAACTCGATATTTTTACATACTTATGTGAGGGGCATATTTTACCGCGAATGCATTTATAGTTGCCTGCAGTGGAGCATCAAAGATGTGGATTTCCAGGGACAAGGTCTCAAGCCATAAGACCTCGAGACCCTGGTACATACAGATGGAAACTTCAGTGCAGCGTATATAAGCAGAATCATCCAATACAGTATTTGATCTCTACGAAGCGATCTGGTGGATTAAATTCTACTGTCCTTACTGCGATGAAATTACACTTACATCACCACTGATGAGCCAAGCCCTCCCAATATTTTTTCATCGCAGTAAGGACGGTAGAAAAGTTTGTATTGTATGTAAAAGATTCTTGCTCAAAACCTTTCATTTTATATTACAGATGGAAGTTTAAAATCAAGGTCTCAATCAATTTTCTTCCATCCCAGTCAAATTGCTTGATGCCTCTCCAGTGA
Source organism: Cordylochernes scorpioides (assembly GCA_030710605.1). Classification (NCBI taxonomy): domain Eukaryota; kingdom Metazoa; phylum Arthropoda; class Arachnida; order Pseudoscorpiones; family Chernetidae; genus Cordylochernes; species Cordylochernes scorpioides. The sequence continues at coordinate 28,751,335 of CP092865.1, read as the reverse complement.
ATTTTTGTAGTTTTGGATTTCTCAAAATAGGCATTTCTACTAAGCGTCTAACAACCATAGAATATTTGTTGAGTTTACAAAGAAGTATGGTAAGAAATTCCCTTTACAGTCTACCGCAGATGTTTGCTATAATAAAAACTGAGGTCCATTGTACATAGCTGGGGTTATTATATAATATATTGTAGAATAAAATGGTATTAAATTGAATAACATTTGATTTTGAAAAATCGTTCAATATTAATTATCTGAACACTCTGAATTTATGCTTTTTTTTAAGGTACACATGGTACAGGACATGATAATCATGTGTGTTCTTAATTAATGCCTGGAACTATATATTGTAATTATTATTATTAGTTTTGATGGTCAAATTTGGAAACATTCCTGGTTAATTTTGATGCTTTTTATATATTAACACAAAACAATTATTTATATGGATTTTTTTATTTATATAAGTGCATAGACACAATGTTCTATTTACACAAGGTAATAAGACCAAATCCAAATAAATAGTGTGTGACGTTTCGGTAACAGCGTTATTACCATCTTTAGACAAAAGTACTGAATGGGATGAAGATGGTAAAAACACTGTTACCGAAGCGTCACACACTATTTATTTATTTGGATTTGGTCTTATTATCATGTGTTTATAATCTATAATCCAAATTGTGCATATCATTGATATTCTATTTAAATACGGACTTTTAATTCGTTGGGGTTTACACTATTATTTTAAAAAGAAGTTTATAAGAGATTTAAAAATGGGAATTCATTGGGTGTTTGTATATTTTCAAATTATGAGTGTTGAAGAGCCTTCAGCTCTAACCTAAGAATTGGTCCAGGTAAAGGTTGAAGCAAGTTAGAGCATTTGGTATTCGAGCAAGTGTTTTAAGGAAGTTTCCTGAAACAATATCTTGTAGCCCAAGGGTTTTAACCATGCTAATCAATCTCTAACTAACACGGACTACCTCCATTCTGTAATGGTAATCATACTAAATTGGCCCACCCTGAATTGAAATGGCCTTAACGCTTTCATCCCTTTATTTTCCTTTTTGCATCTGTTTTCCTATTTTTTCCTAAAGGATAAAATTACCTTTGTGCCTGAAATATTATTATCACATACACACAAAGCTTTATTAAGACCAGCGGTCTTATACAGATTCACCACAGGAAGAAATAATAGATGGAGCTCCTATACTCCAGGCAGCGCAGCACCCAACAACAGCCTCCTGGTACGACGCATGTCCAATGGCCAAATATTATTCTCCTATTAAATTGAAAAATCTTAATTTGTCGTCATTATAAGAACCTTTTAAACCTATATTCCATTGATATAAACACTCAGATAAAAAATGCATTCAGGATAAATCTGTGCATTGCCCGGTACATTTGGATAAATGTTTATATTGGGGTGGTTCTTTCCCGTTGGGTAGTTAGCGACTGCCTTTTACTGTATTGATTTAGTGATTTAATTGATTTATTCAGTGATTTATTTAGAGCACATTTGTCATGATTTGGTTTTTAACTTGGCTCTAGCTGACCCTGATCCCTACCATGTATTCCCCCACGGTTCTTTGTGCTCCACGCAGCGAACAAGCCTCTCCCCATCACCTATCCGGATGCCTTTTACTGTAAGAGCACTACATGCCTACATATGTAGATAAGTTCGACATTTGCACTTATAAATATGTCAGAGACACGCTTGGTTACTTAAACTCACTGGTGAAGATGGGTATTTGCAAGAATCAGGGGCTATTGAAGCACTTTTTCTTCAGAAAAAAAGTGCTTAATGTGGGATTCCATCCCGGGTCATGGGTGTCTAAAATCAACGGTATCTAACCACTCGTCCACCAATTCTATCAAGCCTGATGAGTTTAAAGAACTCTCCCTGGAAAATTCTATCGAATGAATAATAACAATTCAGAAATAGAGCAGCTGAAATCTTTTAGAAAAATATATTTTTTATAATTTTGTGAACGATTCTGTTGTTTTCGAGTGAACCTATAGTCATGATGGAACAAAGGTCATTGAAATCCGCGCAGCTGCAAGGATCAGAGAGAATGTGTGATGACCGCTGCCATATCAAGCAGATGTTATCTGACTCATCAATTTTCACGCAAAATCAAAATTTGGTCCTAGTTTTCATTTCCCGCTTTTGTGAGCAGCTATCAGAATGTTTTAATAAATTTTTGAATAATAGAATTGCCTCCAAAAAAATAATTGAAAATCCATGTTTATCTCAATGTAAGTTTTGAATGTTGTTTTCAGATTTATAAAAACATGTAACCTAATAAAAATTAACATAATTAAAATAAGATTGTCCTTGTAAATATGTATATACAATAGAGCTTCGATTATCCGAATCAATTGGGGAATGGAGGTGTTCGGATAATCGATATTTCGTATAACCGATCATTCCTTACTTCAAAATAAAATACTAAAGTCATAGTAGTAATATGAAAAAAAAATAAAGAAACAAAGAAACAGTTATATTAAACATAAACATTGCTTTATTTATTATTTCTATTTATATTTTATTACCTATGGCTTTGATAAGGTGCGTTTTCCCACTGTTGAAGCAGTTTTCTATAAAATAAAATCTATATACATGTATATTAAAAAAAGAAATAAAAAAATAAAAGATAAAAAGATCAGGTGTTGAAATCAATATAAAAAATGGCATATCCTGACCAGGAGCACATGTGCTTTACAGAAGGCAGAGCGCCAACTGGGTTGGCCAAATATCAGGGAACAGGCTAAATCAATGTTTAGTTGATTTCTGTTCCACCAGATGGCGCTCTGCCTTCTGTAAAGCACATGTGCTCCTGGTCAGGATATGCCATTTTTTATATACATGTATATATTATGTGTATTACAAATCTTACAAATATTTTAACGTATTACAGGTAACTGACTAAATTAATATGTGCAGAATGGCCATTAAAATATATAGTACATACAGTTGATGGAAAAAGTCCAGAATTTTATTTTGCTTCACAGAGCTGATGTTCTTTTTTTTTTTTTTTTGGCCGCTAAATCTCGGCAAACGCTTTAAAGATTTCGGTTTCGGAGGTTTTGGTTTCGGATTAGCTTTCGGATAACCGATGTTCCGGATAAGCGGTATTCGAATAATCGATGCTCTACTATATACTTTTTAAGAAGATAAAATTTCATTGAGTCCTCCCTCAAAATCATCTTCTTCAACGTTGTCTTTGTACTATTCTTTACGGAAATTTCAAATCCTGGCAGGGTCTTTTTTTTTTTTCGGGCTCGATAATCATACACTTTGGTTAGTAGCCTATACAACCATATTTTTTCTCTTTCTCTTTATGGAAATAATAATAATAATTTTATAGGAAAATATTATTGTTCTAAAAAACACTTTTCCCGTTTTAAAATGTAACGTAGCATATCTTTAGCATATTCGACTTATTTAATAACTTCTCTCGTAGTTATGAGTGTTAGTGTTATGAAATTGAAGTTGCCCCTATACTGATGAATTCCATAGGCTGAGACCATGGTATACATTTTGACTTTTTGTGTGAATTTTATTAAGTTTTGATCTGAATCCGTGCATTCTGTCCAACCATGATCAATAATATTTATATTTTAGGTCCAATTGTAAATGTTCCACCACCATATCTCCGCTTATAAGAGATTTTTACTCTTTTTGACGCGAATGATTCTTTTCAAATTAAACCAATTTTCTACTGCCCTTACTGCAATGATAAAATAATGGAAGGGCCTGGCTCAATAGTGGTGAAACCTCCCAGCGGTTTTTCAAGTTTAATACGCTTATCACTACACAGGTGTGGATACCAAGGGAAGATAACAGGCATATACCATCGGCAGCTACAGCTGTATTTGTATGTACACAAGACTTTGTTTTCTCTCCCTTAAATACAATATATCTTGATATAATAAAACTCATTTAAATATATGTTTTTATTGCCATTCCTAAATTGGAGCATCACATTTCAAGTAAATTTTCAAATAAGAAAGGAACCTTTTTCGTAAATGGAAATAAATCAAGCATTTTGGCAAAGAGAAAGAATATGGTTTTACGGGCTACTAAAAAACCATATTTTCTCTCTTTACCAATATGCTTGATTTATTTCCATTTGCGAAAAAGGTTTCTTTGTTATTTGAAAATGTACCTAGAATGTGATGTTCCAATTTTGGAATGGCAATAAAACATATATGAAAAAAAAAGTACAAAAGTGAATTTGTACTTGGATCAGGTGTATAAATTGAGAAAAGGGGCATAAAGGCATATAAGGGCAATAATTGCATGATCAGGATATGCCCCTTTTTCTTAATAAAACATATTTTGGTTAAAAGGTATTATCGAGTATTTTTTTTTTAAGTCCTTCGCTGATTGGAAGCTTTGCTAATTCTAATAAAGCAGTATCCAGGGCAACTCCGCCTTTGCCGGTCCCAAGCCCGGATGAAAAAGGAGGAGAAGGAGCAGTTACAAGCTCACTAATAAACCTGGGCTCAACTGGCCCGGCTGATAGTACCCTGTAAGGGCTCCTAATCCAGGGATACAGGATGAGCAGTGTTGGTACTCCATGTTAGGAGAGGCTGCACATGGCGTCTGTTCCTCATGTTGGAGGCGGCCATTTCTTTTGGAGCTAAGTCGGCCTGCCACTGAGTAGTGCTCCCAGTCTTAAAAACAAAGGCAGACGCATTCTACTTCACCCAATCATGATGGTTGTCAAATCTGAGATAAGAAAGAAGAAGATTATCTAGGGCAGTGCGCTGTGCAGGTGACCGACCTAAATCCTCCAGGTGGATCATGATGCTATCAGAGGTACAAGGAAGAAGCGCCAATCATCAGTTATCGATGACAACTCTAACGACCGCATTGTTCGCTCGCCAAGATCTTATCACTCCTTGCAACGTACATGCATATGGATGAATGCACCTGTACTGTAACTTATGTAAATATAGACACACAGAGGGCTCTTCTATTAACATAGGTGAGAGAACGCACGTGCACATTCTTCATGTAGATTAGGGATGGAAAATACCATATGTACATATTAGCATATTGGGCAAATCAAAGATGTTCGAGAAAAAAAACAAACCTGATAGAAAAAATTGAATGAGTATTTTAATATTTTATTCTAAGTTTTTATATAAATATAGAAGCTCAATCTATGCTTCCTTCCTGTGGTTAATCTGTATAAGATCGGTGGTCTTTCTATATGTGTTTACATAAATATAAATATATAAATCAAGAATTTAGACTTGATTAAGATAGCAGAAGTAAGATAAAAGTGGAAGATCATCAAAAAAGTTCAAATCAGTCAAAGAACTGAACTCGTAAAAAAAAAAAAAATTGTAAATACCACACACACAATTTAGGCTTTTCAATAAAAAACATACTTTTATCTATTTTTAACAGTACAGAAACATATTGAAATATTTATAAAGCAATAACGCGCCATCAATACATGAGAAATGAAAGCATTAAAGAACGAATGTTTCTTTTATACATAAAACAACTTCTACATGTACTATTCTTACTGAAATGAAAAAAATATTGCAAGGGCTTGGCCCGAAAGCTTGTAGCGTTTTTACAATAAAAGAAACTCATCTTCTGAACCTTCTTAATTGATAAACCTTACTAGAAGAGTCTTTACCTTTAATTATGCTTATATATGCTACACTGAAGGGTATTATTCAAGAAAACTATGGACATAAGCTTTTAGAATAGTAGAATTACATATGAATATTTGCATCGAGCAATGCTCTTCCGCAAACAATAAGGGCAAAGCCAGTTAGACATAAATTTAAAGCAATAACTCGCCATCCATGCATAAGAAATGTAAGCATTAAAGTGCGAATGTTTCTTTTACACTTAAAATAAACAATTGATACATTATTGATTCCTCTTTCATCATCCAACTTTAAGGTAAACAACCTCACCTAGTACATTGGGAACATAGCAACATCATCATCCCAGATTTCCTAATTCTTGATGAGCTCCTGTCCTCTTTTCCTATTTTTTATAATTTTATGCCGGGTGTTAATGGAAGGATGATAAAAAGGAAGAAGAAGAGGATGAAGTATAGGTGGTCGGTGGAAGGATGATCTAAACTGTTGGTTTTCGACCGCTACTACCCGGGATCGAATCCCGCATTGGGCACTTTTTTATAAAAAAATATAAAATAAAAAATGCTCCAATGGTCCCCGATTCTTGCAAAAGTCCAACCCTACCAGCGAGTGCAAGTAATCAAATGGGGCTCTGGAACATTTGTAGGTGCAAAGTCGAACTGCTTTTCATATGTGTAGATATGTGGTGCACTTACAGTAAAAGCAGTCGCTAATTTCTACTTACCATGATTTTCATCTATACTAGAGATAAGCAAAATATATATTTTTTTATTCCAGACGAACGGATCTAAAACGAAGGCCAGTCATTAGTAACGACTCAATAAACTTTATTCATGTTTTATCTTAAATATTAATGTTATTTTCATTAGAATAATCTACAATTAGCATATATAATTATATTATTATATACAAATTACATTTATTAAGTCAATTAATAATGTTCATATGTATATTCATATGATGCGTACAATGCAGCAAAATAGAAAAAAATAATATCATAAAAAGTTAAATGAAACTGTAGTTGCATATTACAAAATTGATATATAGCGTCAAATAATTCGGCGGATGGCTATTCCACAGAGGCCTCATTTTAGAATGCCCTTTTAGTTTTATTAAAACTTTTATCTAAATTGTTATTACATACAAGGTTGAGTCAATAAGTAATGCACATTCATCAATAATTGTTTTATTTAACAAACCATAAACTTTGTATATATAAATACCTAACTATTAGCTATATATCATTCAATATATCCACCTTCCCTCTGTACACATTTGGTCCAGCGTTCTTTCCAACTCACAAAAGTACTTTGGTAAAATGCTACATCTTGCTTTATGAACCACCCTCTAACCTAATGATGTAACATTTCATCATTTTCAAATGTTCTACCGCGTAGAGATTTCTTTAATTTAAGAACTCCCCCATTACCTGCTTAATTGTACAGCCCTTGATGCAGAGAGGAAGGCCCTATATCAACAAATTAAATGCACCAACATTTCACCCTACGTATTGCTTTCAAAAATATCATCAAACAAATCTAAGGCAATAGCTTATTATATATATATTTTTAGATCATCATTATGTAAGGACCAGTCAACAAGTGAATGACTTTGAGACGAAGAGTAAAGCCAGTTCAATTTCCATCTTACTACCTATGTAAATAACACAAGATGATTATTACCTTACCCAGTTGGGAGAATCTGTATGGGGAAAGTCCCTAATAAAGGCTTTTGTGTGTGTGTGATTTCTTTAATTTACCAAACAGCTAGAAGTTGGAAGGAGACAGGTCAGGACTGTAAGGTCCGTGCCTTAATGTTTGTATTTCCTATTCCCAACTTGCAACAAGCGCAAACACAATAGTACCAGCAACCAACAACTCCATGTTTGTCCCCAAGCCTCTAAACAGGACATTTGGGATGGTCCAGAAAGGATCATTAAGCTTCTAAGACATAGGCTGTTGGTCTGACATTCCACCATGTTACCGGAGTAAGTAACAACACGGTGTATGTTTATCGGACTTCTCTAGATTTTAAAAAAATTCTATATACCTTATCCACTATTTTCTGATATATAAGTTTGTTCCAAAACTTCGTGTTTTTCTTAAAACGTTTTTCTTATTACTTGGAGAATACTATTATTACGGTGAATACCTTATAATACATAATACAAAGACATTATATATAACGGCGAATAATAAAACATTATTGCGAATATTATTGTTATTTCAATTTTTTGCAAGTGTTTACGAACTTTTGGGACAACCTTGTATTTTGACTCAATTTCATGGTAGCGCACGCTTAACTCGATGTTTCAATTTTTTCTCAATTTTGTTTAAACTACTGTATAAACACTCTTTTTTACTTGACACCTATCGAAAACATTTGTAAAAATATATTTTGGCTATATGTTTCTTTTTTCATAAATATCATCAAATAATATCTCTACAGACCTTAAACTACAATGGTAAAAGTTGTTGAACGAGAGGGCTTGGTTCATCAGTGGTGAACCCTCTCAGCGATTTCGCCAAATTTTCGCCCAAATTCTTTTTATTCTTACAACGTTCAATCTTCTTTATAGCTTCTATATATTCATGTAACCTCAAATATGATCATAATAATATTCTAGTATATAATGATATTTCTACATCGTATTGCGGTTCCATCATAAATATATTTTTTAAGTGAATACAAAACAAAGTGCTTTTTTGTTTATAATTTCTCTATAAAAAACATTCCATTAATAATATTACAAAAACAATATTAAAAAAGCTACACCAAAACTCTTCATTAAGAACTTTTTTTTTTTTACAAATTGTATTTTTTTCCTTCTTTGACGCCTGGTGAAAAAGTTAATGACCTTCGCCTCATATTTAAGGTGAAGTTTATCTTGAGATATCAAGTCGGATCTGTGGCGTGGGCATACGGGATTAATTACAATTAATGACAACTTGGGATCATTTAAATGAGCCAAGTACACGATGGAGCAATTTGTGGAGATAATTATTTGCCGTCGTCATTAATAGAGGTTGGAGTACTGGGGCAAAGTGCATGGCTCTGAGGGCTGTACTCTACAATGTTGATGGACACCATCTCAGTACAGTCAACGACGTTTGCTGCTGTGATACAGGATTCTGACGCTGTAAGTCACTCCGCAGAAAGACCCAGGTATACGATGGAACAATTTGTGGAGATAATTATTTGCCGTCGTCATTAATGGAGGTTCAAGTACTGGGGAAAAGTGCATGGCTCTGGGGTTAGGGACTGTACCCTGCAATGTTGGTGGAACCATCTCGGTACAGTCAACTCTCCTGACGTTTGTTGCTGTGATACAGGATTCTGACGCTGTAAGTTACTCCGCAGAAAGACCCAAGTACACGATGGAGCAATTTGTGGAGATAATTATTTGCCGTCGTCATTAATAGAGGTTGAAGTTCTGGAGAAAAGTGCATGGCTCTGAGGTTAGGGACTGTACCCTACAATGTTGGTGGAACCATCTCGGTACTGTAAACTCTCCTGACGTTTGTTGCTGTGATACAAGAGGCTGACGCTGTAAGTTACTCCGCAGAAAGATCCAAGTACACGATGGAGAAATTTGTAGAGATTATTTGCCGTCGTCATTAATAGAGGTTGAAGTTCTGGAGAAAAGTGCATGGCTCTGAGGTTAGGGACTGTACCCTACAATGTTGGTGGAACCATCTCGGTACTGTAAACTCTCCTGACGTTTGTTGCTGTGATGCAGGATTCTGACGCTGTAAGTCACTCGGCAGAAAGAGCCAAGTACACGATGGAGCAATTTGTGGAGATAATTATTTGCCGTCGTCATTAATAGAGGTTGAAGTTCTGGAGAAAAGTACATGGCTCTGAGGTTAGGGACTGTACCCTACAATGTTGGTGGAACCATCTCGGTACTGTAAACTCTCCTGACGTTTGTTGCTGTGATGCAGGATTCTGACGCTGTAAGTCACTCGGCAGAAAGAGCCAAGTACACGATGGAGCAATTTGTGGAGATAATTATTTGCCGTCGTCATTAATAGAGGTTGAAGTTCTGGAGAAAAGTACATGGTTCTGAAGTTAAGGGTTGTTATATACAATGTTGGTGGACACCATCTCAGTACTGTAAACTCTTCTGACGTTTGTTGCTGTGATACCAGAGGCTGAAGCTCTAATTCACTCCGCGGAAAGATGAACGCTCCATAAAAAAAGGTCCTAGACCAGAGATCGGCAATCGGATCGGATTATCATGGCCTGTACCACGTGTACTAGGGATAAGCAAAAAAAAAAAAAAACCTTCAAGAACCGCAATCTCAAAATCTCTCTAATGGTTGAGATCACTTCTATTGGTCTTAGGAATATAACTCTTATTAGCAACTAATCACTCACACAGATCTACAGAATATCTGTAAGAATGTCTCATTCCGTGAACCAAGTAGAAAATGTATTTACAGATTGTGTGGATTGTCTGATCCCCTGAGGCAAATCCTCTCCTGACATACCGGGAATTTTCTTCAATTTCCCAATTGGGAAGCCACTATTGTTTGCGGAAGAGCATTGCTCGATGCGAATATTTATATATGATTCTACTGTCCTAAAAGTATAGGTCCGTATAGTTTTCTCAAATACCATTACTAAGATTCCACTCTTCAGTGTCGCATATATAGGCAGAATCGTCAAATACAGTATTAGAGCTCTAAAAAGCGGTCTGAAGTATTAAACGGGCAAAAGGGGATTAACCTCTGATAAGCCAAGCCTTCCCAATATATTTAATCGCCATAAGGACAGTAGAAGTTTGTTTTATTTGAAAATAAAACATTCGTGCTTAATGGTTTTATTTCTTGTATATTTATATATATATGTTAATATTTTACACAAATAAATTTACTGGCAATGCGTTTCTTTTAAATATCATCAAATATTATCTCTACAGACCTAATTGCAATGATATGAGTTATTGAATGAGAGGGCTTGGCTCATCAGTAGTGAACCCTCTCAGCGGTTTCGCCAAATTAATCTCTAGACCGCTCTACTATTGTATTGGATTGGTTTGGAGTATACCCTGTATTTTCTATGGAAGGCAGCTTAGGGGTGTTTAGTGAACTATGGACATAAGCTTATAGGTCTGCAGAGGTACATACATATAATTTCAAGGTATTGCTTATGTCCATAGTTCACTAAACACCCCTAAGCTGCCTTCCATAGAAAATGCAGGGTATATAACAAAACCAGTCCAATACAATAGTAGAGCGGTCTAGAGATTAATTTGGCGAAACCGCTGAAAGGGTTCACTACTGATGAGCCAAGCCCTCTCATTCAATAACTCATATCATTGCAGTGAGGTCTGTAGAGATAATATTTGATGATATCTAAAAGAAACGCATTGCCAGTAAATTTATTTGTGTAAAATTTTAACGATAGATGGCAATTAAATTTAATTTACTAATATATATATGTATAATTATAAAATAATGTAAAAATAAAGTGAAATTAATGTGCAAGATAAGTTTATATCATTACTTTAGGTGAATATTATGAATGTATCAATAGATGTTTAAATTGTTTAACTGCAAGATTTAACAACGGAACTAAGCATTTAAATCGGCTTTGACACGTCATGAGCTTGTTCAAAAATATATATATACTTGAATAATTACTATTTACTAATTAACTTGGTTTAAAAATATTTCGAATTTGCTCTCCTCTAAATCGCCAAGTTCACCAACACAACAATGTTGAAAGAAGAACCAGACAAAGGTCGCCATCAGTGTTTGAAAGAGTGATTGCACAGCCCAAATCTATAAAAAGATCCAGGATGCCACAAGACTTCTGGAATATTGGACTAGGAACAAAACACCCACCAGATCTAGCTTACAAAGTGCGTGTTAATTTGAGAAAAATTAAAAACTCCAGATGTTAAATATAATTTAGCCAAAAAAGGTTAATTAGATTTGTATTTTTGAAGATAAAATCCAATTATCCATATAGCCTTGACAGAACATTTCTTAGAATGTATTTGAGGCTTTCAAGAGGTTTGGAGCAAACCTGAAGTTGAATCATCAAGGCCGTTAGCCAATCAGAGCGTCTGAGATGACCAAGGGTCAGTTATACTTCATGTACTTCTGTGTAGTTAATCTTGTGTAATGCGCCATTGGCATCCTTGTACCGCTATCATCGCTCTGAGCACGTCAAACTACTGACTCGAACCTTTAAAACATTCTATCTGAATTCTTAGCTCAATCATATCAATCAAAAATTATTATTTAGCTGAATCACTCCTAAGACTGCTTCCTCCACCTGGCTCCTCCAAGATTATCTATCTATAGCTATAGTCTGGAAGGAAGATGTCTCCTTGGTTCAATTGGTCCATTCATTGAGGATTTTTAATGGCGAAAATAGTACGGTGGTTTCCCCTTGCCATCCTCAAAATCAAAAGTACCGTAAACATTTTTTTAATATGCGATATAAAACAGTTTTAAGATATTCATATTTATCATAAATGTTTGTACTTTATATTTAGGATAATTTACACTTATATGAGTTTAATTTTTTATATATAATAATATCTAGTAAAATTAAATATTTGGTTTCCTAGGTTCCAACAATCGGTCAGTAGGTCTAAGATCCTGTTCGGACTAAGTCAAGCGTACTCGGCCGGGTCCCGCCGAACTCCACCGAGGGGATGGTTTGGCCGGATCCCAGTGAGTCCAACGGACTTAGTTCTGCTAGATGAGTGGAATGGAAATCCACTTCGTGGACCAATTGAAGGAACTCAATGGCTTAACGGTCGCCGAGATTGTACATCGAGCTCAGACAGAGATGACTGGCGTCGCATCGTGTTTGAGATGTAATACGTACAGTGGGCCACAACGTTCGATCGCGAATAAAGTGATCATACAGAAGTCCTAGGGGCGAAACTCCCCGCGACCCCTGGGGGTCGAACCACCACTTTATACAAAACCTACCGAAGCAGATACCTCCAGAGTGGTGTGGAATAGCTGCTGAACAAAAGGAAACATAATAATAAAGAAAACAAACATAAAAACCTGAATGAAATTAAAGCCGAGAATGATTTAAACAAAACCAAAGATATCTCTGCAAGGCTGGATCTTCGGGCAAGGCCTGGACGATGACGCCCTGGCCATCCTGGCGTCTGCCAAGAAGCATATTTACTTGTATAAGTACTTCCTCGGCGTGGAACTGAGGGGGATTCAAGAAGACCCCCTCCTTGTCTGGAGGAGGACTCTCAAGATGGGGAAGCCTCCTTTTCTTAAGAAATTTGTACATTTGTACAAAGATATTATATAATTTGCACAAGAATCATACGCGTCTATACTTTATACGCGTCTATGTTTTATACTTTCAAAAGTAGTATGAAAAATATAAGTGACCGAAGAGGGGTTGAATCCGCTTCTCTCTTCCGTTCTTGGGGGGGTGTTCAATATTTTTAACAATTTCCTTCTGTCCTTCCTCATGATGAAACCGCCAGGGAGTTTGCCACTAATGAACCCCCCAAATATTTTTTTCCGTAGAGGACAGTAGGTAATATTGTCATAATAGGAGGAAAAAGGGAAACTATCTTCAAGTCTTCATTTTGACCATGCTTCAAAATGGTGAGTATGGTGAAACAAAAGGATTATATCTCATCTATTGATTTCAAAACCTCTATAAAGGAATATATCTTTCTTATCTGTGGAATCTTCATTTATTCCCGCCGTATAAATACCAGGCATATTTCTGGTAGTATGTTGGTTTATTTTGTGAGAGATTGATATTCACCGCTTCTTTGTATTTGGCGCATTATTGCTTTGTCAAAATTCGAAACTATTATAGACGCGTATGATTCTTTTTAAAAATAAACAATTTCTACTGTCCTTACTGCAATGGAAAAATTAATGGGAGGGCCTGGCTCATCAGTGGTGAACTCTCCCAGCGGTTTCGCCAGTTTAATCTACCATACCGCTGTTATATTGCATTTTCGATCTTCCTTTTGTAGTGATACTCATACTAGACTCTTGGAATGGGTAACATTTGATAACAGATGGCGCGCTAATGCATCATAATAGTATTGCTTTGTGCTAAATTATGCCTAAATGGCCTTGTTCTTATTATTTGCGGAAGAGTATTGCTCGATGCAAATATTTATATGTAATTCTACTGTCCTATAAGCTTATGTCCATAGTTTTCATGAACACCATTTCTGAGATTTCACTCTTCAGTGTAGCATATATAATCAGAATGATCCAATAAAGTATTAGAACTCTAGAAAGCGGTCTGGTAGATTAAATTGGTGAAACCACTGGGAGGGTTCATTTTATATGAAGGAATAGTCCAACCACCCTATATACTGTAAGACCTTTGCAATGGCAGATAATGCAGTTTTAGTTAAAGGAGAATTGCAATATTGAATATACCAGATAAACGAGTTTATTGTTTAAAACGGCAAGCTATCGCGTGGTAACGTAACACATCAGGCCTATACATCCGCAAAGACGTGGACACATCGGTGTATACAAGTGTAATTTAATCTGTGAAATATTTAATTTTTATTAATATTTATTAAGTAATATACGCTTCAAATTCTTATAAGCTTCATTCAACACCTGAGGAATTTTTAATAAGACGAAAAATCTTAGTAAAAGGCTTATGTGTATCATATATAAATTCCAGTTTTTTTTTTTTACTTATTTTGTATTAAGGAATGAAGATAAAACCAGACATGATTAGATCCTACAGGAACTGCAATAACTGTCACAACACCCAACTCACTCCGGACCATATATACCCGGCCATCCTTGCAGACCTCTATATGCAGACATCAATCCAGAAGAGGACATCCATACGGCACCTTAGTTGACCGGTATTGTGATCAGGGTGCACGGATCGATCTGATCTGCTCCATGGACAAGAAACCACCACCACATTTTGTATATATATATTTTTCTTTTACTCAGATTTACCTAGACCAATCTGTATCTGAGCTCAATTGTCTTAATTAAGTTTTATTGTATATAAATTTCACTATTAATATTAAATGTAATTAGCTTTTACTATTTTTTTTTATTCGCAGAGTCTCCGTGGTAAATCCAGGTATAAGAAATTTATTTTCCTCCAATTTACCCAGACAAATCTATTTTTAGATTGATTGTCTTAATTAAGTTGTCCTGTATATAAATTTCATATTACCTTTAAATGTGATTAGCTTTAAAAATAATAATAACAATGCTCATTACTGGTATTATTACTGTTTTTCTCCAACATGTACCCTGCATTTCTGCTCGGAGAATCTGTATAAGACAGAAAGGTCTTAATAAAGCTTTTTGTTGTTGTATGTTGAACGAATTTTTGTGGATGGATCCATTGACCTGATTAAACACTACCAGAAAGCTAACCGTTTTAAACTGAAATAAACTTTATAAATCAATTTCTTTATTTTTCACTTAATATTAGCTTGGTGACATTTTGTTCACGGAGCAGCTTAATTTCCCCAATGTAATGCTATTTCACATTTGTGTTCATTTATAACTTGAAAGAGTTGTTCAAGAATTCCTCATGTTTCGTACCAGTTAACAATTTTTGATAGCCTTTATTTGTGATAGTTAAGTTAAGTGTTTTTGCTACCTTTTTTTTTTTACTTGTACAAGTACAGCCCTACTAGGGAATGCAAGTAGCCAAACGAAATTATGATACTAGTGTAAAATTTGATAAACTTGAGCAAGGTGGTACATTTACAGTATAAGCAGTCACAAGCAGTTAACATTACTATCACGGATTGTGCCATTCCTACTTGATAGAGGTATCACCAACTTTTGTGGCATTTTTTTTAAAGCATTTATTAACAAACAGACGCACGCACATACAGCTTTATTAAGACCATCGATCTTATACAGATTCACCACAGAAAAGAAGCATAGATGGAGCTCCTATACTACAGGCAGCGCAGAGCCCAACAACAGCCTCCAGGTCTGACGCATTTATTAACAAACAGGTTTGTTTTGTTGAAGACACAGAGTTTCTATGTGAGTCAAATTATTCAATTTCTTCAGAAACGAAAAGCTTTCTGAGATCTTTCTTGATCTACCTCTGTTACAGAATATGGGGGACGAAGCAGGTACATGAATCGTGCAACAAGCAGAAACTTGTTCACCACAAATTTAACTCAAAACTTGCCATCTTCCAAACGAGATCAATCAGATTCTTCGTAAGGTTATTCATTTTTGCAGCAAATATAAGAGTTTGACGCACACAAAGAAACTATGTGACTTATATATATATAAGAACAAGAGTCAAACGAATGGTTAGTTAATTATAATTGCATAGCACTTGATGTAGCAGCCCCTGTTTTCTCCATGTTGATTGAGTACATCAAAGGGCGCTACCGGACTATAAACCTGACAAAATGATTATTGAAAGAATAACAAGTCTTCCATATGAACTAGGACAGTATGTAAATATTGCGGGAAATTCCTCAGGAAATATACCATTTTATTCGCTGCTCTTTTAATACTGATTTCTTGAGTAAAAATATAAGGCCTTCAGGGAAAAGAATATTTTCAAAAATTGATGAATCATTGTACCATGTTTTCTCCTGTAGAAGGGCGTTCGTACCCGAGGAATAGAGATTAAATATGTTTTTGAAAAGACACTTTTCCCTGGAGGTCTGATATTTTTACTCAATATTGATACAAAGGAATATTTTATTGAATTATTGAACTGATTTCTTGTAGACTTGTGCGTTCTCGGAAATAAAAATTATTAATATTATTATTGTATAGCTTGATATCTATTGAATCTGAGAAATGAACTTATCGTTGTAAGTATAAACCTATTTATAAGTAGAATAAAAGTAACAAAGAAGGAGCAAAATCCTTCTAAATACACACATGTACGTCCTCCCTCTATTCCTATATTTGCATAGTGTATGGGGTTTAAAGTGATTATTTTTTGTATAAGTTCCTTGTTCCAGTGGCCTTGGTTAATTTAATCTATTGATCTATATATATATTTTTTTACTTTATTTATACTCTTTGATTCACCACAATCAGTGTTTTGTGTTTTCTTGTGAAAGCTATGTCATTATTGCATAATGCTGAAATATCTTTAAATACTTTAGAATACCATACTATTAAATCCAATTTTTCTTTTATTTGCAGGAAAATTGTCAATTTACACTAATTTGCAAAAAAATTAGGGAAAATTCGTAAAAAAAAAAAAAAAACTATATTGAGCTCTTTTACACTATTAAGGATAATCACATTTTATTGTGAAGTTCCTTTTGTTTTTAGAATGCTTATTTACTTTTCGTCTGTTATATAAAATAGCATTTCAAAAAATTACTTTTAAGAGGGAAAAACGAAAATGACACTTTAAACTTTTTCTTTTTTTTTTTTTACTCTTATTCAATACCTATGCAATTTTGTTTGGATTGCAAAGTTTCATGCATTTATTTTAGAATAAATCGCGGTAATTTTTTGAAAATGTTGGACGTGGTATTTATTTGGAGAGCGGTATATAAATATTTAATTTTTAAATAGCGTCATATTATAACGAACATTTATAAGGGTTGTAAAATGTGTATTCAATTTTTTTTTATCATGCAAAAGAATAGGAGATTATTGAAAAAAAAAAACTGAATAAAAAGTAAAAATAGGTTTTAAACGGTTCCTATTGAAGGGCCAATGTAAAATTCATTTTTCCATATTATGTCAACAATAAAAAAAGGGGAGGAAAGGTGAAGGTAGAAGACAGATGGCCTCTAGTTGGTTATCTACCGTGAAAAACATGTTGAGGAGCTGGCCACCCATTGGCCAACGACTTGTGACGTCACCCTGACCTCTTCTCTCTTCCAGACGATCATTCTACTTGGATACCCTCGAAGAAGGTAGGTTCGTCTGCCCTCGCTCCGTATTTTCTTTTGGTTTGTTTTAAAACTCTTTAGTTTTAACTTATTCTTTTTTGTTTGTTTGTTTCGGGCTTCTATAGGATAGCATTTTAACATTCTGGTAGATTTCCTTTTGCAATAGTATATTTATTAGATTGTGAAAAACTATTGCATAATTTTACTCTATTAATGACAATTGTAAAGGGATTATTTTAAAGCTTTTCTTTAAATGCGTTTGATATGTTTGCATCTTAATTATTTTTTATAGATTTTTTTTCTCAAGAAATGTATTTGTTGTGTTCAAATTTTGAACATCTGTTTAATGACAACAATTCAATTGCTGAAGAGTACTTCTCGAAAGAGTTCAAATTCTAAGAAGATATCACTTTTGAAATCAGAGCCTTTTCTGAATATTATTCATATTGTGAACTAGAACTTAATTTGGAATTTTCGGTAATGAATTTTGTAAATCGACAAATTGCACCACACTTGCTTGTCCTCATCATTTCAAGGTCTTTTCTAAAGAAGGTCAGGAATTAGAGCTTTAACACCAAAGTCCTACAAAACATCTTAACTGCAAAATTATTGAAAACTTTGAATAGGTATTTCCAAGTTAATCATTTGCATTTCTGACACTTCTTAAACTGCACTCCCCATTTAAAAAAGCAAATTTATTGAATACGTATGTTTATATATGCATAAATTTCTGTCTGCTATGCCCATATAAAGACATTTTAGTACAGTTCAAGCACTAAAATACATATGACCTATTTATTTTTATGGACTACGTTACATATGCATGAATTATCATGATGATATTATAGACCGTTTTTATATTTATTTTTGCAATTTTTGGCTATGCCAAGCTTAACTTCGGAGATGGTTCAAGTTCAACCTTTTTCAGGAAACACTAGAACTTGACGTCTTCAGGAATACATAGTTCAGATTGTCAAGATAGTTTAATATTATTCTACTTTAGGATCAATATATGCTCTATATATTATCATTGAATTATAGAAGTTTACGGTTTTTTAGTAATCGCCTTTTATTATGTCAGTTACATTTTACATAAATCTTTTTCCATTTCATTTATTATTACTTTTTAAATCATCATGGTGTCCTAAAAGGAGCTATGTGTTTACCTGAATGATTTGATTCGTTAATGTATAGTACACTTTTATTCACTCTGTTGTTTAACATTTTAAATAATTCATCTTGATTCGTTAATGTATAGTACACTTTTATTCACTCTGTTGTTTAACATTTTAAATAATTCATCTTGATTCGTTAATGTATAGTACACTTTTATTCACTCTGTTGTTTAACATTTTAAATAATTCATCTTGATTCGTTAATGTATAGTACACTTTTATTCACTCTGTTGTTTAACATTTTAAATAATTCATCTTGGAATCTAAATACAGTCGAACATGAATAATTCAAAGCCCAAGGACCAAAATAAAATTGGAATTAAAAGCGGAAATTCTATTTATAGGAAATTTTAGGGACCAAGATAAATATTCGAATTACCTCAAGTTCTACTGTATTATTTCTATTAAGTTTATCAGTATATGCAGCGAATTTTTAGTTGAATCTAGGTCGTCAATTCCAACTACTGTGTGCTCTCTATGCTTTTGAAATCAACCATACTCATTTATAACGACTTTTTTTTTTTTTTTGCCTGAACGATTTATTTAAAGTTGATTTGTCTTTGATTGGTTTTTCTCTGCTTGGAACATTCGTATTAAATAGTTTTATAACCGATTTTAAAGAATACATTAACGTATTTCTAAGATTTTGAAAATTTAGCTATATGGAAAGAGTATTCACTTTTAAAGAATTATTATAAGTAAGGTATTTAATAAATATTTTATTCTGTGTTTGACAATGTTGATAGAACATGTCTGGACAGGTTAGGACAAGATTTGACTATCCCACCATACCAGGATAAGTTCACCACCCCCCCTCCATCTATTGTGGTGTGGGCAGTTGTTTGTTTTGGTCTAGCCTCAACATCGTTTGGGAATGTTTTTCTTGACAATTAAAGTACTCAAGCATACAGGAAAGTTTCTAAAACGAAATTGAAGGGGATGAGCAATTTTTTTCTCGTCAAAAGAGTTTTTATTATTATTATTAAATGTGTGTTTGAAAACAACTGTGAATGATATTCAAAAATAACTTTTTCACGATTTTTTCGTTTTAAAGAGTATCATTAGTGTTTTTGCTGCATTATATTTTCCATATATTTTTCGCCGTAATTTTTATAAATGGTTTCTTATTGATATTCAGTTTGGGGTTGTTTTTAAAACTTAACAATTCGATTGAGAATTTTTGACTATTCTATTAAAAGATATCCAAGGTGTTAGAGCCCTATTTAATTAGTTCAGGAACTCTGGTCAAAACACAATTTGTGCAAAATGGTTTGTGGTTTACTACTTTCGTTATGAGCGATTTTTTTCTTGTCTCTCTCTATGAAAAAAAAAAAAAAAGTAATAATAATTTTAAAAATTTTTGTACGATTATGTTCATTTTCAAGTATTTTTTTACTGATATCTTTTTCTAACGAAATTATAAAGATAAAGATATTTTTATTGTCATTAATCTGAATTAAGAATGTACTCTTTAAATAATCGTAAAGATAGAGGTTTCCTGGCCAGCATTCATAGTTCTTAAATTTGAAGATACTTCGGCCAGTAAATATTTTTATTAAGTCGAAACGTCGAGATAATAAAAACATTTACTGGTTGAAGTATCTCTAAATAATATAAATACTTTTTCGTTTTTTGGAATTTTTCGTTAGAAATAGTTTCGCTACATTCTATATTCCAATTAGCGCGTAAACGTGTTTTAAAAGTGGTATTAAAAGGAAAAACAAGAAAAAGGCGGTATTTATAGGGGATCAAGGAATGTAGGGTAGTGTATAAAAAAAGCAAAAGAAGGAGGGGCCAGGGGCTTGACTTGTAAACACGGAAGGGCCCAGGAATGTGTGGTCATGGATCCCTGTTTGGTTGTACACCCCAGGTGAGCTAACTGTGTCTTCTTGCTCGTTAGTGTCGCGTTTTTCTTAGCTGTATAGGTCTACTAAGTCTTTGGACATCCCTGTAGTATATGTATATGGAACCTGGATTGTTAACATTCCTTTGTCATCTTTGTTGTTTATATTATTACTTGGTTTCAGTTTTTGATCTTTAATTAAAAAGGCATATATTGGATCAAAATATAATTTATTTTACCAATATTTCAGTTGGCTCAACGTCAACCTTTTACGAGTATATGGTAGCCAACTGAAATATTGGTAAAATAAATTATATTTTGATCCAATATATACTTTTTAAATTAAATATCTATTTATGGATTGTTCTATTTAAAAAAAATTGTTTGTGATGTAACCTTGGAATTTCTGTTTGTTTTTTTTTTTGTTTTTTTTTTAACAAGAACTAAAATAGGGCAATAATGCTCTTGAAAACTCGGATACATTTATGACGCCTTGCCAAATGCTTTAATTTTTTTCTTCCTGGCGAAGACAAAAGAATTTTGTCAAAACGTCGTAAGAATAATAACATTTACTAGCCGAGAGAAATGTCTCTTAATTCTAAGAACTAAGAAGAACGAGGGTATTTCTAAGCCGGCTTTTACCGATTTTTGAATTCCCATCTAGTTTCCCATCATTTATATAGATTTTAAAAGTAAAATTTTGACCATACCCTTTATTAAAACGAGATTCATATTGACGTTCAAAGTGTAGAAAATTTAAGTGGAATATAGTTAAGTTTAAAAACCAACTCTTTTACGAGAAAAATTCAATTTTGTATTCTTCTTTTTTCGCCATTGTACTCAAATTAAGATAAATGCAAAAGTTTCAAGCTGCAAATACATCCTATATTCTATATGAATAGCATTTCGATTTTGCATTCGCAAAGTGCATGGGCTGCTTGGTATACGCTTTAAACAAAATGTGTCTTGGTACTGGTTGAAGCCTGAGAAGAAGCGACGTAACAATGGAATGACCTAACAATGGAATATCCTAACAATGCTCAGATGCATTCAGATCGTCTATAGAAGAGAAGCTCTTCTGAAGAAGAGAAGAAGGAGCTTAAGAAGGGAGGGGGCCATACAATGACCTGTTGTCCAGGACCGATCTGGGAGAATACATCAGAGATGTGTCCTTCTCCAGTTCTTCTTTGGTGTTCCATTTAAAGCCGGCATCACCATGTTGTCCATCAGACATTATTCTGCTCCTCTCGAATTACCGATTCAATTATAAATATGAATCCTCTTTTCAACTCCCCCAAATAGACTGAACAAACTAAGAATAGCCATCTTAACAATCCCAATATTTTGACACCTATATTGAAAATACTCGGGTTTTCCTGTTTTTTTTTTTTTTTCGTTCCCATGAATTGAATCCCGACCAACAACCGAAATCTTTGAATCTAAAGAATATAATGGTCATCTAATTGAAGAGAACTTCATGATCGTATAACTGAATGTCGCTGATGGCCTTCTACATCTTTTTCATTATATTTCACCCTATGGTTATTCTTCTTCTACGTGTTTTACCTCTTTTAACAATGCCTTAACGTACTCACGCATATTTAGCCTTAAATTATCTATTCTTGAATTGAAGAAAGATGTTGAAATGTTGATACCCTTGATAACCTACAACCTGTTTCATGCTGACGAGGGCCAGCAGCTCGAAATGCTTACGTGGTTTGCCTTTCTTTATAAATTAAGAAAGTGTATTAGCCAAATTTGAGAAACATAAAATCAAAGTTCCATTGTTATTTTGTACCTATATATGGCGTTTTACTATAAGCAACGTTTAGTTTCACAAGATCTGTAAGATTCTCTTTCATAAAAGTAAAACGAAGAATTGCAATATATTTCTTCACTAAAATTCGTTTTAATAAGTTTTTAAACGAATATTTTAATAAAGAAACATCCCAATCCGTTGTTTTACCTTTATTGCTAAAATATATTTACATACATGTATATTACGAATTCTCTTTCATGTTGCCATCCTTATTTTCTTCTCTACACTTCATCTCTTTTTAAGCATGATGTCAATCACAAGTGTTAGCTGCACTTGCCGTGTTTTGACGACTAAATAATTACCATTATAAGATAAAATAAAAAAATGATATATATATATCAGATATCTACTTATATAATTGCCTTATTCTGTCTGTGTGAAGTTCACGGATAGATTTTGGTCATTAACGCGCGCATCATCATTATGATCATTATCATTATCTAATGATAATTATTTATTTTTATATATAATTGCCTTATTCTGTCTGTGTGAAGTTCACGGATAGATTTTGGTCAGAATGGATAAAATAAAAAAAAGTGTCAAGGGATGGGAATCGAACCCACGAACTTCCGCTTACCGGGCAGATGCCATGACCACTAGGCTACCTAGGACAACGATAGGTTATTTTAAATTATATATAAATTAAATATTAAAACTATATATTCAAATTATTCTACCTAGCTCACGAACAGCGCCCTCTATCAAGGTTATAAATACGTTTAAAATAGAAATCTTTTCAAAATTTTATTAATAATAGTTCGCTTACTAATTAGAATACTTGATCTAAATCGAAATATTTATAGACGCTCGCTCGATTTGAAGATTTATGACTAAAGTTTGGAGCGGGACGTTTCACAAGAGTGACATCCACGGCGCCAATTTATAATTGTAGCGAATAGTGTTTGAATAAAACATTTAATCGGGTAAACCCGGGCGTTGCCCGGGTCATTCGTCTAGTAGTTAATATCTGTTTTATTAAATAACTTGATGAAATACTTTCGTATGTGTTAACCAATAATAAAGGAGCCTATTTTGCATATTGCAGCATTAAACGATTATTTATTCCTAAAGGAAGTGATCCTCTTGGAAAAGGTTGGCAATCTGCCCATCAAAATTTTGGACATTACATTTATTCAATAAATTAATCACTTGTCTTCTTCTTTCTTGTCTCCACTCAATCATATCAGGGTATCAAACCTGTAGAGCTTGAGACTTTTGTTGGTGTCTGCTGGGGGTGAGTAGAGCTTATCGATGGATGAGCCTATACAGTCAATGATGTGGTTTTGGATTGAGGTTGATAATTGCACTTATTACATAGTGAAAAAACCTTGCCCTCTCTATCATATTAATTAATCACTTGTGTCTAATTAAAATGAAATCATTCAATGACTCTCATTAGAAAAGGAATATCAGCCGCAGTTTACAGAATCATAACTACAGAGTTAGCTATTGCGGTATTAGTAGACCCTCTCATAAGGTATGTCTTCTTGAGTAATCTCATTTCAAACATAGCAAACTGTTTTTTTTTTTTTGGTATTTCAAGTCAACATAGTTCTTCTGTAGAAGGACCTTTAATCTCAAAAAAGCTGAAGATAGTAAATAAAATCTGAAAAAAAAAAAACATTCCTAGATGACTTACAAATTATGCGTTGAGATTGTAACACAATGTTTTCACTCAGTATCCAAAATATTATAAACAAGAAGATGAATTATGTCTAAAAATTCATAAGATACAGTTAAATATACCTCGCTGATAAGGACCAATCGCTTTAAATGTCAAAATTCAACCATGTTAAGCAAGCTACATTTTTTATGATATCAATAAACAAAACTATTAAACTGATATATGTTTATGAATATTTACATCACGCTTTTATAAATCTGTCAATTCTGGGTAGTTGGCGCTCCAGTAACCTGGGTTATAAATCTATCTCTCTCAATATTTATTATCGTTATGATATATATAGGTGGTACTTTTTGCTTGTGCTACTAACTGATTAAACAACAATCTCTTAGACACCCTCAAATCTGTCAATTCTGGGTAGTTGGCGCTCCAGTAACCTGGGTTATAAATCTATCTCTCTCAATATTGATTATCGTTATGATATATATATATAGGTGGTACTTTTTGCTTGTGCTACTAACTGATTAAACAACTATCTCTTAGACACCCTCAAATCTGTCAATTCTGGGTAGTTGACGCTCTAGTAACCTGGGTTATAAATCTATCTCTCTCTCAATATTTATTGATTATCGTTATGATATATATATATAGGTGGTACTTTTTGAATGTACTACTAACTGATTAAACCTGTCGTGACACGTTCTAGGGTTGAAATTTACACACAAATTATCATAGCTATTATAATAGAATAACTCTATATAAATATAACCTGTTTATGAAACTTTAGCTAAAATGTAAAAACTATCATTTAAACCAGATGTCGGCAACCTTTTGAGTCGGAAAAGTCAAATATTACAATTTACAAAATTTCAAAATTTTTAAAGAGCCAAAAAAGTTTTTATTGCTAACAATAGACAGTTCTCGCAAAAATAATATTTGCGTATGGAATTAAAGAGCCACATGTAACTCGCGAGCCGCAGTTTGCAGACCTCTGATTTAAAACAGTACTCCGTAAGCCTTCTTTACCTTCGACACACTTCAATCTCAAAACAGCGGCACAATTAGATGATTCTTTGAATATAGAAAAAAACAAAACAAAACAACGTTCGTTGATTTTATTATAACATACAATAAAGTGATAGAGAATTATAAGTAATGTGGAATAGTTTTAGTATCAGATTACAATGTAAATGATGCGGACTTGAGAGGAACTGGACTAAGCTATCATCTCTAGAAAAACCCATCACGGTATAGACGGCATTATTGGATCACTGGGCATACTGGACGATTTAAAAATGCAATGGTTGAAAAACCAACGCATTCAATTAATGGCATCGGCCATTATAAAATCTACACTTGAGAAGGTATCAAGTCCAAATAAGTGGCCCATGCAGGACGTTTCGTTACCATCAATACTGAAGTACTTGATGAACTTAGCGGTAGTACTCTAGCGTCTTATTAAATGATTATCGATAGCTGAGTGTGTGCATAGACAGAATAGTCAATGAAATAGTTGCACTAACGGTCTGATAGATGGTAGAAGTGATGATGCCGTTAAGAAGCTTCACCAGCTTATATGTGACCATCCAATCTTTTTCTAATATTCCATTACCATCACTAAAATATTCAATGAAATACTTTTAACGGTCTAATAGATGGTAGGAGTGACAAACAATTGATAGGATTTACCAACTGATATGATTTTCCAATATTCTTAATAATCCATTACCATCACACCCAGAATAAACCATCAAATGCTGACACTGCATAGATAAAATATTCATTGCAATAGTTTAAAGGAGGTTAATTTGGCGGAACCGTTGATAAAACAATCCTTCTTATCTAAAATATATTTCTATCATTGCTATAAGGTCTTTAAAAGAGATAATATGGTTTTACGGACTACTAACCCAAGTGTATGATTTTCGAGCCCAATAATGGATGTAGCAAGCAGACAAACCGCAATGCACTGTAGCATAGTACCAAGGTGCTGTGTGTAAAAGGTCTTTAGAAGTAGTTATAAGTTACAAAGAAAAAAAGTTATATAAAGTCGAAATAATAAAAAATATATATATATTTTTAGAAATTCTCTCTCTTTCTCGTCTTGGGTAAATTAAAATTTAAAAAATGATGCGTATAATGGTTTAATATTGAACCTACAGATGCGATTTTTCGGCGGTGCATATACTAAAATGGCCCCAGCGTAAAGATGACAAGTAAAATCGTGAAGCGTTCCATTGTATGTTTTGCTGAAGAAATTTCAGTAGAACTTTGATAATTCAAACATCTTTATTTCCAATATTTATCTTGGTCCCTAGAATTTCCTATAAATAGAATTTCCGTTTTTAATTCGAATTTTTGGATAATTCGAAATTTTTATGGTCCCTTGAGCTTCGAATTATCCAAGTTGGATTGTATAATGTACGCGGAGTTCAACGGTAGGCAGACGGGAGTGGCTTCCAGCCGAGATAAGGTAGATAAACATTCGGACCAGATAAATAATGTGTTTGAACAACTGAAGTGATAGCAGCCGATTTCATTTCCTACCAATCCTCAGATAACCTGGGATTGAGACACGATGCTGTCATAGCCGGTACGAGAGGTCTACTTTTTATTGAAAAAAAAAAACGATAAATTTAATTAAAATTGAAGTTTATGCGATCCATTTCCCATAAAATACTGTTTTCACAATGGAAGAATAAACTGCTAAGATTATTATATCAACAGCAAAAAGCTTTATTAATATATTTCAGTCTTATACAGATTCTCTGAGTAGAAATGTAGAGTACATGCAGGAATAACAGTAATAGTATTAGTAATAAGCATTGCTATTATTATTTTAAAGCTAATCACATATAATGGTAGTATGAAATTTATATACAGGAAAACTTAGTTAAGACAATCAAGTTAATAAATAGATTAATCTGGGTAAATTGGAGGAAAATAAATTTCTTATACCTGGATTTACCCCGGAGTTAAGATTATTATTATATCATTGGTGAACCACCACTGTTACGTCAAATTTAGACCGCTGTATTGTCTTCAATTAATGCAACGGAGTGCAAAATGCAGGGGATGAAACTGAAATAAATATGAAAAAAAAAATAATAATAATACACTTTTTATGAATGGACTTTATTTTTTCAACGTGTCCGAATCTACATGCTACGTCTTGAAATTTCTTGTCTGGAAATGGGACTTACCCCAAACTCAGCTGTACAGAGACTGACAGAAGTTTGTCCTCAAACACTGTCCGTATCATATAAAGAATTTCAGGAAGTAAAGCTTGCTCTCATATTCCATGTTGTCTGAAATTGTCAAACTCCATGCTGTATAAGGCTGTCGAAACAATAAATCTTTTTAAATTTCCTCACATTCGACGTTTGCTTGAAATCGATGATTTTTATCAAACTATCTATCTTTATAAAACAACAGGTTATTCGCTTGAAATTATGCCCATCTCTTGTACAAATAAATAACACTCCATCTTGTGATAGATAGATTTAATAATAAACATAGATTGTATCTTATATACAAGAGCTATCTGTTTGCAAACACTGCCCATCTTGTACAAAGACAGGCCATTCTTAAATACTGCCCATCTTGTACCACACAGACACCAGTCTCAAAAATTTCTCATCGTGTACCAGACAAACACTAGTCTCAAACATTTCTCATCTTGTAGGAAGATAGTTCTTAAGCTTTTCCCATCTTGTTCAAGGTTGAGTTTTTTTTTTTTTTTTCAACATGCCCATCTCGTACAAAGATTTTTATTCTTATAACCATTGCTGCTCATCTCTTGTAAAAACACAGACCAGCCTCAAACACTGCCCATTTTGAAAAATACAGTTCTAAAGCTCAGCTCGTGAAAAGACAGTTCTGAAGCTCTGCTCATCTCGTTTAAGGTCGAGTTTTCAAACTGCCCATCTCGTACAAAAGTCGAGTTTTCAAACGGCCCATCTCGTACAAAAGTCGAGTTTTCAAACTGCCCGTCTCGTACAAAAGTCGAGTTTTCAAACTGCCCATCTCGTACAAAAGTCGAGTTTTCAAACGGCCCATCTCGTACAAAAGTCGAGTTTTCAAACTGCCCATCTCGTACAAAAGTCGAGTTTTCAAACTGCCCATCTCGTACAAAAGTTGAGTGTTCAAACTGCCCATCTCGTACAAAAGTCGAGTTTTCAAACTGCCCATCTCGTACAAAAGTCGAGTGTTCAAACTGCCCATCTCATACAAAAGTCGAGTTTTCAAACTGCCCATCTCGTACAAAAGTCGACCTCTGTCACCCCTCATTCATCACACCACTCTCCCACCACGTCCTATTCTGGTAATTAATTTTGTCCTTTTTTCCTTCTAATTACAAAAGCTTTTTTCCTCCTTAATTAAATATAGGAAGTGCAGATCTTCCTTCCCGTGTTTCCTTGACAAGGACATCTAGGCCGAAGACAGCATTTGTCACGGTACAACTCTTGTTATGTCACGTCAAGATATTTATGACCGTCGTTTTTCACGAGGAAAGAAGAAGCAGCCTCACAGAAAAAGAATATCATTTCACTAAATAACCTCGTAAATATTTTTATAGCCATAGAAAACTACAGTTACCATAGAAATTTGTTATAACCTTTTATATCACATGCCTAATTTTAAATGAGTTATAAATTTAAATCAGATCTTACGGAAACACGTAAAAGATATAATGGGACGGTAGTTTAATACTTGTATGTATTTCTGCAGTGATGTCAAGGATTAAATGTATTCATTGTCTGAACCAATCCCAATCGGCCTAATAGAATTGTGAAGTTGTCAGCTAGATGACACTGGGGGAGCCACGCTGAGAGAATTCACCATTGATGAGCCAAGCCCTTTTATTATTTATATAAATACATGGTTAACAAAGTGCGTAATATAAAATAAAAGGATTTAAAAGCACGAATGTTTCTTTTATACATAATACAACCTTCGTGCTTTTAAATCATTTTATTTTATATGTATAGATGGCGCGTTATTGCTTTGTGTGTGTGTGTGTAATAATGATATTCTTGGGAAAAAATACACTTCTCTTCTTCAATAAATGCATCAAAACAATACATTTTGTAATATTCTCTATGCAGAAAGTTCATATTGTGTTCTGTAAATGACAACAGTTTTGTTAAATTCAAATCAAAGCCAACCTGTATATACCATGGTTTGGGGCTATGGCTAATTCACAGATTCGAATATGCGTTGAGAAGATAAGCATTGTATTGATATGCATTTAATAGATGCATTCTATGCATTTATTAAAATGGATAGGTGCTTCTTTTTGCATATATAATTGGTATGCAAATATGCATTGTAATGATACATTTAATAGATGCATTCTATGCATTTATTTAAAAAAAATAGATATGCCTCTTTTTGCATATATAAGTGATATGCAGTAATGTATGTCTGAAGAAATTGGTTGTTAATTATGGGGGGGAAGCGTTAAAATGTTCGTTTTTATTGACAGAGGGATCTGGGATGATACATTTAAAGTTACACTGAGAGTCACCAATGAGTGACCTTTAAAACATGGTTGAATCCATTATCTCCTGTAGGTGGTATATCATCAGATACTGACATGTCATGTCAGGCCTTTGAACTGAAGCATAGTTTCTAATGAGACCATCTCCAGGAAAGACCAGGCTTATCCATGTTTGTATGCTACTGTAGTCTGTGATGTAGGAACCTGTGTTATTATCAAATATTGATTATGAAAATAAACTTATTTTTACGAATTTTCATAACGCAGTTGTTTCAATCGAAACCGGGTTTACCAACACACGTGGTTCAAGCGGCCACTCTGAGACCATATATTCCCACAGTACAACACTAATTAAATAAAACTTCGAATAAATCGAGATGTCATTCAAACTTCCCATCAAAGACCCGTCTAACAAAACTGTATGCTGAACTAATCTAACCTACAATGAGAGCTTTCCAAACGTAGCTCTGTTTTGATGGACATTTCTACTAGATTTGTCATGTTTCTCTATTTACAGTAATCTCTCGTTAAGACGAACTCAACGGGGGAACGAAATACCCTTTTCGTCTTAAAAGAATATATACCGAATTCGTATAAACCGAATTTATAAACCGAATAAATGTATAAACGGAAAAGAAACGGTTCGCGCAAACCGAGAGTTCGTATAATCCGAGTTCGTGATAACGAGGGATTACTGTATATATTTGTCCATCATAATAAAAAAAAAAAAATGGAGGGAGGGAGGGGAGATTCAAACCTCGGGTTTTAACGTTAGCAAAATAAATAAAAGATGAACTATATTCTTCTTAATGATTGGGCTGTTAGAAAATGATCGTTAAGTGACAAACCTAAGCAATGTTCTTTATATTTTACCTCTAATAGTTTTTATTATAACTATTTACTTTTATTAATTTTTAGTACCATTTAAGCAATAGAAGTATAAAACGGCGAAAAATCAACTTTCATATTATTGAATAATTCCAAAAATATATATAATACACAAAATCTTTATTGATACCTTTTAGATTTATACAAGATACCCTCTCCTGAGCAAGATTTAAAAAATAAAGGAATGTGAGAAAAACATTGATTTATTTGTGAAAAATATATGAAAGAGAAAAAGATATCTCACAAAATGGAGAAAGAAAAAGTAAACGGCTGTTTCACCTAGTAAGTCAAACGAACAAAGGCAATAAAAAAGGAAACGAAGGGAGAAGTGGTAAATTGAAGTTAATCATATCAATTGGCCATGTCCTGGACACCAGACGATGCCGGAAGTAAGAAAAAAAAGCGCCAGGAGGGAAGGGAGAAGTAATGAAATGTCATCAGGGTGTGGTGGTGGTACTTAATGTGACACCAAGACAAAGAACACCCCCACCCCCTCTTCATTCTGAGAAAGAAAAAAAAAAACGGAAGAATTAGATTTGACCTAGGACCACTTGACCGAATGGCCTTTTCACAGTTCCACCATCTTTTATCAATCCAGCTTTTTTGTGCTCGATTCTTCTTTTTTTTTATTGATAATGTCCGTTCTGGAGACTGACCTTTTCAAATGTTTGTATACAACATTGCTTGTATGCTAGGACGGAAATCTCTTGCATATCATACCTAACGGATTCTTTATGAATTAATATACATTGTTAATTTTAGCATCTCCATTATTATTTTTATAATAATTCTTATATAATATGTTTTTGTTTTTATTATTGATTAAGATGCATTATCGCGCCATCTGTTATCAAAATTCGAAACTATAATAGACGCGTATGATTCTTTTTAAAATTAAACAATTTCTACTGTCCTTACTGCAATGAAAAAAATATTGATTAAAGAGTTTGACCACGATAAATATATATTCAAATAGTCAAATATTTGTGTAGCATTTTTATTTCTTAAATAAGTACCTCATTGTTACTCACGGGACAAATTGCATTTTACACATTTTTTGAATGAACTCTCTTATAGAATTTGACGAGGTATTTATGCATTGCGTTCTAAATTATAAACAATCAATTTTTAACGATATTCACAGAGTTTATTTATATAAATATATCGAATTAATTTGATTATTTTTAAAATTAATGATTCTCTTTTCGAATAAATTATCAAAATTACGTCTTCAAACCTTACTATGATGATAGATACAAAGATGAGCCAACCATCTTATCGCATTAAGGTTTGCAAAGATAGTTTTTGATGATTTATTATATGAAAAGGAGAGCATTAATGTAAAAAAAAAAAGTTTAAAAATTATTCGATAAAGGTAACATTTAAAAAAATATATTTTTATTTTTTTATTATAAAAAAATCTTGCTAATTACATTTTATTATAATTTTCTTGTTTTTTCTCTTCCTAAGGTCTGTCCAAAATATCGAGATTAAATTTGGATACATCACACACACACACACAAAAGCCTTTATTAAGACACACAGGTCTTACAGAGGATTCTCTTTGGGGTTACAAGACGGAGAAACCTATGAAAGTGGGAAATATACAAAGGGGTAAAAATGGAGAAAGATTATATACACATGGTAAATATATACAGATTATTATTTGAATAATCCTATGGAAAATAAGAAAAAAAATTGGAAATATGGATGGGAGAAGTGGAGAGCGAAGAGAGGAAAGAAAACAGGTATTTACATATGGAACATACATGTAAAATTTAGATACATCTCTATCTGACATTCTGGGTAAAGGTATGATTGATGCAGAAATAGATCTCTTGGGAAAGTTTCCAGAAGTTTCTTCTATTTTTGAAGAGACTCTTATGTCCGTGGCTTTCTATCTAATAAAGAAATAGTCTTCAAGGGAATATGAAGAGGAAAACGTCTTGTAACAAATTCGCTGTCAATATCGTACTTTCCTTTTGTCCATTTATAAGTATTATCCCGGGATAGGATTATATCCATCATCGAACTTTGAAGAGGATATACCCCCGCCGTCTATATTTGAAAAATACTAGCCGTATCTCACATACAATGCTAAGCCCTAAAAACTAATAAAGAAAGATCATTGGAGTGAAAGGAATCCCATCATTCTAAGACATCAAACCATCCGAACGAAGACGTATTCACTAAATCATACCATTGACCCTCCTCCATACTGCTACAAGATTCATGCCAACGACCTTCAGTCAAAATACCCTCTTTTACGACCCCTCATTTATTCCTGAAATATGACCACCCGGTCTATAACCTCTATGTTTGTTTCGGCTGCTGCCTCTATTCTGTCTGCTTCATTGATATACCATCATTATCATCATAGGAAGAATTGGAACATCCTATCATTCTTCTTCCTCCTTGGCTCATCTTAGTTTACTGTCTGGACCCCATCCTTTATTTCTATTATTTTTCAACATTATTATATTTTTCTTTGATTTTGCTAACATGAATACTGATATTTGACGACTTACTTAAAAAACTTCTGCTAACAATCATTTGTCATGACACAGATTTTGGGAAATGAGAGTTTATAAAATGTTCGGTTAATACCTACGTCTCTGACCTAATATCTAGTTCGTAGTGCCCTCTATTCCACCCCTTGGGAAGGTCCGTGAAATGCTTGGTCGATGATAATGCCCTAACAACTTGTGCCAAACACCCAACACCTAATGTCCTCTATCCACCCCTTAGGGATGCCATAGCCCGTGAATAACTTGGTTGATGGCTATGTGCAAACATCTGGGCGGGCCCTAGTGCCCTCTATTCCACCCATAGGAATGTCGTGCCATAGTCGGGGCCGAGGGAGATAAAAGGTGGATGACATCAATGAAGATTTAGAAGG
The DNA here is from genome assembly GCA_030710605.1 of Cordylochernes scorpioides. Classification (NCBI taxonomy): domain Eukaryota; kingdom Metazoa; phylum Arthropoda; class Arachnida; order Pseudoscorpiones; family Chernetidae; genus Cordylochernes; species Cordylochernes scorpioides. The sequence continues at coordinate 28,718,114 of CP092865.1, read as the reverse complement.
AAGATAACCTCCTTCAGAAGAAGAGATTCTCTCTTTTAAATCTCTCAACTTCCTTTCTTCTATTTAATAGTTATTTTATTTGCAAGGAACGGGAGTCGGAGATGTGACTTGGATCTATTGATTTGTTATTATTGAGCTTAGCGAAGGTTTGAGAAATCTTAATTCTTCTATTTTTATTGTTTAAAGCCCAATCGATCTCACATATAATCAATTATAACAAAATGCATACGTATTACACGTGTTGCTGCTTATAGCAAATATATTATAGATAAATTAAAATGTTTTTGCATATAACAAGAATATTTGTAAAAACTTTTACATAATAAGAATAAGGCTAAATATTTATTGATCACAATTTATCAATGAGACATTTAGATGACAAAAAAATCTGATAATGTAATTAGAAATTGAAAAGAATAAATATGCTGTTTTTATGACATTCTAGCAAAACTATCTTCATTTTACTATCTTTTTTAAATGAATAAAAGGTATAGAAAATTGTCAAACAAAATTGAGATGTCTTTTATATATATAAAAAAACGGATATCCATTATAAGAATCAATGTTTTAAAACTTACTTGATGATGACGACACCGAATTCTTGTCGAAATGGTTAGACATCGCGTGAAGGTCATGGGACCTATAATCTACTTGTTGATGACCACGTAAATTCATCATGATGAGCTGCCCCCCTTCCCTCAGGTGATCGTTAGAATCCTTCCATGAAGGGAATGTAAGAATCTTCAATTTTTCTTTCCCTTCTTCGTATTAAGATGGAGCAGCGCTACGTCCAGGCTACTGAAGAAGAAAAATCTATTGTTGATGAGAGAAGCCATTGTTTACATGGTAGCTATCGATAAACACTTCTTCCTACTTCCTTGATTTTTTTTTAAATAATCAATTCTTTATAATCGATTATGGAACAAAAGGGGCGTTTTAACCTTGATGATCAAAAATGTTATCTATAATCCCGTCCTCCTTTTTTTTTTCTTTATCTTCTTCCACCTATTGTGTTAGAAATCTTCCTAATCCAATTGAAAAGAACATAAAAAAGGTAGATTGCTATACATCTTTTTAATAACCTATGTATACGTCAAATTCAGTTAATATTTTGTTATTGCTTTAGCTAAACTTTTTTTTTTTATTGCCTAACCGAGTCTTTGCAAAGATTTTCTGCTTCCGAATATATCCAGGAATTTCGTGAACTGAAAGTTACACGGTTCTTAATTTATCGTATCATTGGCAACCATTGTCATGTGCTCTGACTGATAAAATACCATGCCCTCATGTCATGAAAATATTTATCAAATTGTGTCACGAAAATGCGATACGAAAGAGTTTTTCAAACGTTAAAAAATTATCCCTTTCTAATTTTCGAACCTGGTAGCTTCAGATCCACGGCAAATACGCTCCAAATTGATTATATAAATGGTCAATTTATATGTACGCATATAATAATATATTAGACAAGAAGGCCGGGTGACGCAGGGCAAGAGTATAAACATTTCCATCTATATTTTAGCCATAGATTTGGCCCAGCCACTTGACCAGCTGAACACCTCTTTGGCAGATTGTGAAGATTCCATTAGATCTCTTGAGGATCTCATGGAATAAAGTCCGCCCTAGGCTGACGAGGGCCATCAGCCCGAAACCATGGTCTCTAGGTTGACGCTTTTCAGTTTGCCAAAGTTGGTGTTGTGGCTTTGTCACCGACCCAAGGCCACTATTTTGCGGCGATGACCAATAGCGTCAGCTTTGACGTTTATTTTGACGGGAGAGGCGACCTTTGTCTTTGTACATATCTATATCGTGGCACATTCATACTTTAAGACGTAGTATGCAAATATAAGTTCCAGAGGAATCCTCTTGCCATTAGGCAGAGTAGGCGCAAAGCGACTTTGTTCCTTTTTGGTACGGAACTGTAAAGTGGAATACTTCCACTAATCTCTCTATGTGCTCGAATAGATTTCTACTCAGCAAAAACATTTTGTTTTACGTTCTATGGATATTTCAGAACTATGTAGAATTGACGCCGACTATTTCCATCTATTACATATCTCATCACTTCGGTATAGGACTATGTGCATTTGTCAGTTTTACTATTATTAAAATTCATGTATGGAAACAAAAAGTCACTAAAATGTTGATCTTTAAAATCAAATATATTTAATAGAGATCAAACACCTCAAGATGATGACATGCATTTTAAATAAAATTGGCATTTTTCTAAAGAGTTTTTCATCAAATAATATTTTTGCTCCATTTATTCAAAACTATTTTTGATTTTGAATAGAATATTCTTTTGTGCGTAGGTGTGGAAGCATTGCCTCTAAAGTTATTTTTTATTTTTAAAATATATATAAATAGAGATTAAGCACTCAAAAATTAAGATAAAGATTTCAAATGGGACTGGCGTTGTTATAGTTATTTAAAAATTCTTGTAGAGTTGGTTAAAATCGTCTGTCATTTTAATTTTCACATCTAATTGTTGTCATTACGTTTCGAAAGTCGATTTAGACAAATCTATAATAGAAATGTCTGAAATTTCATCAGCCTATCCTCAACCCATCACCCATAAGTCTAGTGACTTGCCAATGAGACGTTGCTTCATCCCAACAAGGGAATGTTGAAGAGGCAAATTACCAGTTGTGAAGTCGTGGTTCGAAATTACAATGTGATTCTATTACAACTTCTCTCCTCCACAGAGTAATTACTGGTTGGGGGGGAATTATACCGTTATCTATCTCGTGGGATAATTGGTGGAGATATTACACTGGTATTACATTGGTTGAAGTATACATACTATAAATATATACTCTCAATGCCTCTATATTACACAATATTGGCTAAACTAACACTTTGCCTCATGTAAAACTGGCTTTACTATATAGTTATGGATATTTTCATACGTAAGTACTACCATGTAAAAAAAAGGCTATGTAGTTAATAATAATGTCTGAATAGAATTTTAAAACTAAAATATTACACTTGGCATGGGTAACAGTCTTATGGCGTGAACATACATAACTCTATCTATAAATTTATTATTTTGTGATGATTACCATTAGAGATGATGATAATAATGGGGATCCTCTCTATTGGAAATTTGAACTATTCATATCGCGAATTCTTTTAAAATAAAGCAATTTTCTGCTGCTCTTACTGCAATGATAATGGAAGAACCTGGCTCATCAGTGGTGAGTAAGGGCAAGTTGTTTCATTTTGAAAGAAGCTTACGGGCTATAAATAATTAACATTTACAAAAACAGATGGCGCGCTCTCTAATACATCACATTTATATTAACCTATAATGATGGTATCGAGCTCTTAGCCTTGAATTCACATTTATATTTGTAAGATCCTTTCAATTTAAAAGTGACCATTCAATTCAGAATTTGTTTACCTGACTTTTCATACCTTAACATATGCTCTGTAAATCCATCAAATTACAACATGTTCCACAATGACATGTTCAGCCGACACAATTTTTTATTATTTTACAAGATTTTTGTGCGAACCCTGGCAGAATAGCACCTAGAAAAATCCAAAATTGAAGATAGTGAAATATGGCATTCAGTGTTGCTTTCAACACCCTCCCAAAAGGCTCCCAAAAAGTGTCCCGCCCTACAGCGCAAGCACACACACACACGAGAGAAGAGACAAATAGAAATCTTAAGCAAAATCTTTTTCTATATCAATTTAAACAAGACAAAAAAAATTGATTAATGTTTATGTAACATCAACCTGGTTTAACATTCCCAAAAAAAAATCATGCAGCAGTATCCATCCTCGATCCAAGTATGTAAATAAAGCTGAATTATGCAAATATGTAAATGAAATTACGATAAATCTCATGAATACATTTTAATTGTATATATTAGGAACTAAATAGGTTACTTTTTACAGAAGCATCTAGGAAGATTATTGGTTATAAGAAATAAAATTTCTGGGAAGATAAATTACGAGAAAAAATGTAAAGATGAAAAAAAAAATTTTTTTTTAATTGGTAGACAGTTTCGTGAGTTTCTGTCCTTCGACTGGTATAGATTGCCAAAGATTACTGGCTTACATCTACTCACGTTATATGACAAATAATTATAAAATTTCAACCATTCTTTTCCAGAACGTGTATCAAAATCGCATATGCTCCAGAATCTGTGTATAAAAAATCTAGGCCACTTGTCCAAATTGTCATCAAGCACTGTCAACTCCAGAACAGCTTGTATATGTATAAAATGTATGTAACACTAAGAAGAAATTTTAGAAACGTCCCAGTGGTGTTCTCCAAACAACATGAAGGTCACGATCTTCATGGGCATCGTATACAATTTACAAAGGTAATGGTAATAATATGTAGAAAAAGAGCACCTATTCCGTTTTAAAATGCATCAAATTAATTCATATGATAAACTATTAAGATATAAATAATGTGTTTTACAACACCAGCATTGACAAAATCAGACGAAAGCCAACCCGAATGTCATGGTTTCGGACTAGGGTCTACATCAGTACAGGGGCAGCTTTAATTTCTTAGCAACCTACGAAAGAAAATCTGTCAAAAAAGTAAACTTAACACGAAAGGCGTGTAACGTAGTTACAAAAACTTCGCATGTTCCAGACGGGAAGAAACGGTGTCAAGACAGAACTAAGACATGAGGACATTTCTTAGCAACCTACGAGAGGAAATCGGTCGAATCTGTCAAAAAAGTATATTTAACACGAAAGGCGTGTAACGCAGTTGCCAAAAACGTCGCATGTTCCAGACGGGAAGAAACGGTGTCAAGACAGAACGAGGACATCGTCCCTGTAAATCACTAAAGGAGCAGAAAGAAGAAGAAGACTGTGCTAATGAGGCGTCCAGCCAGCCTTAGGGCAGTGAAGAGAACGAGGGCGTCCCACATGCAAATGTAGGTCTGATCACTTCAGAGGAAGAAGAATAGATGCTTCTTCTCATGCAGCTCACACTCAATGGACGATTTGTAAACTTTATTATGGCATTGATAAAATTAATGATGGACTTAATGAAGGCGTGTACCCCGAAGTAACCTGAAACTGCCAGCTTGCTGATGATACACTTCTCTATTGTTTCAACTCGGGGGCAGTGGGTTGGCGATGTGCTTACATTAACTCTTCTTGTAATCATTTCTTCCTTCTATTCATTACTCCACTTCAGACAATGGTAGTTATATAACTTGATACATACATGGTACAATGCAGTAATGTGTTTGATAAGTAATATCTTGTTGCGCTCTTCAATTCTTTGTTGTTTTATCCATTCATTTTAAAAATGAATTGCATTTTGATACTTTTTTGTTGTTGTTTTCACATTATATTTGCATATACAGAAATATCACTTTTTAGGTAATAGAGTATTCGAGCAAAACATTGCATGGCCGAGTAACTGGCGATATTTGTCCGCTCCAGAACTTGGGTTAACCAAATGAATAAAAATAGAGCTAAAACAAAAATAAGATTATTTTTAAAAAGAATAATTCGAAAGAGAACTTTTAAAATATTGAGAAAGTTGAGTATAGATGATTGTCCATTAATAAAACAATACAAAGATAGTACGATATATAGAACGCTAATTTTATAAAAGAAAAAAATCTCAAAAATAATTTTTACGATATTTCTCAAGTATCTTCAGAATCTAAAGAACACGCTAAAGCCTAGCATCTGACTCAAGAGAAGGAAAACAAATTCCTGTCAATATAAAATGGTTATACAGTAGAACCTCCATGAAAGGACACTCCCGCTAGAGGACACCTCTCTACAAAGAACAGTTTTCATTTGAAAAATCACCATTTTTACTATTTTTACACTTTCTAGTAAGAGGACATCTCTCTCTGAAGGACACTTTGGATCTGCAACTAAGTGTCCTTTACAGAAAAGTTCTACTGTATATCTTTATTGTAGAGAGTTTGTGTATAAATGAAAGCATTTCCTACACAATCTTCATGATATAATGACTACGGTGAAGTCTGGGACATAGCAAAATACAGATAAACTTTCTATTACAAAATAAGTAAGGTCTTTATAAGCTACGTGACACCGCAATTTTAGAGGATCATCAGCATTAAAGAATACGTTGAAGTATGTGGAACACATAAACCTATAGAGGAAAGAAAAACAAAAATGTGTATAGTCTTATTGCTAGGAAATAAAGGGTATTTCCAAAGGATTATCGGTAACTATACATGAGGCCTTCAACATATCCTTGAAGAAGAAGAAGAAAAAATAAATTTATCTTGAAATATAAAATAGGTATTTAGGTAAAGTCGTATTTTAATAGTTTATAAGACGTATTTCCAATAGTATCTGCAGAATTTAAAGAGTACATTGAAGCTTGAAATATAGAACAAAAAGTCTATTCATATAATACAAGGATGTCCCAAAAGTTCATAAACACTTGCAAAAAATAAAAACACCAATATTATTCGCCGTTATGTATAATGTCTTTGTATTATGTATAAAGTAATTGAATTATTAAATTAAATTTTATTGCCATCTATCGTTAAAATTTTACACAAATAAATTTACTGGCAATTCGTTTCTTTTAAATATCATCAAATATTATCTCTACAGAGATATCTCTTATAAGAAACGAATTGCCAGTAAATTTATTTGTGTAAAATTTTAATTGTATTATGTAAATTCAAACAATTATAGGCGCGTATGATTCTTTAAAACCAGGCCCTCTCATTTTTCCATTGCAGTAAAGGCAGTAGAAATTGTTTAATTTTCAAAAGAATCATACGCGTCTATAATAGTTTCGAATTTTCATAACAGATGGCGCGCTAATTCATCATAATTGTATTATGTATTTTCCGTAATAATATTATTCGCCAAGTAATAAGAAAAAACACGAACTTTTGGGACAACCTTATAAAAATGGATACGGTCTTAATAATGGGTTACAAGGCCATATTTCCAATGGAGATCTAACCAGTACGTGTTGACGTCTGCCTGAAGTAAAAAAAAAAAGCTACTTGTCATATAAAATAGGTGAAATGGGGCAACGTATTGAGAATATGAAGTAAGTAGCTGCAGAAGTCTAATCTCTACAATCAAGAACCATCTGCCCTTCCTTCACTGATGAGCTGTATAAAAAATGCTGATTATCATTTTGATTTGTCCCGCATTGCTCTTTTTTTTTTTTTAGCACGTTTTAAAATAATCACACCTACATATTTTTTTAATAAGATTCTTTTCAAATGAATAAATTAGAGTTTTCTTTTTCCTCTCTCCCTTATATATAATCTTTGGACACATTTTTTTTTCCCCTTTCAAACTTTTTTTTTTTTAATATATTTTTACAAAATAGTTTTATGAGGGCTAAATACTATATTTCTTTTTAATATTTTCTCGTGTGTGTCATATTCTTGTGGGCTATTTTTCGAATATAATAAAATAATTCATGTTTCAATCATTTATTGTTCTATTTCTCTTTTTTTTTTTAAACGTTTCCACAAAAATATCTTGTCCTCTCATCAGGAAAAAAATAGCATCAATAAAATTAATATTTATTCATTTGAAATATCGGACAACACGATATCCCAGCTTGGGATACTTGCGCCTAAATACATTTTAGCAGCTTTTATATACAATTCACTTTATATACAATTCAATAAACAAGACTAAAAACAAAATTAAAACTGAAAGGTTGGTTTTCTCAAACAGAAATGAAAGTCTGAAATGAATTTACAAAAAAATTATTGAATTTTACATAGGTGTCTTTGTTATATACAAATTCGCACATTTCTTCGGTGGGATAAAAATGTTTACTTCTGTAGCTGTGAAAGAATGGACATTCTAACAATAAATGTTTTTAAAACATATTTTAAACGCTTTTCCATATAAAGTTTATTTTTAATTGTTTCCCGAAGAGGACAAAATATTTTTAATATAAAGCAATAACGCGTCATTTATATACGTATATGGGGAGAGAGTCTTAATAAAGGCTTTTGTGTGTGTGTGTGTGTGTGTATATGGGGAGAGAAAGCAATATAAAAGCACGAAGGTAACACATGCTTGTTTTATGTGTAAAATACACATTCGTGCTTTAATGCTTTATTTTCCATATGCAATTTTTTTTTGTCAAAACGTCGAAAAAAATAACTTGCCGAATGAATGCCAGGCAAAACCTCTATCTTCAATTATTTATGTTAGTAAAAAATCTGTTAAGATTCATACAGGAAACAGCAGATTGAAAACTCTAATAGTTAACCTAGATAAACAGAAGACTTTGAGTTATATATCGTACAACTTAGTAGACATATTTTCACATTGTATTTAACAATTATTCAGACGTATTTTAAAGGATTTTCAATCATTTAATAATGATTCTTAAAAAAAAAGGGGGATTTAAGACCAGAACTATCAGCAAGCATTTGACGCTTAAAGTCAAGCCTTGAGGTCGACCCCAAAAAGAACATTCTAAGGATTCCAAGCTGGCCAAACTCCCATAGGAAGACCTGGTATTCGGGCAATCTCAAGTGACAGGTTTATGGCATTCTTGGAATGGGCTACCTAGCGGCAGTGCCATGGGATGGATTCTAGGCGGGCCATGGTGTAAATAACCCACTTTATAGCTCCCATTGGAAGACTGGTTTTAATTGGGCCGAAAGGTAAGAAATTGGGGATACCAGATGACTCAATAAACTGATGCCGATTTTTTTACTTCGCTCAAGAAAACATCAGGAAAACCTGTCATGGGCGTTCCCTCATCGTTCCAAGAAAAATAGAATTTCATAAGACAGCTTCTCAATTATTTCAACCTTTTGTATTTTGAAAAAGAGACGTTTGTCCAACAGATTTGATAGCAAAATAAACGGCTTCCAATCAAATTTGATGCTTCAATCAGAATTGGCTCATTTTTCTTACTAGAGAGAATGTCTATTCTGGGAACGGAGTTGGAATGACAGTTTTATTGTTTGACACCTCAGTAATAAATTTTATTATCAATATATATTAATTTGAAAAAGGAACAATTCAGGTAGTTTCTTTTAATTTTGGTTTTGCAAGCTTTAGAGCAAAATTTTCTGTTCTTCAACAGGCAAATACTACTATGTACAATATTCAAGATGATCTTTATACAAAAATAATTGAAATTTTTTGAAAATAAATATCATCTTAATATTTTATATAGAATATTTGCCCGTTGAAGAACAGAAAATTTTCTCGAAAGCTTGCAAAACCAAAATTAAAAGAAATTCTTTACCTGAATTTTTCCTTTTTCAAATAATTTCTGGATAACTATTGCTCACATATATTAATTAATAAGACTATTTTGGATCGAAAATAAAATAAAACATTTTATTTATTACAAAAATCCAATATTTCGCTATATAGGCTGTGCGCTTATCTTTGTCAGAGTTTTTCCGTATTTTAAAATGTTTTGGTTAATCACGCGATGATTTCACGCGACGATATATAAAATATTTACAAAATGCACTCTGTGGCTAAAATTTTAAAGATATACACACAAATTTATATAATAAGACTATATAAATATATATTAAAATGAGGGTCTATTTTGGATCAAATATATTTATTAAAAAACAAAAATTCAATATTTCGACGAGGCTGTTTGCCTATCTTATAGGAAATCAAACTCCTTGTAAGCTAATCATCGTGATGCACAGTTAGTAGCCAGTAAAACCATATTTGGCGTGTGATGTGCACGAGAAGTGTTGTTTAGAGGGAGAGAGCGAACACTTCACGATTTTGCGTGTTTTTCTTGCGCAGAGGCCATGTTAATCTTCTCTGTATTGTTCCAATTTTAGTATATGTACTGCCGAACAAGCATGTACAGGGAGAGAAAGAGAGATACAGGGAAACAGCATATTTTACAATTGTATGATTTTAAAATATTTTAATAAAAATCCCTCTTTACATATTTGATCTTATTGAAATAGCTCTGCGTGTGTTTTGTTGGCTCTTCTAATTTGTATTGTTTAAGGTCACACATTCGAATTTCACCCTCTTTCACATTTTAAACCATATAGCATTATACTTTCCACACTACACATGTCTGACCGTTCAGGCATGTCTATAAAATTTTCCGCGACATCCTGCCGCTTTTACGTCGAGACATCAGATATTGTCAGTCACCCGCCAACGGTCGTCCCACTTGTCTCGCTCCACATATGGCAAGCAAAAGGAAAACTTGCATTAGGGTTAGCACCATTTCCTAGGAAAGAAAAATCTAAATTTAGCTCAAAGGTTTTTCCCACCGCCTACGGGAATAGAACCTCCTGCCCCCCTAATTTTCATTACCTCACTAACATTGCCCCCCCAATGTTCATGATGTGCTGAAAAGTCATCAAACTAAACGACGAAGAACCTATAAAACTTGGAAAAAGTCAGTTTCCATTAAAATCGTTCCCTCTGATTACAAAGTTTAGAAAAAGATGAATGGAAAGGTTGAAGAATGATTTTCCTCAGTTTCACTCCCGCTCAATCACTCGTGTTGCCGAAAACTTTCGTTTTTAGCCTTAGGGATCCATTCTCAAAATTGACACGTCAAACTTGGGCAGAATTCTAAGGGAGATTTTCTCCATAAAAAAAAAAGCAGCAGACTCTCCCCCTTCATAGGTGTTGAAACACAATTTACTTTTCTTATATATCCTTCCTAAATACAATCCTGGCTATTTATAACATGCTGTTGTAGATGTGTTGCTATCTATTCGCTTTCCTAGATCTGTTCAATTATTTCAGCATTTGAGCCTTTCGTATTTTTTACATTTTTTTTTCTGTGTGAGATTTCTAATTAATTTTACTACAAATACGATGCGTTTTTAATTAAAGATCTATTTATGGATTGCTCTATTTACAAAACGATATATATTTATACAGTAGAACTTGGACAATTCAAACAGCTTTAATTCAAATATTTATCTTGGTCCCCAGATTTACCTATAAATAGAATTCCCGTTTTTAATTCGAATTTTTGGATAATTAGATTTTTTTTTCCTTTGGGCTTTGAATTATCCAAGTTTGACCATATTTACATATGGTCCTTCTCCCTTTTTGATATTAATAGTCTCAATCAATTTATATTTATTTATTATTCCTGTCCTCTCAGAGCTTCCTTTCTATGGCTAATCTTTCTATCATATCGTAGGGTCTTCTTACGAAATCGACCATGAATTCCATTCTCTGCTTTCTTTCCATACATCCCACCAGAAATACCTTTAACCACTCCTCTATTGTTTTTATATGTATTACTTGATTTTCTCTTCGTGCAATTTATTGAATTATGGGGCCCTTTCGTAAACTATTCGTAGCTTTTTTTCAAATAAAACAAACTTCTACTGTCCTTACTGTGATGGAAATATATTGGAAGGGCTTGGCTCATCAGCAGTGAACCTTCCCAGCAGTTAAGCTAATTTGATCTATTAGATTGCTTTTTAGAACTCTAGTACTGTATTATCTTTCTTGGCGTGTAACCCGTATTCCTGGAACCGTACAAAAATCGCCAACTATCTGAATTGGTCTTTTAGACAATACTGTATTGGACGATTCTGCTTATATACGAGTATGTATGAGACATCGAAGAGTGGAATCGTAATTGTGATATTTAAACAAACTATGGATATATGGTTTAAAGACAGTAGAATCACATATACATACGAGGTGTGTTCAAAAAGTATCGCGACTTTTGTGTTTTTTCAAAAATTATTTATTTATTCATGAATTTTTGTCCCCTTCAAAGTAATCCCCATGAGATATTATACATTTGAGTACCAACATAAAGCCACAAAAAGATCGAAATTCGAATATACGTAAACCGCGAAAATTCAAAAGTCGCGATACTTTTTGAACACTTCGTATTTGCATCGAACAATGCTATTCCGGAAACAATAAGGACAAATCCAGGTCAGGCATAAATTAAATAAATGACGCGCCATATAAAAATAAGAAATACAACCTTTAAGAGCAAAGTGTTTATTTTTATAATAATACAGTAGGAGGACAATAGAAGTTTGTTTTATTTAAAAAAGAAACATCCGTGCTTAATGATTATATTTCGCACATGTCTAGACAGGCAATTTAAAATATTTTATTGACACTTAGTTCAATTGTTACAAAATTAAAGAGAGATTCAACAAAGATAAATGCTATTATTTCAAATTCGGTGATAAATATTTATAAGTAAATAAAACAAAGCATCATGGGCTGCGTTTCTTTATTAAAACAAATATATACTAGCTTTCGGGCACATACGCCCTTCTACAGGAATTAATAATATGTGCCCGAAAGCTAGTATATATTTGTTTTAATAAAGAAACGCAGCCCATGATGCTTTGTTTTATTTACTTATAAATCGTACAGGGCTTTTTTCAATTGATAAATATTTATATTTGTTCTCAGGGAGGGAGGCTCCTCCACCTTGAGAGTCCTCAAGTCTAGATTTGGCGAATTATTACCTTATATTTGAAGTGTTAGTTACACAAATATTTTGTGTAAAGCAATCAGAAAGCATATATATTTTTTAAAACAAGGATTTAATTTTTTTTTTTAAATTGATAGTTGCCTGAAGACGTATTTAACGTAACGGAAATATGGTTTGTGTTTGCTATCTTTTAAACGTGAATTCCATGGAAGTATGACATGTAGCGGGAAAATATCTTCTGGAGAGACAAAAATAGCTGCGGCCATCCAGTATACGGTAGGATGACGTAAGCAACCAGGTGAAAAGGCGGCGTGTAAATATGACCCCATCCAGGTAAATACAGATGACCCTCCTGCCAGCCTTCCGTGGTGATGACTGTAAGTCAGGACTCGTTCAGGGAGGCTGATAGTGTATATATCCGTCTCTACAATGGACGACGTATCTCCGGGGACGTCCACCGCCCAACAACGGAGATATCCACCAAACATATCGTCCACCGCCCAACAACGGAGACATCCACCAAACATATCGTCCACCGCCCAACAACGGAGACATCCACCAAACATATCGTCCACCGCCCAACAACGGAGATATCCACCAAACATATCGTCCACCGCCCAACAACGGAGACATCCACCAAACATATCGTCCACCGCCCAACAACGGAAACATCCACCAAACATATCGTCCACCCTCCGTCAAACAACGTATGTGCTGCGAACACAGCAGTGTCAACACAGGAGTATGCTGCCCCGGGCACTTCCTCGTTCCAACGTCTCCCCTCCCTCCCAGCTTCACTACAAGTCACCCCTGCCTACCTTACATTAGCAAACGATCCTTTTAGGTGCACCCAGGGCAGTAGGAAATCACAATTTCAACGAGACACGATGATTTAAATAATCTTATTTCCTTCTTCTTTCTTTTTTTTTTTTAAATTGAACAATTTGGACCTAAGTTCCGATGGTTAATTCTCTCTCCTTAACGAAACAATAACAATTTCCCCTCAAAATATTGACGCATGACTTGTCTGTGTAACCACGCTTTGTTTACCCTACGTACCCACTCTGGAGAAGACTTTTTGACTACTAGATATATCAGAGATTAACGGTCATATTTAAGTGAAAATATAAAACTACTTTGTGCGGTTTCATTAAAAAATAAATAAAAAACTATTTTCCTTTCTGCATTGAAAAAAAAATATTGGAAGATATCAGTGGGGACCCTTCCCAACGTTCTGCCAATTTGATCAACCAGAGACCGCTAGTTATTATATATCTTTTATTTTTTGAATATATAGGCTGGATTTTGCATCTTTATTAAGAAAATTGGTGCAGTGAGTGCAAGTACGAAGCTCTGATACATTTTAAAGCGAACCGCTTTCTACAAGTGTAAATATGTGAGGACCTTACTTTAAAAAGCAGTCGCTAATTACTCACCATGATGATCATGGATTGTACTATGTGTACTTGGAATATAAGTAGTAATTAATCTACTTTATTAAAACAAAGATTTTCCCTTATTCTCCGGCTTAAATGGATGAAAACTATTGTATAAGACAAGTTTCCGACGATCGCCATTTTTTTGCGTTCGTTATCTTTAAATATATTCATATTTTGATGAATGGTTTTTTAAAGAAAAAAAAACGCATTTGAAGACTATTACGCACTGAAAGTGGTTTGTATCAACGAATTCTAAACCAATGGTGTATATAACCAATGTAAAGGTGTGAATCTACTCGTGTAAAAGCCATGTGAAGGAATGTGCGAGTCCAAAGAAAAAAGCGTCCTGGTTGAAGCATGTGGTCAGACCTGATCTGTTTTTCTCCCCCCATATAGGGCAGTGTGGACGCCGATATGCAAATATTACTCTAAATTGACCCCAACAGCTTCCCAGAAACGGAATTCTTCAACCTCTTTTTTTATTTCTTTTTCTCTAGTAACCTGGTTTTTATAACTTGTTTTAAACACCCTATGATATTTTTTACTAGTATCTCTTTCACAAAATTTCTATGTAAATAATATATATTGATAAAACATATCGCTATAATTATGATGACTGAATTTTATGCTCTCGATTTTATGATCATAGCAGACCTCCACCTTTGGTCGTTTTCTTGACGATTTTGAATAGTTATTTCGTATTCTGAAAAGAAAAACCTTGAATGGAGACGTCAAATAAGTTTGGTATTCTCGATTTTATTGAGATGGGCTGAAATATTTAGCACAATCCATATGAATTAAAATTTGTATTACACCATTTTTATATATAAATTGAGGCATCTCCCACCACTTTAAATCGTAGACAAACCTGAAGGAGATCTCCCATCAGTTTTGTGGTTGAAAGACTTTATGGCTTGGCAGCCCTTGATAACCTCCAGGAGGGAACGTGTTTTTAGACTATGGTCTCGTGTGAGAGATTTAAAAGTCTGTATATTGTCTACACATTTTATCAGGGTAATGATTCTGCATACTTTTAAACTATCAGAGCATTTGTATTTGCATACTAAACTCATCAATTAATTAATTTGGGTAATTACTAACTAACTTTCTACAAAAAAAAGTATATAAAATATATATATATATATAATATAGACTTAAAGTTTTGCATAGCTTTCCATCTCCAATATGCAAATGTATTCCTTGCATTTTATGTGCTTAATTGTATAATGTTTTCTATGTTTGGACTGTTATTTCTGTGATTGTGAGTAACACAGTACTGTGTGTGATTCCAGAGCTACCACAATGAAATGGAGGAAAGGATTCTTGTCAGCAGCCATCTTGCTGATCTGTGCTGTCCTTGCAGCCTGCACATGTCCAGACCTGCAAGAAGTTGAGGAAACCTGCAATAGCATCCACTCCTGCAACAATCCAGAAACAGCCCACTGCAAGTGTGATGAGCTCTGCAGCTTTTTCAACGACTGTTGTCTGGATCCCAGACAATGGCAAAAGCCACATCCAATCGTACATGGGCTCAGCTGCATGAAAACTGACAGGGAACCCATGATTGTGTTGGGACACTGCCACGAAAGCTTTCAAGGCAGTGAAATCATTAGAAACCTCTGCGAACACAACCTGCCCTTTGATCCAATCAACCAGATACCTGTAACCAGCAAGGCTAGCGGATACACCTACAAGAATCTCTTCTGTGCCATCTGCCATTCTGACCATTTGACTACTTACTATTGGAATACCACTCTCCATTTGGACAGCCAGGTTGATAAGTCCACATTTTCAAGAGAAACCATTTTTGATACTCTTAAATACGTTAATAAATGGGGAAACTATCTTCAGGATGTCTCTGGAAACTATACTCTGCATCCTGTTGAATTGAAACCTCACAAGCCTGAGAATATTTATGCCCGGAGTTGTCAGCTTGACCTAGTGAGCCAATGTCCAAACACATGGGAGGATGAAGATATGGCAAACAAATGCAGAAGCTATCTATCCCCAGTCTACCATGGTTCAAAAGGCTATCGCAATATCCACTGTGCACAATGCAATGGTATCTCAAATGGATGTAATCTTTCATGCCAGCCTCCACAAATCCAACAAGACCCATCTAAAGAAGAAGGAATTCTCTTAGATTTTGATGGGCCACTGTTTAAAGATGAATCTTGTGGAGAATTTGCGATCTTTGATCGTTTCTTTAATCTGTGTCGTGATAGGAGATGTGCAATCCCTCACTACATCTATGATGGAGATCAGGGCTGTACCATTGGCCACATGGATGCATCCAACAGACATAGGTTCAACATCTACTATGTTGGTCTTCAAGCAGCAGCGGATGAAATTAGCGCGAAAGAAGAGGAGGCGAAATATAGTCATCTTGCTCAAGACTTCCTTGACTGTGTCAAGATAGAGCTTCCTGCTGATACCTACCAAGTGATGAAGAATCAATCTGTCTACATTCCAAACTATAACGTCACTCTGGATGCCTCACATTACTCCATTCAAGATGATACCCTTTACATTTGCTACGACATCCTGGATCAAATGAAGAATCACAGCAATATAACGGAATATGAAGAATCCTTCCCATTCTACATGGAGTATCTATCATCCTTTGGACTCTGGCTATCAATAACCTGTCTCATTTTACATATTGTTGCATTTGGGTTTGTTAAAGAGATGCGAAATCTTCCAGGAATGAATCTTGTATCTCTATCTACAGTACTTCTAGCATCCTATTGCATTTTCTTCCTTGTTTACTATTTCAAACCTGGTGAAACTGGTTGCTTTGTTGTTGGAGTTTCAATGTATTACTGTTTTATGGTTGCATTCTTCTGGATGAGTGTGATTTCCTTTGATGTCTGGAGAAGTCTCTATATGGCAACAACTTCCCTCAGGTTTATCGGTGCTCAAAACAAAATGAGAAGGTTTACCATCTATTCTTTCTATTCTTGGATCATTCCAATCATTTTTGTAGTTGTTGCTCTTACAATAGACAACAACATGGATATTCCTGAAATCTATCGTCCACAATTTGGTGCTCATATCTGTTGGTTCTCACAGAAGAGAGCTTTATTCTTCTTCTTCGCATTACCATTCACAATCATTGTAACCATCAATGTCATCTTCTACATCCTGAGTGCTAGGATTATCATCCGGAATTGTAAGAGAATGAGTCAGAATGATATGTCTTCTCACAAGAGGAATTTCAAACTTTATCTTAACCTTGCCATCATCATGGGAATCACATGGACTACCGGTATCATTGGAGCTGTTACAAGCATCGATGCATTCTGGGTAGTCTTCATTCTACTCAATACTCTTCAGGGAGTTTTCATCTTCATTGGATTCACATGTCTTAACAGTTCTGCAAAGAAAGTTTTCAATGATACACTTAAAAGGAAATTCTCTTCATCCGTTGTACAAACCTCAACTACATTTTCTTACAGTACTGCTAAATAGAGAAATTATTTATGTAAATAAAATAAGAGTCATACATATCATTTTATAACAGATAAATAGTGCCATGGTATATTTTCTATTAATATGCTACTTATATATCTTATAATATTGGCAACTGTTTATCTTGTGTTTTTTTTTTGTATAATATAAATTTTAGCTGGATGCTTTTTTGTGTACATGTTTATATTCATAAATTTATTCTATTTTTTTAGTCATTTCATTTCTTGAGTCACATCCCCCTTTGTATTTTATATTAAAAAAAAATATATATATATGTGAGTTATATCATATAGTGTATATTAGATGTAATTGTGTGTAAATATTGAAATAAATAAATAAAGTTATTTTGTGGTATAAACAGTTTTATTTTACTTATTTATTTTATTTAACAGTTGGGAGAGACACGCCATATCCACAATTTTGATAATTGCGTGTATATTTTAAGTTATATACAATTAATACAATTGAACATTGAAAATCATTAAAATTAAATGTTCGATGTCAAATTTTACATATAGTAATTATAAGTAGTAGCTTAAAATATGTACAGTCAACACTTTTGCCTCAAAATATACATTCTGCAGAATCTATTAAACTTGATGTATTGGTCTTTATTGCAAGCAGCTTGTTTTGTATTAGTCAGGTAAAGTTGGTTTTCTTCCCTTAGATCATAAGTCAATGGACAGTTCATCAGAAGGTGTTCAGGGGTTTTATTTTACTTCCTCCTTCATACATTCACAGAGTGGAATGGGACCCAACACAATCCATGTAAATATGTTAATAAAAAGGTGATTAGTTGATATTTATTCCAATAGATGGCACAAGTCATCAGCAAATTTCAGTTGCACAATCCAGGAGATGTCTTAATTTATCCACCTGATCCCAATACAAATTTCACTTTGTACTATTTTTTTTCCGCAAATAAAGTTTTTTCACCAATAAAAGTATTAAAATTAGAAACTATTTTAGACACGTTAAGATTCTTTTTGAAATTAAACAATTTCTACTGCCCTTACTGCAATGAAAAAATTAAGTAGAAATTGTTTAATTTCAACAAAAATCTTGCGCGTCTAAAATAGTTTCTAATTTTAATAACAGATGGCGCGCTAGTGCATCACAATAAAAGTATGTTAACCAAACTGCAAATTTTAGTTTGACAATCAGGAGATGCCTTTTTCTTAATTTATCCACCTGATCCCAGTACAATTTCACTTTTGTACTATTTTTTTCACAAATATAAACAAAAAAAAAACTTATTTTTTAACCAATAAAAGTATGTTAACCAAGCACTTTTGATTAGCATACTTTTATCAATGATAAGGCACAATTTGGATTATAGATTATAGCAATAAGGTAATAAGACCAAATCCAAATAAAAAAAAATAGTGTGTGATGTTTTGGTAACAGTGTTGTTACCGAAATGCCACAATATTTATTTGGATTTGATTTTATTACCTTGTGTTTATACTTTTATCAATGTTGTTAGTTTCCACATTCTAAATTTAGCCACCTGATCCCAGTACAATTTCAAACACTTTTGTGCTATTTTTTTCACAAATAAGTGTTTGGTTAACATACTTTTATTGTTGTTGTTAGTGCCCACATTGAGTTTAAATTTTGGTTTGGACTATATATATATGGACAAATATTAGACACAAATTTATCTGTTGGGTAAAAATGAAGAATTTATAGCACTGGACTACCAATACTATCTTGCACTAGCTACAAGAGTAACTTTAAATGACATTGATGAGCCACAATTTGTATTTTAGATAAGAAACACAAGGTACAATAGAAACTGTCTTTAGAAGACAGTTGCTTAGATGCACTAAACAGGACCTTTGGGAGAGGATGCTGCTTATCATAAAACAGCTTGAGGAACATGAACTGATGAAATTCATGTAACCTTTACACAAGGGGATAACAACAGAAGACAGTTGCAGAGTGTCCTTTAGAGCAGTGTCCTCATACCAGAGAAAACTGTCCTTGGTATAAAGGTGTCCAACCAGCAGGAGTGTCCACTTATGGAGATTCTGATGTAATGATAAGGAGACAATTTGGATTATAGATTAGAAACATTAAAAAAGACCAAATCCAAATTGATGAAATGTTTAGGACATTTCAGTAACAATGATGTTACCATCATCAGACAAAAGTACTGAAACGTCACAAACATTTCATTAATGATAAAGCACAATTTGGATTAAAGATTTAGCTACAAGGTAATAAGACCTAATCCAAATAATTTAAATAGGGTACATTGTTGCCGTCATCAGACAAAAGAGTAAAATAATTGTCTGATTATGGTAACAATGCTGTTACCGAAACATCATACACTATTAATTTATTTGAATTAGGTCTTATTTGCTTGTAAACGTTTCATTAATTTGGTCTTTTGCTATATTTTATGATTCTACTGTAACATGAGACCAAATCCAAATAAATAAAATTATATGTGATGTTTTGGTATCAGGATTGTTACCAGCATTAGACAAAAGTACTAAATGTGAAAATATTACAGCAAGGATTTAAATAGTGATCATTTGAGTAAACAAGTCTAGAGAACTAAAGTACCAATAGGAAGAGAGAAATATAAAAACAAATTATTTTTAAGAACCCTAAAATATCACATATGAGATTTATAGCTGACTGCTACAGGGCGCATCCCCAGATGGTGGATAGGGGAACGACTTTCAGATATGAAGGCCTACTGCGAAACAAGCAGAATAGGCGAAAAAGCAGTCACGAACCAACACCAGCATTTTTAGAAAGAGGAGAAAGACATCTTTAAAAATTCTGAGTTCAACTGACCCGGTTGATGGACCTCAGCAAAGGTCCCTCTCCAGGGATACAGAGGAGCTGTGTCTATACTCATGTTAGAGTCGGCAGCAAAGGCCTCCATGTTAGGAACGGCCTCAAACTACAGGCAATGTCAAATTTTCACCAAAGTGTGCCTGGATCTTGGTACCATGATCAACAAAAACTGCACCCTTACACCCCATTCCATTGGAATTTGTGTAATCTTTACACAAGGGGATAAGAAACAACATCAACAACATTTATTTGGTGTTGCTACCTTGTGTTTACACTAGGTATGATGCCACAGTGTTTGGTAACTTGTGTTGGATGGTATATTGGTAGAATGATGTATAGTGGTAGAAGGCTGCCATTGTTGGCCCATACCTCCATGAGAGGACACTCACTAGGGGATGCCTCTATACAAAGGACAGCTTCTCCATCTCAAATATTACCATTTTTACTGATTAACAACTCTCCAGTAATGATAAGGCACAATTTGGATTATTCTATATACAGTTACGAGCGTCATTCTTCATCAGTCATCTCTGTCACCGTTTGCTTTTTTTTTTGGAATGGCGCCCTCCTATTGGTCGGCTACGATCACGCCACCTTTGCCCCCCCACTCGCTTTTTCGTTTTTGTGACCACGTCATTGTAAATAAATGCATATATTAGTTAATAACCAAATGGAATCCTCTCTTTCCTTTTCCCAGTAAGAGACGCCTACGGAAGCCAACAGTACATAGACAGATAAAGCACATAGGCTATAGTTATTAATAACATATCCATTTATATAAGGCGCCAATTTATAATTGTAACAAATAGTATTTGAATCAAAACATTCAATCGGGTAAAACACGGGCGTTGCCCGGGTCATTCGGCTAGTAGATTATAAACACAAGGTAATAAGACCAAATCCAAATAAATAAATAGTGTGTGACGTTTGGGTCACACACTATTTATTTGGATTTGGTTTTATTACCTTGTGTTTAACTCTCCAGTAAGAGGACATCTCTCTCAAAAGGACATTTTGGCTCAGCAACTAGGTGTCCTTTACAGAAAGGTTCTACTGACTAATTGCTGGTTTTCCACAGTCAACATTTGTTGGGGAATATAGCAAAGGCTATAACCTAAGATAACCCCAAGATACTTTAATTCAACACACTATAATTCAAGTTTTAAAATCTCAATAAACCTATTTACCTCAATTCAACCCTCTATAATTCAACACCAACTTTAATTCAACCAAAATTCTCTGGAGTTTTGAATTGAAGAAGTATTTGATCCTGACCATTACCAGATAGCATTGCTATCAGCTCAATAGTAAATATTAACTATTTTCAATGCATATGATTATTTTTCTTCTTCTTCCTTATCTCCACTCAAACACATTAGGGTATCAAGTTGTGACCCTTGATGGTGTCTGTTTGACAAACATCATGACTGGGTGAAGTAGAATGTGTTTGCCTTTGTCATTAAGACTGGGAGCACTACTCAGTGGCAGGTCGACTTTGCTCCAAAGGAAATGGCCGCCTCTGACATGAGGAACAGACGCCATGTGCAGCTGCTCCTAATATGGAGTACAAACGCTGCTCATCCTGTATCCCTGGATTAGGAGCCCTTACAGGGTACTATCAGCCGGGCCAGCTGAACCCAGGTTTTTTAGCGAGCTTGTTACTGCTCCCCCTCCTCCTTTTTCCTTCGGGCTTGGGACCGGCAAAGGCAGAGTTATGATTATTTTGGATTAAAACAATATTCAACTGTCCTTACTGCAATGATAAAATAATGGGAGGGTCTGG
This sequence comes from Cordylochernes scorpioides, assembly GCA_030710605.1. Classification (NCBI taxonomy): domain Eukaryota; kingdom Metazoa; phylum Arthropoda; class Arachnida; order Pseudoscorpiones; family Chernetidae; genus Cordylochernes; species Cordylochernes scorpioides. The sequence goes on along the minus strand of CP092865.1, from coordinate 28,696,210 downwards.
CTCATCAGTGGTGAACCCTCCCAGCGGTTTTGCCAGTTTAATCTATCATACCGCTGTAATATTAAATTTTGCCCTTTTCCTTTTATACTGATCCTGAAGCTAGACTCTTAGAAAGGGTATTTGAAATGAACTATGAATACATAAGCTTTGAGGGGACAGTAGAAATGCATACAATTATAAATATATAATATGCTTCAAGAGCATTTCTCTTCCGCAAATTGCAAGCAAAAGTATTTAAAAAAACTCAATATTAGTATGATGCATGAGCATGCCATCTGTTATTAGAATAATTAGAATATAAGAATAAAAATAAAAATTCTTTCCAATTGCTGTCCCAAATTTCATTTCTTCTGATAAATTCACTACTTTATTCTTAACAGGCAAAGGACCCTTCATAAGTTTCCTATTCAAACTGAATGTTATCAATGATCCAACATGTGAATGCCGCTTAGATGTTGAATCATCAGAGCATCTTCTTTTAACTTGCCCTCTGACTAATCAAATTGTATGTAGATACTTTTAAACATTACCAAATTCTCTTTGTGTATAAACTCTATCTCTTATGAGAACTTTGTTAAGTTTAGAACTATTTGTACAATAATTTACAAAACAATACTAATCCATTGTGTAAATATTTAATCATATATATGTAAATAATACTAGCACAGCACAATAGTCCTTTGGACTTCGTGCTTTTTTAACAATAACTAAAAAATCTGTTATAAGAAATATAAACTATTTTCAAAGCCTATGATTCTTTTTGGATTAAAAAAAAATTGTACTGCCCTATCATACATGTCAAAAAGTTTATATTTCTTAAAACAGATGTCACACTAATCCATCATATCAGCTAAATGTTGATTTGTTAATTTTAGAAATTTGGCCAAATGTTATTTCCTGCTAAATCAAGAGAAACCAAACCACATACACATTGTTGGCCCTCATCAGTGTGTCATAGGCTGTATTCCTCAACAAACCACTATCATTTTACAAACATTTTTACATATCCCAAGTACACAGGGTACAGGCCATGATAATCATGCTAGAGACTGTTTTTACTGGAAGTGAACCAAATAGTTATGCATATAGAAAGTAGTTTGATTTCTGCACTTACAAGAACCCCATTTGATTACTTATAAACTGATGGATTTGTACTTTTGCAAGATTCAGAGGCCATTAAAGCAATTTTTTTTTTCGTAGAAAAAAATGGCCAGGGCAACATTCAAACCAGGGTCATGGTAGTCAAAATCAACATTGAGTACCACTCCTTTATCAACTCTTATCAAAGAAGAGTGTTTGATAGCTGAGTGAAAAGATGACGTGGCGACAGTGCATATATTTCTTGGTTGTTACACCAGTGGTCTGGAGATCTGTTAGTTAATCTGGAACAAAATACAGTGTGATTTAGTTTGTTAATTATAGTTCTTTAGGGGGGGTCGGTGGAAGGCTGGTTAAACTGTTTGGTTTCGACCACTACGACCCGGGTTCGATTCCCGCATTGAACACTTTTTTTCTGTTAAAAAAAAAAAAAATGCTCCAATGGTCCCCGATTCTTGCAAAAGTCCAACCCCACCAGCGAGTGTAAGTAACCAAATGGGGCTCTGGCACATTTGTAAGTGCAAAGTCGAATTGCTTTTCACATGTGTAGACATGTGGTGCGCTTATAGTAAAAGCAGTCGCTAACTACCCACCATGATTATCATGGCCTGTACCACGTGTACTAGGGATAAGATAAAAAAAAAAAATTATAGTTCTTAATTAATATGAAGGCATTTCCTGATCATGCAACTAAAAGTTGCTGATGGCTTGCGCCATCTGTCAGAATTAAAAATCAATTATTCACTGATTTTTAATTATTCCAGAATTGGCCCCAGATTAATTAAGAAAAGCTAACCATATCTGCGTTTCGGGCTATTGGCCCTCATCAGCATGGTGCAAGCTGTACCTCAATGACCAAAAATGCTGGTGTTTGGAGCATCCTGTATAAATCATGAAATGGGTATTTAAGGCTGGAAGGGCGTGAAAACACCAAACTATGGGGAAAAATAATACAAATAAATATCAACTAACCATTGATTTTTAATTATTCCAGAATTGGCCAAATACCATTTCTTGATTAATCATTTAAAGCTAACTGTGTATGAGTTTCGGCCCTCATCAGCATGGTGCAAGCTGTACCTCAATGACCAAAAATGCTTGTCTTTGTGGCACCCTGAAAAATCATGAAATGGGTATTTAAGGCTGGAAGGGCATGAGAATATCAAACTATGTGAAAGAATCCTTTATACATTGGTAAGAATACTATTGTAATAATTCAAACACAATAGAAAATGTATGGAAATTATTTATAAAAAAAATAAAATTTATATATTTTTAATTATCCCTAGTACACATGGTATACATGGTACACATGATATAAGTTTCTCCAGTCCTGACATTTTCCACAAATGCAAATGGCAAATATTAAAAAGTATTGGAAGTGATCACTTGCCTATTTTGATAGAAATTAGCACCAAGACCAAAACAAGCTCAATTAAAGAAAAATTCTGGAACTTCAAAAAGGCTAATTGGAATCTTTACCAGCAAAACACCAATGAAGACTTTAGAAAAGCACCCACTAGAATAAAAGATCTGGAACAAAATTGGATATCTTTCAAAAACACCATTATTAAAGCAGCCAAAGTTTCAATACCAAGAGGTAATATTAAGAAATGGATTCCAAATTATACACACCAGGCAAAAGATATTCAAACACTTATAACTAAAAGAAATGAACTACAAAAAAAGTGCACCCAAAACCAAACAAATTGTAGAACTGAACTGAACATTGTGAATGCAAAAATAAAAAGGTTATATGTAAATATGAAAAGGGAAAAATGGAAACAAACTTGTGAAAACCTGAACCCAAGAAACCCAAATACAAAACTTTGGCATTTGGCAAAACAAATTGACAGATCCCAGTCACAAACTGAAAACACAAATATGATTAAGAATACAGATGGTACCCCAGCAACTAATGATAAAAATGCTGCTAATCTTTTAGGTAATTCTTATCAAATAAGTAGTAAAATCAAATTTGAAATAAAAGATAAGAAAGTTGAAAAAAAGGCCCGAAAGATTATTCATGACTGTAAAAATATCACCAGCACTCATAATATTTTCCATGAAAAAATCAATATGAAAGAGCTAGATTATGCATTAGAAAACACTGACCTAAACAAGACTCCTGGGCCAGATGGAATTCATGGCCAAATGATATCAAACTTGGGCAAAAATGGCAAAGAAAGACTTCTTGATATTTTCAATAACTCCTGGAAAACTGGAAAATTGCCTCAAGACTGGAAAACTGCAACAATAATTCCTATTAAAAAACTTGACAAATCTGCTGATGACCCAAAAAACTACCGACCTATCTCCCTCACAAGTATTTGCTGCAAATTAATGGAAAAAATTATACTCAGACGACTCACTTACCACCTCGACACAAAAAATCTCTTACCAGAAGAACAATATGGATTTAGGAAAGGACATGGGACAATAGACCAACTCTTATTTTTCACACAAAAGGTAAAAGATGCACAAAACAGAAAACCAACTAACCACACCATAGCTGCTTTTTTAGACCTTACTCAAGCTTTTGATAAGGTATGGAAAAACAAGTTAAGCATTTCAAAATTGATGGAAAAGCTATCACTTGGATAAATGATTTCCTTAAAAATAGATACATCAGGGTCAAATATAATGGAACTCTATCTAAAACCTTCAAATTGTACCAAGGATTACCACAAGGATCAGTCCTTAGCCCAACTCTCTTCACCCTATTTATTGCAGGAATAGAAGAAAAAATTTCACATAAAACCAATATTGGACTTTTCGCTGATGACATTATTCTATGGAGCAGTAACACTAACTGGAAAAAAGCTGAAAGGGATTTGAACAAGACTCTTCTTCACCTAGAAAAATTTGCTAATAAACATAAATTAGAATTTAACCCCCAAAAATCTGAAACCTGTCTTTTTACTACCGATAAGAAACTATACAAAATAAGGCCAAAAATTATTCTGAAAGAACAACAATTACAATATAATAAACATCCTAAATATCTTGGCTACACCCTGGATCCTGAAATTAACTCCAGTAAACATATTGAAGAAGTTATTAGAAAAGGAAGAGACCGACTAAAAATCCTGAAATATATTTCAGGAAGAGAGTGGGGAGCCGATGCAACCACACTAAAATTAACTTACGCATCTCTAATTAGACCTATCCTGGAATATGGATATCAAATCTATGGTACAGCATCTGAAACAAATCTAAAATCACTGGAAAGGATACAACTAAGTGCAGCTAGAATTATTACAGGTCTTCGAAATACCTGCCCTAATGATATTGTACTTTACGAGGCAGACATTATGCCCTTAAAGGATAGAAGAAGCTACAATCTGCCAAAATATATAAACAAAATCAAGAGTTATGGAAACAAACACAGAACTTCCAATTACATACTTAATTGGGAATCCAATCTAAGACTCAAAAAAGAAGGCCCTCTCCACCTGGCCAAAAGAAATGGATTTTTAAAATATAAAGTAGAAAAAAATTATTTAGCAGAAAAAATTTCTCCATGCAAACCACTACAAAATGTTATTTTTAATGCCTCTTTAAATGAACCCACCAACAAACAATGCCAAAATCCAGAATACTTAAAACAATTATCATTAGAAATAATTAATAACATTCCTAAAAATGCAATAACTATTTATACCGATGGTAGCAGAGACGAGCTAGGACACACTGGCAGTGGCTGTCTCATCAAAACCACAAATGGCATTGAGAAAATGAACAGAAGAAACCCAGATTTTTGCTCAGTCTTTAGATCAGAACTTATAGCCATCTATGAAGCCTTAAAATCCATCAGAAATACTAATTATCAAGATATCTGGATTCTTACTGATAGTAGAAGTGCCATACAACACTTGAGTCACACAGGGGAACTCAGAGACAAAGTAAGCAGGAACATAATTGGCTATCTCCAAAAACTCTCAAAAACCTCAAAAATTCACCTTCAATGGATACCCTCACATGTTGGAATTGAAGGCAATGAAGCTGCTGATGTGCTAGCGAAAAAAGGCACAAAAGAACCCTTGCCACAGAAAAATAAACTTACTTTTAAAGAAATAGAGACAGTAGCCAAAACAAAAATAAACAAGAACTGGAGGATCCCACCTAAGCACTGTTGGTACAGTGGAGTGAACCCAGGAGGAGCTCTGAACATCAGAAATAGACAGCATCAAACAACGCTAACAAGATTTAGAACAGGCCATCTCAAGCCATTGAAGATAGAAAATAATAACAAAATCTACCCCACTTGCCCAAAATGTAGCTTGGCACCTGCAGCTCCAGAACACATTTTGGCTTGCATTAGATGCACTAAACAGGACCTTTGGGAGAGGCCGCTGCTCATCATAAAACAGCTCGAGGAGCATGAACTCATGGAATTCGTGTAATCTTTACACAAGGGGATAAGAAACAACAACAACAACACATGGTACAGGCCATGATAATCATGGTGGATATAAGTTGGCGACTGCTTTTACTGTAAGTGCACCACATGTCTACACATGTGAAAAGCAGTTTGACCTTTGCACTTATAAAATGTGCTAGAGCCCGTTTGGTTATTTGCACTCGCTGCTAGGATTGGACTTTTGCAAGAATCGGAGACCATTGGAACATTTTTTTTTAATTAGAAAAAAGTGCCCAATGTGCGGGATTCGATCTCAGGTCGTAGCAATAGAAAACCAACAGTTTAGACTACCCTTTCACCGACCTCCATATAAAACCAATAAATAAAAAAAATGAAGTGAAATAACAAATTATTGTGCAGGATGAGAGTCTGAGGCATTGAAAAAATTGTCAATATCAGGGTTATAAAGTTGTAAATTGCCATGTTCAGTATGCAATCAGTATCTTAGACATTAAGCTCATTACAGCACTAAACCCATTCTCACCCAAATAAGAAGATGCAAATACAATTAAATATTTTTCATTCTTTCACATAATCCAGGGCACAATACTGTTATTTATTTCTGAAGTCAGAATTATTGGTATCCACTTTTTAAATTTTATTTTAGGTTTTCATGTGTTGTGGTTTCTGAGTTCTGTTTCTAGATGAGAGACATTACTGTGTGTTTACATGGAAGAAAAAACTCTGCCTTTGCCAGTCCCAAGCCCGGATGAAAAAGGAGGAGGGGGAGCAGTAACAAGCTCAATAAAATACCTGGGTCAGTTGGCCCGGCTGATAGTACCCTGTAAGGGCTCCTAATCCAGGGATACATTCCGAATGAGCAGCGTTTGTACTCCATGTTAGGTGCGGCTGCGCATGGCGTCTGTTCCTCATGTCAGAGGCGGCCATTTCTTTTGGAGCTAAGTCGGCCTGCCACTGAGTAGTGCTCCCAGTCTTAATGACAAAGGCAGACGCATTCTACTTCACCCAATCATGATGGTTGTCGAGCTCTACTCTTCCCCGGGAGACACCATCAAAAGTCTCAAGCTTTACAAGCTTGATACTGTGATATGATTGAGTGGAGATAAGAAGAAGACCAAGGAGAACCTCTAAATGTTGGTTGTATACACAAGGTAATAAGACCAAATCCAAATAAATAGTGTGTGACGTTTGCCTAATAGTGTTACCATCATCAGACAAAAGTACTGAATGAATTACTTCCATTCAGTACTTTTGTCTGAAGATGGTAAAAACACTGTTACCAAAGTGTCACACTATTTATTTGGATTTGTGGTCTTATTACCTTGTGTTTATAATCTATAATCCAAATTGTGCCTTTATCATGTTGGCAGTATGTTAATAAAGAGCCAAAGATGACTCCTAGACTTCCTGCATGCCTCACCCCCCCTCCTCCAAATACTTCGGAATTCACTAGCACACCCTAGAAGACTTCAGTCCTACTTTAGAAATAGGTTTTTTTTTTTTTTTAAATTATCCCTAGTACACGTGGTACAGGCCATGATAATCATGGTGGGTAGTTAGCGACTGCTTTTACTGTAAGCGCACCACATGTCTACACATGTGAAAAGCAGTTCAACTTTGCACTTACAAATGTGCCAGAGCCCAGTTTGGTTACTTGCACTCGCTGGTGGGGTTGGACTTTTGCAAGAATCAGGGGCCATTGGAGCATTTTTTTTTTAAATCAGAAAAAAGTGTCCAATGCGGGAATCGAACCCGGGTTGTAGTGGTCGAAAACCAAACGGTTTAACCAGCCTTCCACCGACCCTCTAGGAATAAGTAATTTAAAGAGTGGACTGTGGTGGCAGATTGAAAGTAACATCAATAACTCTTCAGTGTGCTTCACATAATGTACATAGATGTATGTGGGAAGTGGATTCTGAATGACCCTCTGAGACAGAGCAATTTCTCCAGCAACAACATCAATCCTTCACTCAAGAAGCTAGACTAAACTCTACCATCACTAGAATATATCTAGCCTTATGATAAGACACAATTTGGATTATAGATTAGTCTGTTTTCTTTCCTCTTTTCGCTCTCCACTTCTCCCATCCATATTTCCAATTTTTTTTTTTTTCTTTCTTATTTTTTTTATATTTTTTCTTATAATCTGTATATATTTACCATATGTATATAATCTTTCTCCATTTTTTATTTCCCACTTTCATAGGTTTCTCCGTCTTGTAACCCCAAGGAGAATCCTCTGTAAGACCTGTGTGTCTTAATAAAGGCTTTTGTGAGTGTGTGTGTGATTATAGATTAGAAATACAAGGTAATAAGACTAAATCCAAATGGTCTTGCCTATTACCTTGTATACCTACCCTTAATTAGTTTTTCTCCTATAATTTGCATCACATATATCAACCCCAAAACACATTATTGACTGTATTGACTCATCCAATGATGAGCTCTACTCTTCCCCGGCAGACACCATCAAAAGTTTCAAGCTTTACAAGCTTGATACCCTAATATGATTGAGTGGAGATAAGAAAGAAGAAGAAGAAGACATCGCATATATGGCAGTCACTTTATTTGCTGTGCTGACTCCGCGTTTGCTGGTCCCAAGCCCGGATGAAAAAGAAGGAGGGGAAGCAATAACAAGCTCGCTAAAAAACCTGGGCTCAGCTGGCCTGGCTGATAGTACCCTGTAAGGGCTCCTAATCCAGGAATACAGGATGAGCAGTGTTTGTACTCCATGTTAGGAGCAGCTGCACATGGCGTCTGTTCCTCAGAGGCGGCCATTTATTTTGGAGCTAAGTCAGCCTGCCACTGAGTAGTGCTCCCAGTCTTAGTGACAAAGGCAGATGCATTCTAATTCACCCAGTCATGATGGTCGTCAAACAGACACCATCAAGGGTCACAACTTGATACCCTAATATGATTGAGTGGAGATAAGAAAGACGAAGACTTTATTTGCTGACTAGGGTGTTAATGAGAAATTCTTTGGGCTGATGGCAGAGTAGTATAACCCAGGATGGAATCACACACACATTGATTATTTTTGTTTAAAAAAAAAAAATTCAATATGTATTGTTTCAATAGCCCTCAAATTAAACATGTTCATTCCCAACTGTGAATGCAAGTAACTAAACAGGGCTAATGTTAGCATGTAGACATGGGATGTACTGACAGAAAAGTAGGTACGAACCCCTTTTCACCATGATTATTATGGCTAGTACCATGTGTATTTGGAATAAGTAACATCTTCATCTTCAACAACTTACAGGAATCTCTATATATAAAGAATAGCAGGAAAATACCTATAACCTAGGTATAACAAATGCCAAACAAGGAGAAATATAAATTTAAGACAAAAACAATTTCTAAGTCAATTAAGCCAGAATGATAAAAGTGGGTGCAAAAAAAAAACAACACTTTTAATATCCAACAAACCAGAAAAAAAAAGCCTTTCCAAGAACAAGATTTCCATATAAGGACTGGAGCTCTAAAAACACATTGTGTTAAAATAATATAATTCTTAATTAATATTTGTATATACCTCTCCATGATAAGGCACAATTTGGATTATAGATTATAAACACAAGGTAATAAGACCAAATCCAAATAAATAAATAGTGCATGACATTTCGGTAACAGCATTGTTACCATCTACAGACAAATGTCGCTGTTACCGAAACGTCACATACTATTTATTTATTTGGATTTGGTCTTATTACCTTGTGTTTATACCTCTCCATGTTATTGTAAATATGATGACCTGGATTGTGCTTTTTGAGTGGCGTAAATAATAAAGTTATTTTTGAACTGGAACCTATCTTATATATAAAATATCAAAACAATTATAGCTCTATTCTATATACAGTTATCAGCGTCATGCGTTCTGTCACCGTTTGCTTTTGGTGGCGTGATCGTAGCGAGCCAATAGGAGAGCGCCATTCAGGTGTCACCATTTGCTGCGCCACCACGTGGCGCGACGGTGACCTTGAGTGACGTAATGACAGAGTAGGAACAAGAAATCACTTGCTATCATTATCATATCATTTTATGTATATATAAGATTTAAAATATATTCATACAAAAAATCTAAATAATACAATTTTCAAATATCGTTGTGAAAATTTACATTTTTATTTTTGTATTTTAAATTCCCGCATTGGACACTTTTTTCTGTTAAAAAAAAAAATGCTCCAATGGCCCCCGATTCTTGCAAAAGTTCAACCCCCACCAGCGAGTGCAAGTAACCAAACGAGGCTCTGGCATTTGTAAGTGCAAAGTCGAACTGCTTTTCACATGTGTAGACATGTGGTGCGCTTACAGTAAAAAGCAGTCGCTAACGACCCACCATGATTATCATGGCCTGTACCACGTGTACTAGGGATAAGCAAAAAAAAAAACACACAAAGATTGAAGCGGGACGTTTCAAAAGAGTGCCATCCACGACACCAATTTATAATTGTAAAGAATAGTATTTTAATAAAACATTTAATCGGGTAAAACCCGGGCGTTGCCCGGGTCATTCGGCTAGTATATATATATTATCAAATTTATTTCTCCCTTTTTTCCCACTCCTATCTCTCAGGAGAATCTGTAGATAAAACTAAAGGTTTTTTTTTTTGCTTATCCCTAGTACACGTGGTACCGGCCATGATAATCATGGTGGGTAGTTAGCGACTGCTTTTTACTGTAAGCGCACCACATGTCTACACATGTGAAAAGCAGTTCTGTGACAAAACCTTCTACATATATGTGAGCCTCAAGAGAGAGAAGAGAGAAAAATGGTAATAAGACCAAATCCAAATAAATAAAGAGTGTGTGATGTTTCAGTAAAAACGTTGTAACTAAAATGTTACACACTATTTATTTGTATTTGATCTTATTGCCTTGTGTTTCTAATCTATAATAATAAAAAAATTGTAATTTAGACTAAAAAACAACAAAACAAAACATGCATGCCAAAAGCTAGGAATTAATTGCTATTTTTTTATATATAGAAAGTTGTCTCATATAGAGGATTTTTACAGAGCCAACAATCAAGAAAATAAGATCTAATCCATGAATTGGGTCTTATTTTCTTGTAGTTCTAATCTACTAGCCGAATGACCCGGGCAACGCTCGTGTTTTACCCGATTGAATGTTTTTATTCAAATACTATTTGTTACAATTATAAATTGGCGCCTTAAATAAATGCATATATTAGTTAATAACTATAGCCTATGTGCTTTATCTGTCTATGTACTGTTGGCTTCCGTAGGCGTCTCTTACTGGGAAAAAGAAAGAGAGGATTCCATTTAGTTATTAACTAATATATGCATTTATTTAAGGAGCGACCCGCTCCAACACAATAGTTACAAAAACAACAAAGCGAGTGGGGGGGGGGCAAAGGTGGCGTGATCATAGCCAACGAATAGGAGAGCGCCATTCCAAAAAAAAAGCAAACGGTGACAGAGATGAAGAATTATTAAGAACGCATGACGCTCGTAACTGTATATAGAATAATCCAAATTGTGCTTCATCAAAGCCGACAGTCATTATTGGAACAAGTTGAGAAGCAAAAATTAGTAAACACCATTAGCCTCTAGTGTCAACATACAACAGCAAAAAAACCATAAGTGGTACTGGCATCACTAGACATCGGAAGCTCTTGTAACGGTGGATTAAGGCAAGAATTTGACTGCTCTATAGCTATGCTCTTGTGGTAGGTTAGCTTTATGTGTGTTCACATTTCAGTGTATAGTTCTATTATTTAAAAAAAAAGGCATATCCTGACCAGGAGCACATGTGCTTTACAGAAGGCAGAGCACCATCTGGTGGAACAGAAATCAACTAAACATTGATTTAGCCTGTTCCCTGATATTTGACCAACCCAATTTCTTGATAAATCAAGAAAAGCCATGCACGAACGCGTTTCACGCTTTTGGCGCTCATCAGCTTGGAGTAGGCTGTACCACTGCGACCAAAATATTCTATTAAAAAAGTTCTATTATTATAAACAATTGATGTCATGATATTACAGTGGGGGAGAAGAAAGAACAGCTCTCTCCACACAGACCTAATTAACAAGTTTCTGGTTTACAATTCTGGCTGTTTATATTGACTGTATAGTCAATGATATGGTTTAGGGTTGCAGGTTGAGAATTTCACTTAGTACATAGTGGGAAAACCTTGAAACCATTCGTCACTTCATATTATTATAATTAATGTTAAAAGTGTTTCTGAAAAAATTATTCAATGAAAAACAGTACAAAAGTGAAATTGTATTGTGATGAGTTGATAAAGAGAAAGGCATCTCTTGCTCATGCAACTAAAAGTTGCTGAAGGCTTGAACTATTTCTCAGAATGACTATCAATTACCCATTGATTTTTAATTATTCCAGAATTGGCCAAATATGTACGTGGTTAGCTTTTCTTGATAATCAAGAAAAATGATTTTGATCAATTCGGGGATAATTGAAAATCAACAATTAGTTGATATTTGAGAGATGTTGCAAGCCATCAGCAACTTTTAGTTGTACAATCAGGATATACCTTTCTCTTAATTATTTAGTGAGTTATTATTTGAAAATTTATCCTATGCAAATTTACTTCAAAGCCACAACTATAATTCAATCAAAAATTCCGAACACTTGGGGTGTAGAAATAAAGTTTCACTACATGCTAATACCAGAAAACATCTAACATATTGTTGTGGGTCAACAAGTAGCTGACCAACGGTACATGGGAACAGTAAAAATTATCTAATTTTTGTTTATTTTAATTAATTATTTAATCAGAGAAACGGCACCACAGAGATGACAGGTATGAATTGTATTTCACCATAGACCACCGTTTCGTGGCAATGCGTTAAATACAACGTGCCAGTTATCCTTTTACCCTTCTATTTTTGGATTTTTAACCCGGCAATTAGAATGGATAGTTATAGCTCCATCCCCTCCTACAACAGGCCCAGTGAGACCCTGAACATCATGACCTTCCTGAACCGGACCACAAGTCCAGCACTGTACCAAATAAACCTTCTGAGCATTACATCCCCGCCTTTGTCTCATCAATATAATGAAAATCTTGTTGCTAGTGTCCAATAGTTCAAGTTCAACTTTTGATGACAATATGAACAAATATTTTTCAATTTGATCTGTTGGTGACAATCATTTTTACCTTAACTAGCAACCTTCCGGTAGCTTCCTTGACCTCTTTTAGCCAGCTCATTGGAGGTCTTCCCTTCTTTCAATTTTACCAATATCCATATCTTTTGTAATCCATTTGTCTCAATATGTGCCCAAAGTAGGTCAGTCTTTGTTTACATATTTGGAATTCTAGGGGTCTCCCAGGATTAATTTCATTTAAGATTGAAACATGTGTCCTTTTATCTGTCCTAGGAACCCTGAGTAGCTTTCTCCATGTCCAGATTTTAAGATAATCAATTCTTTTTATTTCTTCTTTTCTGAGACTCCAGCCATAATGAAAATATGACTAGGATATAATATTGGTCAGGCTTGGCTTGTCATGACTGATTCCTTAGTGATGACCCTATACCATGTGCCAATACTAAGTGCCACACCACGTGCCAATACCTAATTGGATGATTCTCTATCAGGCCCCAATGTGTGATTGGCAGCAAATGTACTAACATAAGTTGATTCCAGACAGGATCCCATTAAGAGAGGTTTTACTGAAGGTAACAAGTGAGTAAACTTTGACAATAGCAGCATGTCAATACCTAATTGGATTATCCTCAGTAATGGCTCTCTATCATGCCCCAGTGTGTAATTGGCAGCAAATGTACTAACATAAGTTGATTCCAGACAGGATCCCATTAAGAGAGGTTTTACTGAAGGTAACAAGTGAGTAAACTTTGACAATAGCAGCATTTCCATCACCCTTAGAGTAGAAGATATATGGCAAGACTTTTCATCAACTTAAATAGATTTAATAAGACACAATTTGGATTATACATTATAAACACAAGGTAATAAGACTAAATCCAAATAAATAAATAGTGTATGATATTTTGGTAACATCGTTGTTACCATCTTTAAACAAAACTACTGAACATTCAGTACAAATATCATTTTCAGAGCAATAAACATTCAGTATTTTTGTCTCAAGATGTTAACAACGCTGCTACTGAAATGCCACACACTATTTATTTATTTAGATTTGGTCTTAATACCTTATGTTTAAATAGAATTAGCAATGCATTTCAATCCCTGTTGAAAAACTATTCCTGATCACATCTCACTTTATATATAAATTTTTCTACAGTCCTAGACACTCTTATGTATATAGTGTCTTTAAATACTCTTATCGCTTATATAGTAAATGCAGAGTATATAACACACAATCAGCCTAATACAACATTAGAGCATAGGGAAGTTAAACTGATGAAACCACTGGGAGGGTTGAAACACTGAGCCACAATCATTACATCATAAGAGAGGTCTGTAGAAATAGTTTCCAATTATATAAAAAAAGTAAAGATTTTCAGAGATAGGAATATTTGAAGCTGTACCTTGCATGGAAAGGCCCCAAAAGAACTGTAAAGATTGGTCCTATAAACCTGGGGTTAAATAGATGATGAGATTTGCTACAATAAAGAAGATGGGAAAACACCAATGGTCCTGCAGTGGCTGAGTGACATAGAAGGGTGAAAAACATTCTTCAGTTCCAGGTAACAAAACAAAAAAGGAAATAAAAAGCATCTACAGTGAAACCTCACTATAACAGCAACTTGGTTATTACATTATAATTCTAAAGTACCAAGTTTTAAGTCCTGATTGTTTTAAATATTGCTATTGTACATGAACTCCTTGTCCCAAGGGATGTTGTTATAGCGAGGTTCAACAGTAAAATCTTGACACCAGGAGAGATGTCAAACCAGTATGGGGGGAACTGATGATTGCAGGATGTTCAGTGAGAAAGCCTTGGAGCTCCAGTGCCTAGCACAACAACCAATAATTAGGCCTGAAAAATTGACATTTACAAATATATGTAATATAGGCACCTCTGGAATAAATTTGCATAATGTGTAGAATAGAAACATAAGTCTCATCTATTTGGAATTCTGGATTATTCTCTTTAGATGTTAAATCAAAGTTGTTAGTGTTATGTTTTTGGTTCATATCTCTTCTATTATACAATCAATCAATTTGATGGTAAACATCTCCATTGATTATCCAAAAACTTATTAGAAAAGAGCAGGTTTAGTTAATGAAGTGAAATATAATACAGTTAAACCTGTCAATAGCGCCCCCTCTTGGGACCCACCAAAATAGGGTGCTATAGAGAGGGGGTGCTATAGACTGGTCACTTTTAATGTAAATCGCATCGTACTATATATCGCATCAAAATATGAAACTTCCTTAAGTTTTGTCCATGATTGTAAACCTCTCATAAACAAAAAAAAATTCCTGACAAACTTCAAGTAACTGTCTTTAAGTCAATCTTAAGTAGAAGTTTTTTTTTTTTTTTTTTTGCTTATCCCTAGTACACATGGTACAGGCCATGATAATCATGGTGGGTAGTTAGCGACTGCTTTTTACTGTAAGCGCACCACATGTCTACACATGTGAAAGCAGTTCGACTTTGCACTTACAAATGTGCCAGAGCCCCGTTTGGTTACTTGCACTCACTGGTGGGGTTGGACTTTTGCAAGAATCGGGGGGCCATTGGAGCATTTTTTTTTAAACATAAAAAGTGTCCAATGCGGGAATCGAACCCGGGTCGTAGTGGTCGAAACCAAACGGTTTAACCAGCCTTCCACCGACCCCCCTAAGTAGAAGTAAAAATAGAGAGGACGAGATTGGGTTAGGATAGTGTTATATCTCGGAGAGTGAGCTGTAGAAGGTTTGTGGTCTGCTCCCAGTGAGGAGTGATGGAGTATAAGGGAACTCAACACTCTCGGGTAAAAACCGGGCGTTGCCCAGGTCATTCGGCTAGTAAATTATAAACACAAGGTAATAAGACCAAATTCAAATAAGTAAATAGTGTGTGACATTTCGGTAACCACAATGTTACCATCTTCAGACAAAATCACTCTGGACAACATTTGGTTTGTTGATTGATTAGCCAGTCTTCACTGGGCACACTTAGGTTTGTTACAGCAATAAATCTATCAAAATAATTGACAATATGACCCAGAATAAGTATATTGCTACGGCGTTTTATGGTTTCCACAAGTCCATATCTCAGAAGAAGGCCAAGTGATACTCACTCCTCACTTTCTTACTGCTACTCTTTTTGTGTTGATTTCTTGCTTCCCTCTTTCTTCTTCTTCTTATTATTTTTTTTTCCTTTTCTTTTTTTTTTTCTTTTTTCTTTTTACTCTGTATATATCGTTATTTCCTTTGTCTCACTGCTTTGTTCTTATGCATACCTCTGGTGAATCCTGTATAGGGTCAGTGACCCTAAATAAAGGCTTTTTTGTTGTTGTTTGTTGTTAAATCTATAAAAATATAATACATAGTAGGTAAAGCTGTGACTGATGTGCACCAGACATGCCTGTGAATATAGGAAATGTTTGTTCTAAAGGCTCTTAAACAGTATCATAGTTACATCATGGAAGTTCATGTGATCTAGCTGGCACAGCCCAGTTTGACATCAGGCTAGATGGGTCAACTACAGCACTTTGGCCAGCAACAAAAGAAAGAGGATGTAAGTCTGAAACATTGAATGTCAAATGTCTCAATTCAACAGGTGAGTTGGAATAAGTTTGAAAGGAAATTAAAAGAATGCAACTAAATGTATTTGGTATAGCAGAAACATTTTGGGAATAGAGATAAAGGAAGAAGGAAATCCAGGGTGTCAAGAAGAGTTGAAAGAAGAACAAGGAGTACAAGAAGAATATATTTGATACATGGAGAACTTAAGAATAAATCACATGGAAAATGCCTTCAAGGAAATGTAAACCTTATACTTACTGCAGATGTGAGGATAAATAACTTGTATCAGCAAATAGAAACAATCCTCCTCCTTACAACTACACTCTCACAAAACACATTAGAATACATCATTTTTTAAAATCAAAATTAGGTGAATCATCATCCATTTGATAAGGCACAATTTGGATTATAGATTATAAACACAAGGTAATAAGACCAAATTCAAATAAATAAATAGTAAATTATTTATTTGTATTTGGTCTTATTACCTTGTGTTTATCATACATTCTGTTGATTGCATCACATTTCTTTTGAATGAAGGCTTCTTTAAATTGTCTCTTAAAGTAATTTTTCTCACAATGTTGTACCTTTTTGAAATTATTATGCCCTATGATTTACCTATGTTCTACAAATGCAGAATTCTCAATTTTTATCCCATTTTAAAATATATTTGTGGTTTTTCATTCTTTCTTTTAAAGTTCAGGCTGTTTGATCTACATAGCATTGGTTATACTTTTCACATTTCACTTCATAGATGCTATGTAGGACAAACAGCCAGAACTTTAAAAGAAAGAATGGAAAACCACGAATATGATCTAAAATAGGATAAAATTGAGAATTCTGCACTTGTAGAACATAGATTTTTTTTTTGCTAATCCCTAGTACACGTAGCACAGACCATGATAATCATGGTGGGTAGTTAGTGACTGCTTTTACTGTAAGTGCACCACATGTCAACACATGTGAAAAGCAGTTAGACTTTGCACTTACAAATATGCCAGAGCCCTGTTTGGTTACTTGCATTTGCTGGTAGGGCTGGACTATTGCAATAATCGGAGACCATTTTGTGTGTGTATGTAGAGCATTATATATTTTTTAAATCAGAAAAAGAGCCCAATGTGAGAATCGAACCCGGGTCATTGCGGTCGAAAACCAACGGCAATGGCAAGCTTTCAAGTTAGTTCATCATCAGGCCAATAGTTACAAAGATGAGGTACTTTGTACACACTTCCTTCAATGGACTCCACAGGAATGTGCTGGGTCAGGAAACCTCTCACTGTGACATCCTCTGTGAATTCCTTCATGCTGGTCCCAGGGATGTTCTACACAGGTTTTGACATGTTAGGGTGATGCAACTTTACTAATGTAAAAACTGAAATAACTTTCTGATTATCAATTATTCTAAAATATCAAAAAACCTTGTGCAATAAAGTTTCTTTATTTAAAAAAAATAGTGCAAGCTTTCTTTTTTAATAAAGAAACTTATTAACACAAAGCAATAACGCGCCATCTATACATATAAAATGAAAGAATTTAAAAGCACGAATGTTTCTTTTATACATAATACAAACTTCTACTGCCCTTACTGCGATGAGAAATATGTATAAGAAACTTATTGCACAAGAGAGTTTTTTAAAAATATTTTTTATAATAGTAAATCGCAATTTTCCTATATTTGATTATCAATGATAAAGCACAACTTAGATTATAGCTACAAGAAAATAAGACCTAATCCAAATAAATAAAGTGTGTGACATTTTAGTAACAATGTTGTTACCATCATCAGACAAAAGCATAAATGAGAAAAAATATCACAGCATGTTCTTAAATAGTACTGTTATCAATTTATCATCACTTGTTTGCATACTTGATAACACTACAATTTAAGAACATGCTGTGATATTTTTTCTCATTTATTATTTTGTCTGATGATGGCAACAATACTGTTACCGAAACATCACACACAATTTATTTGGATTAGGTCTTATTTCCTTGTTTCTGATACAGTAGAACCTCCCTGTGAAGGACACCTAGTTGCAGAGCCAAAATGTCCTTTAGGTAGAGGTGTCCTCTTACAGGAGAGTTACTTTTTTTTTTTTGCTTATCCCTAGTACACGTGGTACAGGCCATGATAATCATGGTGGGTAGTTAGCGACTGCTTTTTTACTGTAAGCGCACCACATGTCTACACATGTGAAAGCAGTTCGACTTTGCACTTACAAATGTGCCAGAGCCCCGTTTGGTTACTTGCACTCGCTGGTGGGGTTGGACTTTTGCAAGAATCGGGGGGCCATTGGAGCATTTTTTTTTTTTTTTTTAAACAGAAAAAAGTGTCCAATGCGGGGATCGAACCCGGGTCGTAGTGGTCGTAAACCAAACGGTTTAACCAGCCTTCCACCGACCCCCCAGGAGAGTTGCTAAATAGTAGAAATGGTAATTTTGGCAATGAAAACTGTCCTTTATAGAGAGGTGTCCTCTAGCGTAAGTGTCCTCTCATGGAGGTTCTACTGTATTATCACTTTTTAAATCTATTTTTACAGATTGTTAACTAAAATGTAACCAGACCATGGTCAAACCTTAATTTAAAAATAAGCATCCTTCCCTGATGTATAATTTAATAAAATAAGAATGATAAGGCACAATTTGGATTATAGATTAAAAACACAAGGTAATAAGAACAAATCTAAATAAATAGTGTGTGACGTTTCGGTAACAGCATTGTTATCATCTTCGGACAAAAGTACTGAAACTTAAAAAAGTACTTGATTCAGTACTTTTGTTACCGAAACGTCACATACTATTTATTTATTTGGATTTGGTCTTATTACCCTTTATTTTTAATAAAATAAAGAATGCTTCCAGAGGGCGAAGTTTCTTCTTCTTCTTTATCTCCACTCAATCATATTAGGATGTCAAGCTTGTAATGCTTGAGACTTTTGATGGTGTCTGTTGACAACCATCATGACTGGGTGAAGTAGAATGTGTCTGCCTTTGTCATTAAGACTGGGAGCACTACTCAGTAGCAGGCCGACTTTGCTCCAAAGGAAATGGCTGCCTCTGACATGAGGAACAGACGCCATGTGCAGCCGCTCCTAACATGGAGTACAAACGCTGCTCATTCTGTATCCCTGGATTAGGAGCCCTTACAAGGACTATCAGCCCGACCAGCTGAGCCCAGGTTTTTTACCGAGCTTGTTACTGCTCCCTCTCCTCTTTTTTCATCCGGGCTTGGGACCGGCAAAGGTGGAGTTTCTTGTATAATACAGTGACCTGGAAACATTATTTATTTTCATGGTAAACGGATTGCGGATTTCGACAATTTAGAAATAGGAGATCATATATCGCCGCAACTCTTTTTATTAACGCGATTAAGGAAGCTTTCGGGCAAGCCCTTCTTCAGCTAACTATAGTGTACACTGTACACTAAATCCTTTGAACTGTTTATAGTTGATTCTTTATATTTATTCAATTATGTAAATTTCTCTTAAGATATTTTTGTATTATATTATATTTATTCAATTATGTAAATTTCTTTAAAAGATATTTTGTACTATATTTGCATAGATTCCTCCTTAAAAACGATATATAATCTCTCTCTCGTTTGCCTTGTTTGTACACTATAGTTAGCTGAAGAAGGGCTTGCCCGAAAGCTTCCTTAATCGCGTTAATAAAAAGAGTTGCGGCGATATATGATTCCCTCTTTCTAAATTATTTATTTTTATTGAATCATATTCAAACCTTGTTATAACCACATCTCTTGGGACCAAGGATTTGTTTCTATAACACACCTAGCTGTTATAATAACTCCAGTTAGAACAACAGACTCAGAACTTGAGACTTTGGAATTAAGATGTTATAACCAAGCTGCTGTTACAATGATATTCACA
>CP092865.1:28630831-28670734 GCA_030710605.1 Cordylochernes scorpioides | reverse complement strand
TCTCCAGCCATCGCCACCTACACTATACCCGGTTCCTCATCCATTCCCTCTTCAATATATCCGATCCCACCACCCCCAGCCTTTGAACATAATATGATACCGGACTCCCCAGCCTTTGTCCCCAAAATGAACCGGACTCCCCAGCTTTTGTCCCCAACATGATACCGAACTCCCCAGCAATTGTCCCCAACATGATACCGAACTCCCCAGCAATTGTCCCCAACATGATACCGAACTCCCCAGCCATTGTCCTCAACATGATACCGAACTCCCCAGCCATTGTCCCCAACATGAATCCGAACTCCCCAGCCATTGTCCCCAACATGATACCGATCTCCCCAGCCATTGTCCCCAACATGATACCGGACTCCCCAGTCATTGTCCCCAACATGATACCGGACTCCTCAGTCATTGTACCCAACATGAACCGGACTCCCCAGCCATTGTCCCCAACCATTGTCACCAACTTGAAACCAAACTCCCCAACCACTGTCCCCATCATGATACTGAACTTCTCAGTCACTGTCCCCAACATTAACCGGACTCCCCAGGCATTGTCCCCAACATGATATAGGAATTCTCAACCATTGCTCCCAAAATGATACCGGACTCCCCAGCCATTGTCTCCAACAAGATACCGGACTCCCCAGCCATTGCATCTCAACATGATATCGAACTCCTTAACCATTACACTCAAACTTGATACTGGACTCCCCAGCCATTGTCCCCAACATTAACCGGATTTCCCAGCCATTGTCCCCAACATGAACCGGACTCCCCAACCATTGTCCCCAACATGATACCGGACTCCCCAGCCATTGTCCCCAACATGAACCGGACTCCCCAACCATTGTCCCCAACATGATACCGGACTCCCCAGCCATTGTCCCCAACATAATACCAGACTCCCCAGCCATTGTCCCCAACATGATACCGGACCCTCCAGCCATTGTCCCCAACATGAACTGGACTCCCCAGCCATTGTCCCCCAACATGATACAGGACTCCCCAGTCATTGTCCCCCAACATGATACAGGACTCCCCAGCCATTGTCCCCAACATGATACAGGACTCCCAACCATTGCACTCAAACACGATACTGGAACCCCTAGAAATGGCCCCCAACATGAATTCCGACTCCCCAACTATAGCCCTCAACATGATACCTAAAACTCCAACTATTTCTCTCAACATTATATTAATATATATAGTACATCGTAAAATTATATTGGGTTCCCCAACTATTTCTTCTGCATCATTTTTTATTTCTCAACCTCCAAAACCTGGCACACAATTCGAGACTAGGCCCTCAACACAATAATTTCCAGGTCACCGAAACTCTCTCAGCAGTTTTTAACACTTTATTTAGCTTCTCATACATGTGTGACAAATATAAAAAAAACTTAAATAATGTTAATTGAATGAAATCTCAATCTATCTCAGAGAATAAGGAGTTCAAGATCCCTATAATACAACATAATCAAAACAAAAGCCAAATATCAATATGATTTATATATAACTCTGAAATGATTTGTTTTTAAAACGTACAAATAAATTGACAAAATAAAATTTTTAGTCTCAAAAACAATAATTTTGAAGAAATAGCTCTAGATTCGAACCTACGAACTTATATTTAATATATAGTTGATCTTCTATTGATCGCGAAAACCACTGGGATAAAAAAAATATGGCGTGTGTATTGGCCAATAAACTCAACGCCTATTGGTAGATTAAGGTGGCGTGTTATAATCAGCGAGCGAATAAACCGGATATCGCAGATATTAATGATGGCAAGCCATCTTGGGTCAAATTCTTTATTAATATTCTCCGATATTTCGACGATCGCTTATATTTTTCTAGGAGCAATTTCTCAGAAACTTTCTATCGATTGGTGTGCATGGGAATCTTTCCAGAACAATTTTGGTATATATATTATTGTTTATTTCTGATTATTTAAAATGTTGTATGAAAATTTCACTCTGTTTTTCTTACAGTAAAAACTTAGTTAAAATGCTTCCACTTATTGTGCTTTTTCGCTTATTGCCGACATTTTCTTGGTCCCTGTCTCGTTTGACTGTAAATTTTGCGATAAAAACAATCCATGTTTAACGCGCTGAAATCCTGATTATAATGCTCTTTACGTAATTGGGTAGAATTTATTTTAAATAAGACCAGAAGTGAAAAAAAAGCTATGATTCGAAAAAAAGCCAATTTCTGGAATTGGCCCCGGCTGTCTCAGAGAGTCAGGGAGACATCACTTACGTTCTCCCCTCGCTATAATTTTTATCCAAGATTAAACCTTTCGTTACGCCCAAGTTGTATATTTTCCCAACTCAAGCGTCCATTAGCGGATGTTGCCCCAGATTATTTTCAAAGGATAGAACACACTTCCCTTGTCGTGTTTCCCATCAAGTAAATCAATCTATATATATAAAAATGGATGTTTGTTGGTCCGTTGGTCCGTCCGTCCGTCCGTCCGTTCGTAAGTGATAATCTTCTACGTAGCTCAACCAATCGTGATGAAATTTTGGGAAGATGTTTAGTATACTACCGGGATGGTTTCTGGCTAATTACTCTTTAGAAATAACCTTTCGTTGCATTTTTATTTACAATAAAACGTAAATTCACTCGCAATCAGCGCCCCCTCGCGGCGGACGTATGGCCTGAAATAGCCTCGCATGAGCTTATTTGTAACGTCAAGCTTAGCCTATAGGTTAGGTACACAGCTTCGTACCCCAGCAACCTAGGTTCGAGGCTCAGCGTGGGTGTTTTTTTTTTTCTCATTTCTTTTATATTATTGTAGCAAATTATTAAAAATATTATTTTATTTAAAATGTAGGCTTTTTAAAATAAAAATTAACATAAACAATTTTTTAATAATATTTGTAACAAACCTAGGTTCGAGGCTCAGCGTGGGTGTCTTTTTTATTTTCATTTCTTTTATATTATTGTAGCAAGGTCTGTTTTTACAGCATTATTATATTTTGATTGGTTTATTTTAAATATGTTTGTTATGAAGGCTCTATGTAATACTATTTAGAGCACATTTTACATTTTAAACACCTAAGCCCCCCTCCTTTTAATATTGTAGCAAAGTATTAAAAGTATTATTTTATTTTAGATGTTTGCCATGAAACTTTGGGAAGTTTTTTAGTATACTACCCGGACGATTTCTGGCGAATTATTTTAGAATAATATTTATAACAATATTTATAGCGAAATTAAGACATAGTGATTATATTCTGTGTTTGTGCATATATAAATATTTTACAGAAAATGTGAGAACGGTCTATTAGAATATCTCGAAAACAAAAAACAATACATATAAACGAGTTCACTGACATTTATTAATGCAGTGATTATAATCAATGATTACAATGAAGGGCTATATTATCTATATATATGAAAAATCAGTTTCAAAATTTAACGTAACGTTCCATTCTCAATCCCGTAGGGCTTTAGATCGGCTAAAACATTTTTATCTTTATGAGTGAATATTAACTTTACTGTACTGAATAGTTTAGTAAAATGTTAATTTAACATATTACAATTTAGCCACAGCAACGCGTGGCCGGGTTCGCTAGTAGTATATAATTTTATCAAGGAGGATCAAGAATGAGAACTCTCTCAAGATGGAGTAGACTCCCTTCCTGAGAACAGCTTTTTATATTTAATACCCAAATTATAAATATCATTTTCTTTGTTTAATTTTCATTAATTTTTGTAATAATTGATTAAGAGTGTCAATAAATGTAGTTAGTTATAATTTGATCAAAAATATTTGAACATCGGAGCTCCCCAATCACTACAGTCAAGACGTGTAACATGATAAGGGCGAGAACGTGGTATAAACAGGGAATGCCACCAGCCCTGGTCGGGATGAAACGCGGGGGAATGACAGCAAGGGTGAGTGAGGATGACAATAGACTGTTAGGATGACCGCAGCGGGACAGCAAGGAGTTGACAACGGCCGAAGCGGGAAGTGTCCTATCGTGACAGGTGGACGGTACAGAGCGGAGTGTTTGTTGGGGTGTGGAGATACTCCACTGACTGGCCAGTCCGGGGACGGAGAGTGACATCTGCGGAGCTGTAAGAGACAAGTAAAGATATTCTTTCATATGTGACCGTGTGGTTTGACGGCAGGAGGATCGGCGAGGAGGATCCTTCAGACGGTTGGAGGCAAGTCCCACTTATACTACTCCTTTCAACTAGTGTCATTTGCGTTATCTGCATCCCTAACTGAACTCATTTAGGAGATCCACAATTATATTTTAGAATACCCCACCCATACACATAGTCTATAACTTCTTCATTCTTCGAAACAAGTCATAAAACCAACTCTTCCACGTTTCCTCAAAAGAGCATTCGTCATCCCATGCTCCCAGATGGCCTTCCCAACTGTTATATGTACAACCCTGAAATAAAATTTGTTTTTAAAAATGTGTAGAATATGTGTAAATATGGAGAATTACAAAATAGTTTCAGTGGCAAAAATAATAATAAAGAGAAATTACTATTTTAGAAAAAACCTACGATCTTATATTTAAATTAGAATATTTCGTTGCTCATAGCAACAACTGAGCTAAAAACACATTGAACATTGAGCGACTGATAAGATAAACACTGATTGGCTGATTTAGGTAACGTGACAGAGTAAGGACCAATCGGAGGACGAATAAAACGATTACAGGATTGTGGATTTCGACAAATTACTAAAATCATATAACGTCGCAACTCTTTTTTATTCACCTGATCAAAGGAAGCTTTCGGGCAAGCCCTTCTTTAGCTAACTAGAACGTACAAACAAGACAATGGAGGGAGACAGATTATATACTATTTTTAACACTTTCGACCCGAGAGATGCGAATTCGCGTCCTCGATTTTCAAATTAAATATTAAATACCGAAATCGCGTCCGCCGGGATCTTATCCCATACCTCCTTGTCTATTTATCAGTGGGTTGGGGGGATATCAGCTGACCCAATGTACCTGTAAAACGTCGGCAAGGACGCGAATTCGCGTCCCTCGGGTCGAAAGTGTTAAAGAGGAATCTATGTAAATATGGTACATAAAATTATTAAGAATTTACATAATTCTAGGAGAACTTCTCTAAAGCCTTTCTTTCCGCTGGGGTGTATGGAAATCTGATTAGAAATATTTTTGTATACAAGTTATCGTTACTTCTGATTACTTTGTATGTTGTATGGGAATTATAATCTGTTTGCCTACAGTAAAACTTCATTATAACGCTCACGTTTATTGCGCTCTTTTTATAAGTCCCGTCCCTATATAAATAGATTTTGCGAACCAAAAACATCCCGCTTATAATATTCTTTTCATTTTAGGTAATATATATTTCACAAAAGTAGATAAGACATATTATAACGTGGTTAATTTATTTACATAATTTTGATTATATTGATTTACATAGTTTGGAATTATGGCATAGCTATATAAATGCGCCTAAATACAAATTTAAAGTAGACGGTTAAAGAGAATAAAGTTCGTTTAGGCTTACCTCCCCTCGCGTTTATTTTGCAACGCGACAATATTCTTAAAATTGAAGATACTTCGGCCAGTACATCTTCTGGTTCTTATTTTATTATTATATACATTGATTCTAGAAAATACTGATAATGGGGGAAATACCTATAAGCTATGTATATGCCAAATTGTTATAACTCTATATTTACATATTTCCCATACAACTTAGTATCTTTAATTTTAATAACAATGAATGCCGGCCAGGCAGCTTCTATCTTTACGATAAGACATCTTGATTAAGAAAAAAAAACACTTTCTGAAATTGGCCGATTGTCTCAGGGTCTGGAAGAGAACAACTCGCTGGACTGTCAAAGAATATGATATCGACGGATTAATGAGAATCATGTAAAATGTCATTCAGGATCTCAATGGCCCTCAGCCATTACCCTCAAGAGAACTTGTTCGCATGGCCCTGAGAGATCGTAAAGCCACATCACGTACCATGAGTCAGGAACTTGTGTCGTTTTACGACGAGAAGTGTCAGCAAGGACAGTGCGACGACCTTTGCAGCACAATAGGCTGTCAGCACGGCGACTATTGCTGAGGCTTTCCTTCCTTGACACTGTAGCAGAGGCAGAACAGTCGATACAATGGGGCGTTGAACGATTAGCATAAAGACAGGAGTGGTGCCACGTCGTATTTACTGATTAATATCGGTTCGTAATCCAGCACCATGATGGCCGAATCTAGTTTCAAAATAACTTTACTAGGTGCCGCTCAAAAAGAGTAACCTAGCTTATGATATTTGCAACAATGAATAATATATAAAGATTATTCACATATTAAAACAAAGTGTCCAATGCGGGAATCGATACCGGTTCATGGCTGTCGGGAATTGAGGGATTTAACTACTCGTCCCCATGGCCGAATCTGGGTGTGATAACACTGAGGGGAATGAATTCTTTCATTCAATAGCGTCGTCTCAACGACCATCACCTGGAGTGATGGACGACGCTATTGGGGACACCACAGTCATCTCGAGCTCACATAGTTGGATAGACATCGTGGTATTTCTGGAGTGGCACGTCACTATTGTTGAGGCTTTCTTGACACTGCAGCAGAGGCAGAACAGTCTATACAATGGCGCGTTGAACGATTAGCATAAAGACAGGAGTGGTGTCACGTCGTCTTTACTGACTAATATCGGTTCGTAATCCAGCACCATGATGACTGAATCTGAGTGTGAAAATACCGAGGGGAATGACTTCATTCATACAATAGCGTCGTCTCACCGGTCCATCACTTGGAGTGATGGTGTGGGACGACGCTATTGGGGACACACTACGGTCAATCTCGAGCTCACATAGTTATGTCAAATTATATTGACAAACATATGCATTTTTATCTTTTTTCAGTTTTTAGCGGGAAGAATATTGTTTTCGTTTGTTAGTGAACCAATCTCTTACGCCTTCTCATTGGACGAATGTGGCCATGTTTGTATATAAGAGGGGGCTATGGTAATGCGAGAGGCCAGTGCGTTCATTATTCTGTGGAGACGTTTAAAGTGTTTTCTGCGTGATTTATCCGTGTCTGGTGATCTCTTCGCATACCTGTGTGACCCCGGTACGATCCCTACCAACGCTACAGTAAAAGATAAATACTGTTTTTTATTTTATTTTACAAATCATGAGTTTTTACTTACATCCTTTTGGTTATTGTTGTTGTACTCTTGACTTGTTGTACCTTCTGTGTATTAAGTTACTCTTACTTAAGGCCCTTGTATATTGAATTTTTGTGTGATAACCTGCAAAAGTAACATTTGTCAGGATAGCCGCCGTGGTATTTCTGGAGTGGAACGTCACTATACCCTATCTTTGAAGTTTTCTTCACCAACATGGCAATATAAGACCTTATATTGTCCATGCTATCATAACCTTTCTTAATTCCCCGGGTGTTTGTCTCTTGCCCTTGCTAACACGTTTTCCATATCTCTCACACTCCTCTACGTGGCGGGCGGGAGAAGCAGCACAAGTAAGGGACTGCCCTGTAGGGTGAAGTACGGTGTCGTGAGCCCAGAGCCGCTACGGTAACCGTGAAGGCCTACAGGGAACTCTGAAATGTGGCTGACTAACGGGGCGGTGGTACCCCCCTCTTTCCACGGAGCAACTCGGTTGGCCGGTATTGTGATCAGGATACACGGACCAATCTGATCTGCTACATGGACAAGACGCCACCACCATATCTCTCACAATGGGAAAAAACCTGGTCCAATATTGCTGACAGACTGGCGCCTTTTCCAACCAGTTCTATCGACAAACTATGGCATAGCCGCATGGAATTCTGTACCCCTGTCATCCATACTGTGGTAGAACCGATGCCCATCATGATTAGCTCTGGGTAATGATTTCTCAGCTACATATTATTTCAAAATTACTTGCAAATTTAATCAATACTTCCTCTTTTTATGAACAATATTGTTTAATATAAAGCTATACAACCAGTTTAACCGCATAAGTTTCTTTTTATTTCGTATTTCTTTTTATTTAGTTTCCTGCTCCTGGACACTTTTATTTTTCCGTTCGCCATTACTCTTCATATTTTTCACCCTCCATACGTCATCCATTCATATATAGACCATCACTCTTCATATATTCAACCTTTTCATACGTCATCCAAAAAGTTAGAAATATTAATTTATTTCTCTTTGAAATTAAAAATGATTTTTCATAAATAAAAAGAAACTTATGCGGTTAAACTGGTTGTATAGCTTTATATTTATACGCCGCAGTCATTTGTAAGTAATATTGTTTAATATTGATGATAAAGATTTTATTTCAATTTCTTCCCCTGCTTCTCATTTCTTTTTATATATATTTCTAACAGGAGAATCGCCTGTATAAAAGACGCGGAATGTCTTAATGAAGGCTTGTGTGTGTAATAAAGATAAGATTCTGCTGTTTGTATTCAATCTTCGGGTTTTAAAGGTCAACAATTTATGTTTACAACTTTAAAATAGACCTTTCAAAATTCCATTTTTAGGCATTTCAAATTTGTTTTTAGACTCCCCTCTTCAAAACCCATATATTTGAACAATATAATTGATTGATATATATGATTTGTGTTTTGTTTTAAATATATTGAGAAAGAGATTTATAGAGATTAAATTATGATTTGCAGTAAGGGCAGTACGCGTCTATAATAGTTTCGAATTTTCATAACAGATGGCGCGCTAATGCATCATAAAATAAATGCTTTTATTTTAATTGAATTTTATCTATGAAATATGTTTATTTAAAGCTATTTTAAGCAAGCAATGTGAAAATATGATATAAGTTTGTATACCTTTAATAAAAAAAATATATTTAATTTTAATATTCAATATACTTTTTTCGAAATCCATAGAGTAATTTTTAAAAAAAGGTGAAGCTTTGATATCTGAACCAATTATTTCGTCATAAGCATATATGCAGGGTGCGATAGCTATTTTAGAAAAAAAAATTATGTCCATGGGAAATTTTTTTTTCTCTTGTCCCAGGTCTGGACTTCAAGTCTAGACCAGATCCTGAAGGCCTCTTTATCGCCTCGATGACTACAGCTGGGTCGGTGTAGATGTCTGTTCGGCAATGCCCGATGCATTGCATGATGTGTTGGGAAAAAATGAATAGACAAAGCAAAAAGAGCATTAATTACATATTAAAGCTATATTTAGATGAATACATACCTAAAGGACGACATTATTCAATAAATAACAGCAACATAAAATCCCAGCTTATATACGCTGTCGAAACCAGGCAGTAATGAGATGGGTCTTGGGAATGTTTGCCATTATGCTCTGGGAGCTGTGTTGTGGGAATGACTATTGTAGTCAACTACGCCCCACACGTAATAGTCCAGCGGATTGACATCTGGTGAGCTGGGAGCCGAACGTTAGGTTTGACATTCATGATGATCTTCTCGTCTGAGTAAAAAAAATATCATCCCTAGCTCCTCGGGATATTTTAGCTTGTTCAGAAGGCGCTTGGCTCTTTTGGACATGAACTGTCCTCTCCGTATCACATATGATTTGTAACGGGGGTCCTCATAAACCACACCGTAGCCTCATCAACCTGCAGCTCTCTGGCGAGTGCCCTCATCGATTTCACACGGTCCTCATCGATGACAGCTTGGCTTATAAAGTCTGGAGTCCTGATACTGTCAGAACGTCGACAATGTCGTTTTCTTTAGGAAGCTTCCACCACATCACACTTCGCAGCTCCCGATTCTCTCCGAAATTTGAAAATGGTTTCTGGAGGCTCAATGGTCAGAGCAGGGCGTTTTGTTTAAGATGGTTGGTGCGCAAAGAATGAGTATGTTACCCATCAATATCTTGCTCAGGATACTCTTCCAGAAATTTGAGGGAAAGAATAAGGTTTCAAATAGGCGGGGATGTGAGAATTCAGTGTAAGGTCATAAGAGAAACAGCAAGAGCTTGACTTCAAGGGAGTTCTGAGGAGAATCTTGAGAGCAGACTGCCAAGAACCCCACTTATTGCGTAGCTAGTATCTCTCTCTGGAGGGTGCTAAGCTCAGCTGGGTCCCCTCATCGAGGAAAACGAGAAATAAGAACAGATTACAAAAAACGGTAGCCTACTCCAAATTAATTCTGAACTTTGCCACCCTCCCCAGAAATCTCGCCCGTATTCACAGTAAAGAATTTGCCATACAACTAAGAACCAGCCTATATACAACAGATCATTCCACAATATATCTCAAAACCTGCCCGGTAAGCAGAAGGGTGTGGGTTCGATTCCCGCCCCTGGACACTTTTTATTTTTCCGTTCGCCATTACTCTTCATGTTTCACCTTTCCATACTTCATCCTTAAAGTTAGAAATGTCGCTATTTCTCTTTGAAAATAAATTTCGATTTTTATAAAAGAAACATTCGCGGTATAATTGCAATTTTCGTTTTACAATCATCAGCCGCGTTATATTGTATTTTAAATATCTCAAAATGTAACAGAACCTCCCAGACTTCTAATTTCCATGCTTCCAAAAATCATACTATGCAACATCATAACCACAATACTGACGGGACATGTCTTTGTACAACGGATGTTGCGAAAATATTCAAAAGTGACCTCACACCTGTCAAGAAGAAAACCAAACTGCCGATCACTTTTTCAGAAGCCCCTATTAACATCTCCAGAGATTCCAGACCGCAACCATCCTCGGTGTCAACACATTGAATATAAAGACATTGAGAAACCTTCCAAAAAGCAAATTGGCCTGGTGACATCTAATTATCTGGATGTCGACAACGAGACACTAAGTCTGAAGACTAACCCGGATAGTTCTGTACACTCCAGGAGTCCGGGTTACGCACAGTGGAATGGGAGTTTTAAATATCATCAATCCTGACGAAGGTTTGTGGATGATGCTCACCGATACATTGTAAAAATAAAGAATTATATCTGGACAAGGATTTCCTTCGATACTAAAGATAAACAAAATATTTGTATAATAAAGTAAAAACAAAATAAATAAAATATATAGGACAAAATGTCTAATGAAACAAAACTAAATTTAAATTTTGATGATCATCATATATAATTCAATCCTCACAGTATTTTTCCAGAAATCTGAATCTAGATTATTGTTATTAAATATTAATAAAAATTGTTTGATGAGGTCGTTAGAAGACTGGAGGGCAACAATGGGGTTGGTAGCTTGGAGGGAGTTGTCTTGGTTCAACAAAATCTTCGAGCGATCTGTCTGGAGCTACCACCGTCGTCTGTACCGGGCTGCTGCTGCCTGAATCTTATATCAACTGCACTCAGTCAGTCGTTCTGATATTATCCTTTCTTGGACAACGTGGTGATATTGTTAAACTTGGATTGTTCTTGTCGTGATTTCTTGTTGGGACTCTGTCTTCGCCCATGAAGGGACTCAAGACTCCGCCGTCGCTGTGAAGGGACTCAAGACTCCGCCGTCGCTGTGAAGGGACTCAAGACTCCGCCGTCGCTGTGAAAGGACTCAAGACTCCACCGTCACCGTGAAGGGACTCAAGACTTCGCCATCACCGTGAAGGGACTCAAGACTCCCCGTCGCCGTGAAGGGACTCAAGACTCCGCCGTCGCCGTGAAGGAACTCAAGACTCCGCCGTCGCCGTGAAGGGACTCAAGACTTCGCCGTCACCGTGAAGGGACTCAAGACTCCTCCGTCGCTGCCATGAAGGGACTCAAGACACCGCCGTCGCTGCCATGAAGGGACTCAAGACTCCGCCGTCACTGCCATGAAGAGACTCAAGACTCCGACGTCTCTGCCATGAAGGCATTCAAGACTCCGCCGTCGCTGCCATGAAGGGACTCAAGACTCCGTCGTCGCTGCCATGAAGGGACTCAACAATCCGTCGTCGCCGTGAAGGGACTCAAGAATCCGTCGTCGCCGTGAAGGGGCTCAAGAATCCGTCGTCGCCGTGAAGGGACTCAAGACTCCGTCGTCGCCATGAAGGGACTCGGGACTTCGTCGTCGCCGTGAAGGGACTCGGGACTTCATCGTTGCTTGTCGCCTTTAAGTCCAGCATCAAGCAAGGTGGCTTTGGGTCTGGATCGGATGTCTACTCTCAGTGTTGTTCAATAAAGGTTGGTTCTGTACATGATATGGTTGTAAAGACATCCGATCCACCCCAATGCCACCTCCAGCCCCAAGCAAGTCCCTGCGTCTTTTTCCCGGCCAATCAAGACTTCTCGGGGCCTGAATAAACTTTAGTTTGATATATCAAAATTGTATTTGGAACCCATATAACTTACACTCATAGATAACATTTTTTATTACTTGCTTTTATATTTGGTTCTCACTCTATAAAACATTCACGGGAGAAACTAATCCTAGTCAGGAGGTGGTTTTCTCTCTAGATGTCAATGACCTCCGGAATGTAGTCGTTGTTTGACGGGATAACTTCGTTAATACGATGCATTGTTTGGTATATATATATATATATATATATATATATATATATATATATATATATATATATATATATATATATATATATATGTGATGATTTAAGACCATGGAATTGTTGTAAATAGCCTAGATATCTACTACCACATGTTCCACCCCATGACTGTATATAACTTCTTATGTACTGCACATAGAAAGCCTCAACTAACATCAAGCTGTACCGCGTAAGAATCTAATAAAGTATAACAACTGCACAGATAGAAGGAATGGAGACTAACAGGAGAAAATTAAGGTTAAAACTAATCAGGCTTAGGACAGAAGTCGAAGCAAGGCCTAGCAAAAGAGGCTTAAAACCAGCCCAACTATAAATAATTTACAAGTCAATACTTCCTGACAGGACCGGGCGTATCTGGTAACGCAGAAGTTATAAAAGTCGAGTAACGCCCCGTACTTCCTGGCCAAGACCGGATATATCTTCCGACAAAAGCAGCACCAAAGAAAGCCGCAGGCCCAATCAGAAGACATCACCTAAATAGGTCAACCAATAGAGAAACGGGCACGTTCCATCCCTCGACCAATTAGGAAAGAATCACCTAAATAGGTCAGCCAATTAGAAAGAAGCAAGGTCGTGGTGTTAAATCGAGTAGCAAGAATAGTTAGTCTTCGCTTGGATTCCAACGGTAACACTTGCTCTTAAGATCTCTCTCTCTCCTCCTCCCATTCCTTCTTGACGTCAGACGCTTCTTAGTGGAATCTCTGTTTGTTTATTTCACCTTTGGCCCAGCTGTGTCGCCTTCCACCACGACTGCACGGTAGAGTTGACATCGAGGTTCGTCTAGCATCAGGTAACACTGGTCCCAGAGGTCCCAAGATATCACAGACTCCCCCGTACCGAAGAGTCGACAGGATAGTGGACGCCAAGGTACAAGTAAGCAAATAGACCACTGTCTGTACAGAAAGACGGAACAGGGAAGAGAGGAGGATTCAAAGGAGCCCATGAAGACCGATTCCGACTACGAAAGTGGGGAAAACCCCACTTTTCCGAAGAAAGAAAACAATCTCGGTAGAACGGAGGAAATCGCCCCCGGCCAGGAAGACGTCACGCCCCCGCCGCCGGTGTCAGATGTCTTAGGGAGGTTGACGACGACGCTACATCAGCTTTCTGCCGTGACCGGACATCGCGAGAGGTGGAATCGCTACGATGGTTCGTACGAGGCGCAGAGCTTCTTCACCAACTACGACGCCCAAGCAGATCGGGCCCAACTACAATACTCTACAAGACTGAGAAAGCCAGCAAACCTCCTGCAAGCGCCCCTCCGAGTTACCAACACGCGAGCGTATGTTACCTGCTCCCCCGACCATCTCTAAACCACGAGCCCAGCGCAAGCAGTGAACTCTTAACTGTCCCAAGGAACCTCCAACCATGGCACAAGACCAGAACCGTTCCGACATACAAGGCAGCACAACAGTAGGTTCCTCCTTCTATAATTTTTGTTGAACAATTGCTCGTTCGAGCTGAACTGTCCAATAATGTAAACCTACTCTACTACTTTATACAGGAGCATCTATCGCTATAATTAGGCAGAATACTTTTAAAATAATAGAAACCAGTTTGTAAAAGAAAATACCTGTCCATCCATTTAACTTAACTATTAATGCCATAGCTAACAATATTTTCACCATAGATTATATATTTTTGATCTTAAAAATAGGTAATATAACGCAGAATCTAAAATTCCATATCATCGATACACCTTCGCCTTTTATCATATTATCCCTTAACTATTAAAGCTAACACTAAGCTTCCAATCAACACTGTTCTCGAAATTCCTCCCCCAACTCGACTAATATCAAGGAATCCTGCATGGGTGGCCGATGAAAATGTAGATCTTAAAGAAGAGTGGAGAAACCGATGGAGCAATCTTGCCATCGCCAACAAAGACCTGGTGGAGGATCCTAACACCAAACCTCCCGGCTACAACCTACCTAGGAGGACCTGGTCAACCCTCAATAGAATCAGGACCTCTACTGGTAGATGCAACTACCTACTAAATAAGTGGAACATGAGTCCAGACCAGAACTGCGACTGTGGACAAATACAAACAATGCA
The DNA here is from genome assembly GCA_030710605.1 of Cordylochernes scorpioides. Lineage (NCBI taxonomy): Eukaryota > Metazoa > Arthropoda > Arachnida > Pseudoscorpiones > Chernetidae > Cordylochernes > Cordylochernes scorpioides. The sequence continues at coordinate 28,656,199 of CP092865.1, read as the reverse complement.
CCATATCCTAAGGGACTGTCCTCGAAGATTCTTCCAGGGAACACTTGGGGATATCCACCGGTGCACAGAGGAGGCCCTGGAGTGGATTCGTCACCTCGACATTCCACTCTAGAGAAACTTGCCAACATTGTTGTATTGTGCTGTAAAAAACAATATCATACGCAATATATATATATATCCCTTAACTCCATAAAACGATTTCTACTAATTATAAACTGTCCTCAGCTACTCCTGTATCAATATAATGTACTTCTACCAACTACCTTGTACCAATTCACTTCGTGCAAGCAACACGTGTCCCATGGACAGGTCAATACAACTGTCCCATTTACTAAATTTTCCCCTCCTGGAACGGGTTGCTCACACGTGGTGAACTCCAACATTCTTATTTAATCTTATTGTAATGTTCCTAATCCCATTTTCAACGCCCCTATGTCCTTTTCTTTCATAGCTTTAGACAGAAATAACCTAAGTCACAGCCTTCCAAAACTATTCCAATCGTTAAATTCCCACATAACTACACTCCTTCCTTTTACACGCATAGTTAAATATCGACAAATCACTCTCAACAAAATAAACAACACCCTCTCACATCACTTTTTCCAATTGACGACAATTTTTAATGCGCGACTTAACACCCAAATCCAATTTCGAGCTACACAAGCTGCATCACGTCGCCCTACTAAACACACACAATCTTTTTTTTTTCTCACATTAAACGTGTCATATCCACTAACAATATAAAAATTATCGATATGTTCGTACAACCAGCACCCATGACTTTAGTAAATTTGTTATTCTTAGTAAAACAGGTTAGATTTTGTACAAAACAAAGACTTCACGTGACACCTTTTCATTTACAAATTTTTCGCTTCGTCACAAAGCTACGCCACAAAACTTTTTCACTTCTCAGGCCAAAGACGCCTTCATCACGCCTGTGACATTTATTTAACCACACATTGTTCACGTCGATAGTCGCAATTTCACTCAATTCTAACCTGATATCATTGAATAACATTTTTACTAAGTCCGCCAAAAACCATTCGATTTAATATCAACAGATACAATATCCGAATTTTCGAAATACAAACACAAATCTAACAAATGCTTGAACACACAGGATAATTACAACCTCTGTATCTCCCTATGTCAGTTCCATAACGCTTGTCACCAAACGTGACAAATCAAAACGCTTTTGTGTTTACAATTATAGAAATTATATCTCCGAACGTAGTTCGAATTAACTTCCAATAAGTTGAAAGAAAGCAAGCCCCCTCGCTCCCCCCTTGACCTAAATCCGGAATCGCATTAAAAATAGCTTCGCTCCCTCCTCTTCCGCTGTACACGAGCAAACAAACAGCCGACATCTTGTTACGGCCCGTCACCAGGTCTAGAGTCTCTCGCCCTCGATTAACTTGTCCACTTAACATCGACACTTAGATCCAAGGACAAAGTTTTACCTAAAAATCACACACACCCACACATTTAAAAAAAAAAAAAAAAAAAAAAAAACAACAACAACCCTTTATCGGTTAGAATAGATCGCCGTGTTTCTCCTGCACACACAGAATAAATGCCGCTTTAGGAAGAATCACGTTTCACCTAAACGTGGCGCAGGGAACAAAAAATCGACAACATTAGGACTCAGTAAGTTTCACAGTTAGAAACAATGTGATCCACGAGTCGCATCAAACTTAAAACAAATTCGATAAGTTAGAACAACTTAGGCCAACAAGACCAAAGATATCAATCGAGGACAATTCAAAGCTCTCTCCACCCATCCTAAAAAAACAGGAACATTACATTTGGCCTACAACTTTCCATTCTTTCACGATATATAATTTCTATGTATAATCTTACTTACTCTTCTTTCTCGATGAACATTTTTTAAAATTTTTCATTTTAATAATCTTGTATATAATCATTATATAGCTCTTATAATTGTTTTTTTTTTAGGTCAACCAATCAGTTTAGATTATTGTCATTTTATTTTATTTTTCTTTACCAAAACTTATTTACTTTTGCTTTATGACTCTATTCTATAATCAACTTTATATTTTATCTTTCATATCTAATAATCTCAAGTTTATATTTCATGTTTATATCACTAATTTGCCTTTTGTCATTTTATATTTTCTCTCACTTTATAAATTAGATATTATTTACATTGTTTCATCTTCCGCTACCATGTCAATGCTATCGAGTTAATTATTGCTCATTATTAATTTTCATTTAATATTTTCACTTTCTATTACCCCTTATATACTGCTGTAGTGTGTTAATCTTTGTATCATATCATCACTATTTTTACTTTTTTTAAAGATCACTTTGCATTTAACTTCGCAATTCTATTTTCGATTTTTCAAATCCTTTAACGCTATATGCAAAACCTTAATTTCGCAATTTCACATCTCAATGATATATTCTTTTATAATCAAACTAAAAATCATGACCTAAAAACAGGGCAATCTTCAATAACCTCTTAAACAACCACTTTAAAGGTTACTTCTTAATAAATACTAACCCTTTTCCGCAGGAACTTTTAACTCCTTCGCAGGCTAGACTTGACCTACTTTGATTTCGTAATTAACAATCTTGACACACCGTCCCCCGGATTTACCTATCCCTACTTCTGGCTTGGATACATGCAAATTGTATTTTTTTTATATATTCCAGGGCACTCTCATGCCACACGCTGGCACATTTTTTTTATTTTACTCTTTTTCTCGCTAAGCCCCTGACGACTCTAATTAAAACTTTGATTTCTGGTCACTGATCTTCGCCCTCATTTATCCTGCATGCGTACGTCTTAACGACTAATTTTTAAAACCCATAACAATCACCCTTATCTTACTATTCGATTGTGGTACTGTAACTTTATTCGGCCCTTAAATTTACATGTGAAACATGGCCTAGGTTCTCCGCGCCGTGCACATTAAATGGTTTGGGACTTGAGTCAAAGTGACATTGCCTCAACCAAGTAATAACTAACCCCTCAACCCTTTCTAACGCCCATCACGAAGAGATCATGATTTTCCCATCAAATCATTTTTATTTTTACCTATCGTCATTATATGCTCTCTATTAATTCTTTTATTCCTATTTTTGTTTTACTTGTATGTTTAATATTAGTTGTTTATGCTTTATTATCTCTTATGGATATACAGAAATCAACCCCATGTTATATACCAACTCACTTTAATTAATTTAAAAAAAAATTACTTCCTTAATAACAGTCTTCCTATTCCGCTCTCTTAAATCCCTCCATATGAACCCTCTCACATCCGGGGCCATCTGTGATGATTTAAGACCATGGAATTGTTGTAAATAGCCTAGATATCTACTACCACATGTTCCACCCCATGACTGTATATAACTTCTTATGTACTGCACATAGAAAGCCTCAACTAACATCAAGCTGTACCGCGTAAGAATCTAATAAAGTATAACAACTGCACAGATAGAAGGAATGGAGACTAACAGGAGAAAATTAAGGTTAAAACTAATCAGGCTTAGGACAGAAGTCGAAGCAAGGCCTAGCAAAAGAGGCTTAAAACCAGCCCAACTATAAATAATTTACAAGTCAATACTTCCTGACAGGACCGGGCGTATCTGGTAACGCAGAAGTTATAAAAGTCGAGTAACGCCCCGTACTTCCTGGCCAAGACCGGATATATCTTCCGACAAAAGCAGCACCAAAGAAAGCCGCAGGCCCAATCAGAAGACATCACCTAAATAGGTCAACCAATAGAGAAACGGGCACGTTCCATCCCTCGACCAATTAGGAAAGAATCACCTAAATAGGTCAGCCAATTAGAAAGAAGCAAGGTCGTGGTGTTAAATCGAGTAGCAAGAATAGTTAGTCTTCGCTTGGATTCCAACGGTAACACTTGCTCTTAAGATCTCTCTCTCTCCTCCTCCCATTCCTTCTTGACGTCAGACGCTTCTTAGTGGAATCTCTGTTTGTTTATTTCACCTTTGGCCCAGCTGTGTCGCCTTCCACCACGACTGCACGGTAGAGTTGACATCGAGGTTCGTCTAGCATCAGGTAACACTGGTCCCAGAGGTCCCAAGATATCACATATATATATTTTACGTGTTTATAAAAAATCTTAAATTCTTTGATTTATAGGTGTGATAGCAATTTCAACTAGAGCTATGTTGTAAAACCTCGCTAAAACAATATACCAAACCTTCTCTCATAACGCGAACCTGAATTAATTCCCAATAATAAGAAAATACAATATAGTGATCAAAAGTTAAACTTCATTATATATAGCTATATAGTATATGACTGTATAATACATGTGGTATAGTGATGTAGGTTGTACATAAGACTAGGAAAATTCAAAACTATGAAAATTAGAAATATAATCGTTCTAATAGAAGTATTGTGATTTCACCGCCACTCTGTGTTGTGACGACAGTTCTATAGAGGGAGTAACTCACCTCTATTCTTGGTCGCGAGGTTGAAGGTTAAAAGTTGAGGAGTCGCTGCTTGTACCACTTTTAAAATATACGACAAAAACAGGAGGGAAAATTATATTTATTGTCAATTAAGTAAATAGTAAAGGAATATTTAATGAATTATATATTTAAATGTATTCATACTATCAGAATCAGCCGGGTAGTTGGCGTTTCTTGCGCTCCAAAGGCCTGGGTTATCCTTATTTCTCTCTCTATCCTTCTACTTGTTCCCCGCCACTGAGCCATGAAGAAGGCATCGAGGCGTAGACCACACACAGGTAGATAGAAGAGGAATAAATTCAACTTTACATCGTTCCTGTGTGTTCATACATCTGGTTCAAGAAAGAATACTTGCAGCCTTATTGCCTTAATGAACAAATTTGAAAATCGACAGTTGAAATTTATTCTTAAATCTTACATTTTGGCAATAAGTTGATACATAAATCAACAAATTATTTCTCCCGCGGGCGCCATTTGATTTATCTCCATCTTTATAAAAGTGAGAGTCAATGTATATTTACTTATTTGTGGCTATATGTTTCCTCAATATTTAAACAACAGGAATGAAATTTTAAAAGGATATAAAGTCTAGGAGGAGAATTTGCCAAATTTTCAACCTATGAAAATTCAAAGTAACCAAATACTAGACTAATGGGAATTTTGCCGAAAGTATTAAAATAAAGGTCACTTCTCCCGTCAAAGCTAGATGTCAACTGTTGATGTCTCTACAAAATACTGGACTCGGGTTGGTGACAAAACACAACACCAGCTTTGGAGAATTAAGAAGCGCCCAACTGGAGACCATGGTTTCGGGCTAATGGCCCTCGCAGTTCAGGCCGGACTTTATTCTATGGGATCCACACAGGATCTAATGGAATCTTGACAATCTTACAAAGAAGTTTTTAGCTGGAAAAATGCTTGGTCATATCTATGGCCAAAATATAGATGGAAATTTTGCCGGGAGGATATTGATTTATAGAAATAAAAGTCAACTTTACAAGATAAACACCTCTTTGGCAAATTGTGAAGATTTCATTTGATCCCTTGTGGATCTCTCTCATGAAATAAAGCTCGCCCTGAACTGAAGATGGCCATGGTCTCTAGAGGGTCGCCTCTCAATTTGCTGGTGTTGTGACTTTGTCAATGACTGCTAGTTTGCGGATACTGTCAATAGATGGAATCTAGTTTTGTCATCTCTTCTGATTAACATTTATTTTAAAAGGACTAATTTAATAATTATTTTTGTTTGTTCAGAAAATAATGATGATGATAATTTTTTGCATCGTATTTGATGGGCAGAAACAAAATATTTTCGGTGAACGATCACTCAAGCAGAAGCCATATATTATGTTTAGCAAAAAAGCTTTCCTCTCTCTTTAAATATGCATTTAAATTATGCCTATTGTTTAACTCCTCAATAAAAAGCTTAAAGGTGGTGATAAAAGATGAGCCAAAATACCAGTTTCAGTAAATCCAGGAAAAATTCCAATCTGTATGCTATGGTTTATGGCTATAGCTCTCATCAGTACAGGAGTCACTTCGATTTCATAACATCCTACGAGCGGAGTTATGCAATCAGTAAGAATTTGACAAAAAAGGATTCAAGCTGGTGAAGTGGTTCGACCGATTCTATTGTAAATTAGGTATCTCATACTGAATTTGAAACATTGGCTGTGAAAAGTTGTCGTGATGCCTCATGTAAGAAGGAGAAATGCTACTAACATGTTTGTGAGTTTGATAGAGGTAGAATTGCAGCCTACTGAGATTGCGGTTTATGGTACCGTAGTATTGCTGCTCGCTGGTCATGATCCCATGACTGTTAGCAGACGGCCAAGAGCCCCACTTATTACCTAGAAAATAACTCGATTCTCTCTCAGAAGGGTGTTAAGGTTATATTATTTTATCGAGGAAAACAAGAACAGATTGCAAAAAACGGAACCTTACTCCAGAATATCTCTTCACTTTGCCAACCTCCCCAGAAAGCTCGCCCGTATTCTCAGTAAAGAATTTGCCATACAGCTATAGGCCAGCTTATATACAACAACAACAACAACAACAAAAAGCCTTTATTTAGGGTCACTGACCCTATACAGGATTCACCAGAGGTATGCATAAGAACAAAGCAGTGAGACAAAGGAAATAACGATATATACAGAAGAAAAAGAAAGAAAAAACAAGAAAGAGAAAGAGGGAAGCAAGAAAAACAACACAAAAAGAGTAGCAGTAAGAAAGTGAGGAGTGAGTATCACTTGGCCTTCTTCTGAGATATGGACTTGTGGAAACCATAAAACGCCGTAGCAATATACTTATTCTGGGTCATATTGTCAATTATTAATGGAAGTGAAGCGCAGAGTTGCCCAGTTTTGAGCATAAGGGTTCTTCTTTCTTCTTTCAGAGCAGAGCAATCAAAAATATAGTGAGTGATTTCATTTTTTAGTTTTGAATTACAGAAGGTACAAATCGGGTCCTCACCGCAGAGCATCTTGGTGTGGTTTTCTCTAAAAAAACTTGAAAGTATTCTAACTTGTGCGAGTAGTCTTACCACCGGGAAAGGAAAATCCCCTAAAAGGTATCCCTCCGTCATGAAAGATATGTGAATGTCTTTGTAGTGAGAGTATAGCTTAGATTTATCCATTCTTGTAAGGTCGTTTTGTATAGATTGGTCTGCCGCTGTTTTTAAGAGCCCTGTAATCGCGCTCCTCAGCCGTTCAGGATCATCACAGGAAAAAAGTGCAGGGGATCCATTATTGTTAAGCAGATTGGTGAGCTTTTTAATGAAACCGATGGGTGTGCCCGAAGCATTAGACAGTTCCCGTGTTCTATTAAAACATATACGCGGCAATCTGTCACTGCTCATATTCAACACCCGCAGCCAATACTTCAGGGTTAATTTTAAAGCTGTTACACTCAATGAGATACGACCGGTTTCTAATCTGATTATGTAGCCTGGAGTGTATCTGGGCAGATTCAGGAACCTACGGATAAATATGTCTTGTATACTGTCCAGTAAGTCTTTATGCTCTGTTGCCCACAATGGAGCGGCATACATCAGGACAGCTCTCACTATTGTATCAAAGAGTTTGATTGATAAATTTATTGACTTTGCTTTTGATTTTATTAATATTGGGTGTGTGGCGTTAATTGCTGTAAGTGCTTTTCCTTTAAAATAATTTGCCGGGTGAGTATTTGTTATTGTTGGTGTCAGAGGGAATCCCAAGTATGTATATCTTGAAGTTATTGTTATGGGTTTATCATTCCAGAACCATCTATCCTTATTTGAGGGTTTACCTCCATTACGGAACACCATAATCTTTGACTTGGACTCATTTAGTGTCATAAAGTTCTCTTCGAGATATTCTTTCAGTATTTTGATCTTCTTTTGGAGGTTCATCTTGGACTCACCTATAATTACTATGTCGTCGGCGTACAGCAATAAATGGATATCTCCAAATTCTGGCAAATTTACACTCGGCAGGTCTGAATTATTATAAATTTCGATTAAGTCCGTGATAAATAATATAAAGAGCAGTGGGTAAAGTGGTTCTCCCTGGAGGACTCCCGAGTTTATCTTAATACTTTCCGTAAATGATCCCTTCCATCTGATAGCTATAGTTGCTTGTTCGTAGTAACTTCTGATCGTACTTATGAATTGGTAACTTATGCCTAGATTGGCCAGCTTATATACAACAGATCACTCCACAAGATACCTCAAAATAGTAACAGAACCTCCCAAACTTCCTAATTTCCATGCTTCCAAAAATCATACTACACAATCACAATAATGACTGGACATGGCTTGGGACAAGCGGATGTTAAAAAATATTCAAAAGTGACCTCACCTGTCAAGAATAAAACCAAACTGTCGATCACCTTTTCAGAGGCTCCTATTAAGATCTCCAGATATTACAGACCGCAACCCTTCTCGGTGTCAACACATTGAATATAAAGATATTGAGAAACCGTCTTAAAAGCAAATCGGCCTGGTGACATATAATTAGCTGGATGTCAACAACGCAACATTAGGTCTGGAAACTTACCCCGATAGTTCTGTACGCCCCAGGAGCCCGGGTTACATAGAGTGGGGGATGGGAGCTTTAAATATTATCAATCCTGACGTAGGTTTGCGGATGATGCTCACCGATACATTGTAAAAAAAAAATCTGGACAAGGATTTCCTTCGATTCTAAAGAAAAGGGGAATATTTGTATAATAAAGCAAAAACAAAAAAAAAAGTTATGCAGGACAAAATGTCTAATAAAACAAAACTATAATTATATTGTGATGATCATTATATAGAATTCAACCCTTACAGTATTTTTCCAGAAATCTGAATTTATTTTGTTGTTATTATATATTAATCAAGAATTGTTTACTGAGGCCGTTAGAAGACAGGATGTGGCAACAATGGGGTTGGTAGCTTGGAGGGAGTTGTCTTGGTTCAACAAAGTCCTCGGGCGATCTGTCTGGAGCTACCACCGTTGTCTCCACCGGACTGCTGCTGCACGAATCTTATATCAACTGCACTCAGCCAGCCGTTCTGATCTCATCCTTTTCTGGACAACGTGGTCATATTGATAAACTTGAATTGTTCTTGTCGTGATTTCTTGTTGGGACTCTGTTTCCGCCGTGCCGTGAAGGGACTCAAGACTACGTCGTCACCGTGAAAGAACTCAAGACTCCGTCGTCACCGTGAAGGGATTCGGGACTCCGTCCCGCCGTGAAGGGACTCAAGACTCCGTCCCGCCGTGAAGGGACTCAAGACTCCGTCCCGCCGTGAAGGGACTCAAGACTCCGTCGTCACCGTGAAGGGACTCAAGACTCCGTCGTCGCCGTGAAGGGACTCGGGACTCCGCCGTCGCCGTGAAGGGATTCAAGACTCCGCCACCGCCGTGAAGGGACTCAAGACTCCGTCCCGCCGTGAAGGGACTCAAGACTCCGTCGTCACCGTGAAGGGACTCAAGACTCCGTCGTCACCGTGAAGGGACTCAAGACTCCGTCGTCACCGTGAAGGGACTCAAGACTCCGTCGTCGCCGTGAAGGGACTCAAGACTCCGTCGTCGCCGTGAAGGGACTCGGGACTCCGCCGTCGCCGTGAAGGGACTCAAGACTCCGTCGCTGCCGTGAAGGGACTCGGGACTCCGCCGGTGCCGTGAAGGGACTCAAGACTCCGTCGCCGCCGTGAAGGGACTCAAGATTCCGTCGTCACCGTGAAAGGACTCAAGACTCCGCCGCCGCCGTGAAGGGACTCGGGACTCCGCCGTCGCCGTGAAGGGACTCGGGACTCCGCCACCGCCGTGAAGGGACTCAAGACTCCGTCCCGCCGTGAAGGGACTCAAGACTTCGTCGCCGCCGTGAAGGAACTCAAGACTCCGTCGTCGCCGTGAAGGGACTCAAGACTCCGTTGTCGCCGTGAAGGGACTCAATACTCCGTCGTCGCCGTGAAGGGACTCGGGACTTCATCGTTGCTTGTCGCCTTCAAGTCCAGCATCAAGCAAGGTGGCTTTGGGTCTGGATCGGATGTCTACTCTCAGTGTTGTTCAATAAAGGTTGGTTCTGTACATTATATTGTTGTAAAGACATCCGATCCAGGCTAATGCCACCTCAATCAAGCAATATCTTCAAGTCCCTGCGTCTTCTTTCCGGCGACTCATGACTTCTCGATGCCTAAATAAACTTGAAGTTTGAATATTTCAAAATTGGATTTGGAACCCGTAACTTGCAGTTATAGATGACATATTTTATATTACTTGTTTTTTATAATTAATTCTCATTCTTTAAAATATTTTAAAACCTTCGCGGGGAAACTATATCTTGCCAGGAGACTGTTTTCTCTCTGGGTTTCAATGACCTCATTATTAATACTCTACACTATTTGGTATTTTTTGTGTTTATATAAAAGTCATATATTCTTTAATTTATAGGTTTGATAACAATTAGAGCTATGTTGTAAAACCTCGCTAAAACGATATACCGAACCTTCTCTCATAACGCGAACCAAAATTAATTCCCAATAAGAGGAAGATACCATATAATGAGCTAAAAGTTAAACTTCATATACATCGCTATATAGTATATAAGTGTATAATACATGTTATATACTGATGTAGATTGTGCATAAGACTATGAAAATTCGAAACTATGAAAATTCAGAATATTATCGTTCTAATAAAAGATTCAATTTGAAGTTTGCGGAAGAGCGATTGCTCACTGGTACAAACCATTGAAACAATTAAAAGAACTTCAAAAACTCAATTCAAATCAACAAACAGCTTTAGAAAGACTAAGAAGTGGCTATATAAAACATATAAATATTAAAATGGACAAAAAAACCTTCAATAATTGCTTGAAATGCAATAGCGCAAAAGCTTCTCCGGAACATATCATGCTCAGAACTGACAATAGAGGACCTATTTTCGAGGCCTATAACTACCATCGCAGAATTGGCGAGGAGTGGACTTCAGGAATTGGTTTAACCATGGAGATAAACACCACCACCATATTATATATTTATAAATGTATATAATTCTGCTGTCCTCAAAGCTAATGTCTATAGTTCATCTAAAATACCCATTCCAAGTGTCTAGTATCAGTATCACTATAAAAGGAAGATCGAAAAATGCAATATAACAGCGGTATGGTAGGTTAAAATGACGAAAAATCCTATATCCAAGACGTTCTGAGCTTGTGTAGGCAGGTGAATCCCGATATGAGTAAAGAAGAGAAAGTGGCACATCTAATGAAGGGTGTGGTAGAAGATGTCTATCAGGTCATCTTGATAAAGGAAATTGATACTGTTGAAGCCTTTGTCGATTGGTGCCGAAAAGTGGAGGCTTGCAAGCAGCGACGCATCGGGAAACCAAGGTTTGAGCGACTCCCTAACGTCGCAAGTATAGAGCAACCAAACTCCTCGTCTCTGGAAGATCTGATTCGACGAATCGTGAGAGAAGAAATTAAAAGTGCCCTACATTCCGAGTCTATAGTGCCGGAGGTGAACTCCCTGAAGAAAATTATTCATGAAGAGGTTGAGAGAAATCTGACCCCAATTGCGGAGCAGGGTCCATACTACCGAGAACAACGCCACCAATTTGAAGGACCGGCGAAACCATCCCCGTATTACCAGCAGCAAAGTCCTACAAGGCTGACAACTGCCCGAAGAAAGACTGACGAATGGAGGACTGTGGATACTATTCCCGTTTGTTTCCAATGCGGACTTCCGGGTCACGTCGCCAGGTACTGCCGAGAGCGGCGAGGGATGGTGGATCGACAGCCACCGGGGAGATACCACCCTGTCCAGAACGGCCCGCGAACGATCTATAATAGCAATGAAACCCCAGGCCGCGCAAGTTATCGAAGCCCGTCGCCCTATCCAGGTCGTGGCCGATCCCCAGCTGAACGTCGCCCCTCGATATCGCCAAGCCGACGATCTGGCCGATCACCTTATCGTGAGGAAAACTAGAGCAAGCGCCCTTCGCTGGAGGTAAGGTCGCTGAGGAGATTATAAATCCTCCGCCGCTCATAGCCGCTAAACTATCACAGAATATAGTTGACGTTACTATTGACGATAAAACTTTTCCTGCCCTTGTCGACAGCGGCGCTTCGTTTTCGGTTATTTCGGACCACTTTAGACAACAACACAAAAAGACTATGTTCAGTGACGCTGGCATGACACTTAGAGTTGCCGACGGGAAATATATCGTTTCCAGGGGCCGATGTACTTTACGTTTAGAAATAAACGGATTGGTACAGCCGTTTGAATTCATCGTTTTACCAAGTTGTAGCCACGACATCATTCTCGGTTGGGACTTTCTGGAGGCGTCAAGGGCTATAATCGATTGTGGTAGCGCCGAGATTCTGTTAGAAAAAGCAGAACTACCAGAGGATTCTTCGAGCATATTCCAAACTGTAGCCGCCGACAGTAGCTTTATAATCCCCGCTGGATCGACCAAGCAGATAAACGTAATCAGCGAAGCTATACTCGGTGTGAGTGATGTCGTAATGGAGCCTTCGAGGATCCTCTTTCTAGAACGTGATCTGATGGTTCCCGCCTCGATCTTCGCTGTCCAGCATGGAAAAGGGAGAATTTGGATAACCAACATCGGCACATGTGATCGAACTGTCCCCAAAGGAATGTGTATTGGAGAGATACAGGTACTGGAAGAGGGTCAGCTGGCGGTCATCGGTGATGCTTCGGACACCAATCGGCAGGGGATTCTTGGACAAGAAAACTCTCCAAACATTGCCTCGATGATAAGCCCTGATCTATCCATGCTTGAAAGGACCAGGATATGTTCGATACTTGGGAGTTTCAGCGGCTTATTTGAATTTAATAAGTTTCCGTCTAATCTGACGAGCACAGCCAAGCACAAGATAAATACAGAGGACCATCCCCCGATTAAACGCCGTCCATATCGAGTGTCGCAGGTCGAACGTCAAACCATTCAGAATGAGGTCGACAAAATGTTGAAAGGAGGTATAGTTCAGCTTTCCGAAAGCCCTTGGTCCTCTCCTGTGGTATTAGTGAAAAAGAAAAATGGTAGTTGGCGTTTCTGTGTCGATTACAGACACCTGAATAAAATCACAAAAAAGGATGTATATCCACTACCAAGGAATGACGATACACTCGATTGCTTAAGAGGGGCGAGTTATTATTCTTCCATGGACCTCCGTTCTGGTTACTGGCAGATTGAGGTGGATGAGGCAGATCGCGAGAAGCCCGCCTTCATTACACCCGACGGATTGTACGAGTTCAAAGTTATGCCTTTCGGGTTGTGTAACGCCCCAGCGACATTTGAAAGAATGATGGATACCTTGCTGAGGGGGTTGAAGTGGTCAATGTGTCTTTGCTATCTGGACGATATTATTGTGTTTTCACCCACCTTTGACGAACATGTTCGACGCCTTGAATTAGTTCTCAGGTGTCTCTCAAAGGCTGGACTTGTGTTAAATCCAGACAAGTGCTTGTTCGGAACAAAACGACTAAGCATTTTTGGGCATCTGGTGGATGGAGAGGGCGTGCACCCCGACCCGGGTAAAGTTGATGCTATGTCCAAATTCCTTACTCCCAAATCCCTCACTGATGTAAGAAGTTTCATTGGAATGTGCTCATATTATCGTCGTTTCATTAAGAATTTTGCTCAAAAAGCTGAACCACTACACAGGTTGTTGAGAAAGGACACCAGATTCGAATGGGGACCAGATCAACGGCAGGCCTATGAATCCTTGAAGTTGGCACTCGCGTCGGAACCTGTCTTGGCCCACTTTGACGAAAAGTATGCGACCGAACTGCACACCGACGCCAGTGGGTTTGGAATTGGTGCGGTTTTGGTCCAGGTCCAGGGAGGAAGTGAAAAACCGATTGGATATGCATCAAGAACGCTGTCAACAGCTGAAAAAAATTATTCAACAACGGAGCGGGAGTGTCTTGCCGCGATTTGGGCGATCGGCAAGTTCCGTCCATACCTATTTGGGCGCTCGTTTACAATTGTGACGGATCATCACTCGCTCTGTTGGCTTTCGGGCCTGAAGGACCCGTCGGGAAGACTGGCCAGGTGGGCCTTAAGACTTCAGGAGTACAATGTGAACGTGGTATATAAAAACGGCAGAAAACATCAAGATGCCGATTGTCTCTCACGCAATCCAATCGAAGCGAATAACCCAGGGGAATCCGAAGATGACATACCAACATTAGCTGCTTTAACTGATATCGTCGCGGAAGAGCGGAAAGATCCAGTAATTGTGAGAATATCGGAGGAATGTTTGAAGAACGATCAAAACCGCTTCAAAATAATCAATGGAGCTCTTTACAAGCGGAATTTCGACCCAGTGGGGCAACCGTGGCTATTGGTGATCCCCAGGCATTTGCGCCCTGACGTCCTCAGAAGTCTCCACGATAATCCAACTGCCGGTCATTTAGGGTTGGCTAAAACCCACGATAGAATTAGGAGGAAGTATTTTTGGCCAGGTCTTCTGAGGAGCATAAGAAAATATGTCGGTCACTGTTGGGAGTGCCAGCGTCGTAAACATGCTCCCTTGCGACCGCCCAGGTTGCTGCAACCGATACCACCCACCTCTGTTCCGTTCCAAAGAGTCGGAATTGATCTCCTCGGAAGATTCCCAATATCCCATTTAGGAAATAAATGGATAATAGTTTGCACAGACTATCTGACGCGATACGCTATCACCCGAGCCTTACCATCGGCAGACGCTCAGCAAGTGGCCAAGTTCGTCCTGGAGGACGTAGTGCTTAAACATGGAGCACCACGAGAAATAATTACTGACCGGGGTAGGGTTTTTCATTCTAAACTAATATCCGAGCTGACGGGACTTTGCTCTTCGGCTCAGAGATTTACCACGGCGAACCATCCTCAGACGAATGGTCTCACTGAGAGACTTAATAAAACCTTGGCCGACATGATGTCAATGTATGTGGACGTCGAACAAAAGGAATGGGACGTTATTCTTCCGTTCATCACGTTTGCTTACAATACGGCGAAGCAGGACACCAACCGGATTCACCCCATTCAGCCTCATCCATGGACGAGAAGCTGAAACTACGTTGGATACATTGTTTCCTCTTTTAAAAGATGAAGATCAAGAGGACTATAATAGAGAGATAGTGACCCGAGCAGAGGAGACGCGACAATTGGCTCGGCTACATACACTGAGAGCGCAAGAGGGCAATAAACGACTCTACGACGCCAAACATCGAGAAGTGAGCTATCAGCCAGGCGATAAAGTATGGATATTTATACCCGTTTGGAAAATAGGGATATCCGAAAAATTAATAAAACGATATTTCGGCCCTTATAGGGTGACGAGACGCATTTCGGATGTGACGTACGAAGTCGAAAGTCTAGACACTACTAACCGCCGTCGTAAGCCAAAGGAAATTGTGCACGTAGTGAGAATGAAGAACTACCGTGACCCGGACAAACAACTGGACCTACCCGAGGATGAGCCTGCCGTCTGACAGCGAGGACGCTGTCCTTTTGGAGAGGAGGGCATTGTAGCGTTATTTGTTGTATTGTTTTACATAATTAAGTTTTAGATTTTGTTTGTGTTTGTTTTGCATATATTGAATTAATGATTGCTATATATATTCGTGTATTCTTTGATTTGAGGAGTCTGCTCGTTGGCAGCAATAAACGTTTATCGTTCGATTTATCTTCGCCTGTTGCTTGCAATTCTTACCGTGACAATATATTAACTTTATGAACGGAAAATTATGTCCAGGGTAGCCTAGTGGTCATGGCATCTGCCCGGTAAGCGGAAGGTCGTGGGTTCGATTCCCATCCCTTGACACTTTTTTTATTTTATCCATTCTGACCAAAATCTATCCGTGAACTTCACACAGACAGAATAAGGCAATTATATAAGTAGATCCTTCTATTTGTGTTCCCCCCACCTCTGAGCCATGAAGAAGGCATCGAGGCGTAGACCACACACAGGTAGATAGAAGAGGAATAAATTCAACTTTACATCGTACCTGTGTGTTCATACATCTGGTTCAAGAAAGAATACTTGCAGCCTTATTGCCTTAATGAACAAATTTGAAAATCGACAGTTGTAATTTATCCTTAAATCTTACATTTTGGCAATAAGGTGATACATAAATCTACAAATTATTTCTCCCGCGTGCACCATTTGATTTATCTTATCTTTATAAAACTCAACGTCAATGTATATTTACTTATATGTGGCTATACGTTTCCTCAATTACCAAACAATAGGACTGACATTTCAAAAGAATATAAATTATGTAAGGAGTATTTGCCACATTTTCAACCAATGAAAATTCAATGTAACCAAATACTAGACTAATGGAAATTTTGCTGGAAGGATTAAAATAAAGGTCACTTCTCCCGTCAAAGCTAGATGTCAACTGTTGATGTCTCTACAAAATACTGGACTCGGGTTGGTGACAAAACACAACACCAGCTTTGGCAAATTGAGAAGCGCCCACCTAGAGATCATGGTTTCGGGCTAATGGCCCTCGTCAGCACAGGGTGGATTTTATTCCAGTAGACCCACATGGGATCAAATGAAATCTTTACAATCTACCTAAAATGTACTTAACTGGAAAAATGTCTAGACCATATCCATGGTCCCAAAATATAGATTTAAATTTTGCCAGGAGGATATTGATCTATAGAAATAAAGGTCACATTAGCCCGAAACCATAGTCTTCAGGTGGACACTTCTCAATTTGCCAAAGCTGGTGATGTGGCTCTGTCACCGACTCGAGTCCGCTAGTTTGCGGAGACGGTCAATAGATTGCGTCTAGTGTTGACATATATTTTGATGGAAGGGGTGACCTTTATATTTAAGTAATAATTTGATCATATTTTGGTCAGAAAATGATTATGATAATTTTGATGCATCATGTTTGATGGGCAGAAACAATATTTTCTCTGTGAACAATCACTCGAGCAGAACACTGACGAAGCCAGGTCATATATATATCTTCCTATAGATAAAGGTCAACCTATGTAATTACACATATTCATTTTCGCCGTATATATTTTCTCGATATTTGACCAATCTGACTGAAACTTTAACAAGATATAGAGTTATATCTGGAAGGAATATTTGTGACACAGATATATTTTGTGGCTAGAATTAAAATTCTAATTAACGAAATATCGACTAATTTACTCATGTTTAATTATAAAATGGTCATGTTTAATCGACACAAAAAAAAAACCTTCCGAGAATAATCACTCGAGCAAACACGGGCGAAGCCATCTCCACGCTAACGAGCGCCAACAGCGCGAAATGCGTTCGTGGATGGCTTTTCTTGATTTATCAAGAAATTGGGTTGGTCAAATATCAGGAAACAGGTTAAATCAATGAATAGTTGATTTCTGTTACACCAGATGGCGATCTGCCTTCTGAAAAGCACATGTGCTCCTGGTCAGGATATGCCTACTTTGTTTTAATATATATGTGTGTGTACCAAAAGAGGATCTCCTCTCTCTTTCAATATTCATTGAAACTATGCCTATAGTTTAGAATCCCAATAAAAAGCCTAAAGGTGATGATAAAGAATGAGTCACAACACCAGTTTCAGTAAATCCAGACAAAATCCAATCTGTATACTATGGTTTCTGGCTATGACTCTATCAGTACAGGAGTCACTTCGATTCCATAACATCCTACGGGAGGAGTTATGCAATCGGTAGAATTTGACAAAAAAGGATTTAAGCTGGTGAAGTGGTTCGACCGATTCCATTGTGAATCAGGTTTCTCATACTGAAACTGAATTTGAAACATTGTTTGGCTGTGAAAAGTTGTCGTGAAACCTCATGTAAGAAGGAGAAATGCTACTAACATGTTACTGAGTTTGATAGAGATATAATTGCCGCCTACTGAGATTGCGGTTTATGGTGCCGTAGTATTGCTGCTCGCTGGTCATGATCCCATGACTGTTAGCAGACGGCCAAGAGCCCCACTTATTACCTAGATAAGAACTTGATTCTCTCTCAGAAGGGTGTTAAGTTCAGATGATTTTATCGAGGAAAACAAGAACAGATTACAAAAAAAAAAAACGGGAGCCTACTCCAAAATATCTCTACATTTTGCCACCCCCCCCAGAAAACTCGCCCGTATTCGCAGTAAAGAATTTGCAATACAGCTATAGGCCAGCTTATATACAACAGATCACTCCACAAGATACCTCAAAAGAGTAACAGAACCTCCCAAACTTCCTAATTTACATGCTTACAAAAATCAAACTACACAATCACAATAATGACTGGACATGGCTTTATACAAGCGTATGTTAAAAATATTCAAAAGTGACCTCACCTGTCAAGAATAAAACCAAACTGTCGATCACCTTTTCAGAGGCTCCTATTAACATCTCCAGAGATTACAGACCGCAACCCTTCTCGGTGTCAACACATTGAATATAAAGACATTGAGAAACCTTCCTAAAAGCAAATCGGCATGGCGATATCTAATAAGCTGGAATGCAACAACGAGACACTAGGTCTGAAGACTAACCCGGATTGTGTGTTAGAGGCTTCTGTACACTCCAGGAATCCGGGTTACGCACAGTGGAATGGTAGTTTTAATTATTATTAATCCTGATTTACGGATGATGCTCACCGATACATTATGAAAATTAAAAAAAAATCATCTGGACAAAGATTTCCTTCGATACTAAAGAGAAGGAAAATATTTGTATAATAAAGTAAAAATAAAATAAATAATTTATACAGGATAAAATGTCTTATGAAACAAAACTATAATTATATTGTGATAATCATTATATAGAATTCAACCCTCACAGTATTTTTCCAGAAATCTGAATCTAGATTGTTGTTATTATAAATTAATCAAGAATTGTTTATAATTTGGCCGTTAAAACACTGGATGGCAACAATGGGGTTGGTAGCTTGGAGGGAGTTGTCTTGGTTCACCAAAGTATTCGAGCGATCTGTCTGGAGCTACCACCGTCGTCTGTACCGGACTGCTGCTGCACGAATCTTATATCTACTCCACTCAGTCAGTCGTTCTGATATTATCCTTTCTTGGACAACGTGGTGATATTGTTAAACTTGGATTGTTCTTGTCGTGATTTCTTGTTGGGACTCTGTCTTCGCCGTGAAGGGATTCGGGACTCCGCCGTCACCGCCATGAAGAGACTCAAGACTCCGTCGTCACCGCCATGAAGGGACTCGGAACCCCGCCGTCACCGTGAAGGGACTCAAGACTCCGCCGTCGCTGTGAAGGGACTCAAGACTCCGCCGTCACCGTGAAGGGACTCAAGACTCCGCCGTCGCTGTGAAGGAACTCAAGACTCCGTCGTCACCGTGAAGGGACTCAGAACTCCGTCGTCGCCGTGAAGGGACTCAAGACTCCGTCGTCACCGTGAAGGGATTCGGGACTCCACCGTAACCGTGAAGGGACTCAAGACTCCGTCGTCACCGTGAAGGGATTCGGGACTCCGCCGTCACCGTGAAGGGACTCAAGACTCCGTCATCACCGTGAAGGGATTCGGGACTCCGCCGTCACCGTGAAGGGACTCAAGACTCCGTCATCACCGTGAAGGGATTCGGGACTCCGCCGTCACCGTGAAGGGACTCAAGACTCCGTCGTCACCGTGAAGGGATTCGGGACTCCACCGTAACCGTGAAGGGACTCAAGACTCCGTCATCACCGTGAAGGGATTCGGGACTCCGCCGTCACCGTGAAGGGACTCAAGGCTCCGTCATCACCGTGAAGGAATTCGGGACTCCGCCGTCACCGTAAAGGGACTCAAGACTCCGTCATCACCGTGAAGGAATTCGGGACTCCGCCATCACCGTGAAGGGACTCAAGACTCCGTCATCACCGTGAAGGGTTTCGGGACTCCGCCGTCACCGTAAAGGGACTCAAGACTCCGCCGTCACCGTGAAGGGACTCAAGACTCCGTCGTCACCGTGAAGGGATTCGGGACTCCGCGGTCACCGTGAAGGGACTCAAGACTCCGCCGTTACCGTGAAGGGACTCAAGACTCCGTCGTCACCGTGAAAGGACTCAAGACTCCGTCGTCACCGTGAAGGGATTCGGGACTCCACCGTAACCGTGAAGGGACTCAAGAATCCGCCTAAATAAACTTAAAATTTGAATATTTCAAAATTGTATTTGGAACCTGTAAATTGCCGTTATAGTTGACATATTTTACATTACTTTCTTTTATATTTGGCTCGAACTCTAAAGTTTTTTTAAAACCTTCACGGGAGAAACAATTCCTAGTCAGAGAGTGGTTTTCTCTCTAGATGTCAAGGACATCTGGAACGTAGTCGTTGTTTGACGGGATAACTTCGTTAATACGATGAATTCTTTGGTATTTTACGTGTTTATATAAAATATTAAATTCTTCTTTAATTTATATGTTTGATAACAATTAGAGCTATAAAGTATAACCTCGTTAAAACGATATACCGAACCTTCTCTCATAACGCGAACCTAAATTAATTCACAATAATAAGGAGATAAAAAAATAATAAGCCAAAAGTTAAACTTCTTTATTTATCGCTATATAGTGTATGACTGTATAATACATGTGGTATAGTGATGTATATTGTACATAAGACTAGGTAAATTCGAAACTATGAAAATTCAGAATATAATCGTTCTAATAAAATATTTAATTTGAAGTTTGTGGAAGAGCGATTTCTCAAAGCATATTATATTTTTATAATTGTATATATTTCTGCTGTTCTCAAAGATTATGTCCATATTTAATCTAAAATACCCATTCCAAGAGTCTAGCATCAGTATAACTATAAAAGGAAGATCGAAAAATGCAATATAACAGCGGTATGGTAGATTAAACTCGCGAAACTTCTGGGAAGGTTCACCACTAATGAGCCAGGCCCTCCCGTTAATTTTTACATTACAGTAGAAATTGTTTAATTTTTAAAAGAATCATATGTGTCTATAATAGTTTCGAATTTCATAACAGATGGAGCGCTAATGCATCATAACATAAGACTATAGAAAGAGTATATATTATATTGTAACAAAGTATTTATTATTTTATTAGCAGAGTATTATTTTTTATGTTTATATTTTGCTATACTCTGTACACTTCCCTCTTTTGCTTATCTTCTGTTTATCACTCATTGATCGTTCTTGCCTGAAATAAATTGTTGTCTCATCCCGAAGTTGGTTTTCCCTAATTTTCCACGTGGAATTTTGGTGGAGATGCTGGGTAAATTAGGGAAGACAAACTGAAGATCGCCGAAAAGACCTAGAGCCCATGGGTACCGTGATCTACATTTTCGGAAACTGGCTCCAGGATTCCACCGAAGTGTCAAAGCCAAGACTTCCCTCGAAGATGACGATGTCCCTATAGACGATACGAAGACAAATCCTCTCTTCACGCCGCAAGAGAAATGACGCAAAGGTACTAGGGACAAAGTTCCAAGACTTCGATGGAATCCTTGGCAGAAGCACGTCAGATCCATGTCAGTAACTACAATATTTGCTAACTGTGGCTCACAGCTCCCATAGTGAAGGAGCTATGTAACAAATTATTTATTATTTTATTAGTAGAGTATTTTTTTATGTTTATATTTTGCTATACTCTGTACATTTTTCTCTTTTACTTATCTTTTGTTTATCACTCATAGTTTGTTCTTGCCTGAAATAAATTGTTGTCTCATCCCGAAGTTGGTCTTTCCTGATTTTCCAAGTGACAATATCCTTCTACTTGTTTTCTCCACCACTGAGCCATGAAGAGGACATCACGGCGTAGACCACACACAGGTAGATAAAAGAGGAGTAAATTCAACTTTACGTCGTTCCTGTGTGTTCATACAGCTGATTCAAGAATGAATACTTGCAGCCTTATTACGGTAAGAACAAATTTGGCAATAAACAGTTATTCATCATTCACAGGCATTAATCAACAAATTATTTCTCCCGCCTGCACCATTTGATTTATCTCTATCTATATAAAAGTCAACGTCAATGTATATTTACTTATATGTGGCTATACGTTACCTCAATATTTAAACAATAGGACTGAAATTTTAAAAGGATATAAAGTCTGGAAGGAGAATTTGCCACATTTTCAACCAATGAAAATTCAAATCAACCAAATTGGACTAATTACATTTAATTTGTACCTTTCTTAGTAGAAGAAACACAGATCGGGGAGAAGAGCCTTTTCATATAAGAAAATGAGCGTATAAGCTTTCGGGCAAGACACACACACACAAAGGCTTTATTAAGACATTAGTCTTATACAGATTCTCCGTACAAGGTGCAATATCAGGAAAAGAGCAGCACAGGAAACCAGTAGTTCCGCAACTATATACAATTATTAGTAATAAGGAAAAGTAAGATTTAATATGAAAGGTCGACGCCATCGCCCCAAGTCTTCAATTCCATAAGCGCGGAGCAGAAATAGGGACTAAGTTATTTAGGTCGCCATAAATATAGCATCCAGACACAAAAAAAGGAGGTTTACTCCAGCACAGCCATCCATATTACCAGCTCCGCAATCTCATCGTCGACCAACACGATGGCCCCTCGATGTTTCGTCATCATTCTGAGGTGTAAGAACAATAGCTTCCGAATTCTCTTTTCTCCCTCTTTACACCTACTGCCTTGTAACTTTCGGGAAAGTCGTTCTTCTACAGTGTAAGATAGTTTTCATATAAAAAGAATCTCTTCTCCCCCATTTGTCTTTCTTCTTCAATATCGAATAGAGAGATTATCATTGTCTTATTTTTTCCTTCATTGTTTGTCCACGAAGGGTGTCGGCGGGCGTCCAGGTATACATCGCCCAGACCTCTTTCCGGTTAGTATGGTGTACTCCATTCCCCCCGCGTCGCGCGATGTTGACAAAAGTTACTATTACTGGTTATCGCACAAAAAGCAATAAACTAAAGCCTAAAGTAAGAATAACAGAAAACGTACACTCAAGAATACAACATCAACAACAAAAAGGAGGTAAATAAAAAACAACGATTTGTTAAATAAAATACAGTACTTATCTTTTATTTGCAGCGTTAATAGGGAACGGATAGGGGTTACACAGGTATGCGAGGAGATCACCAAACAAGCACACAGAGAACGCTTTAAGCGTCTCCATTCGATCACTATTCCACGACTCCTCACATCCCGTTTCAACCCTCTTTTATGTACAAACATGGCCACATTCGTCCAATGACGTGGGAGATCAGTTCACTTAACAAATAAACAACATTCTTCCCGTATAACTGAGAAGATTAAAACTTCTTATGTTTCAAATAATTTGACGATGTGACCGAAGAATCTCAAACAATTCCGTTGTACACGTCGCAAAAGTCGGTCATCTTCCGAAATAGATAGTTGGGATTGTATCGATGCATTTGTCCTTAATTTTTATACATTTTCTCTCTTATGATACTCAAAAATATTTAAAGTTAAAATGGTCACATGGGTAACTAGCAATATATCCAAGTATAAAACCAATAGCTGAACAAAACAAAGAGAACGGTTGCCATTGTTTACATGATCTGTTTTCTTCAGATTACTGGAGAAGAGAAAGAATAAATATTTTCCTTAATAGAAAAAAACAACAACAACAACACAATAAAATAGTTATAGCCTTGTTTCTAAAATTAGACATCTAATTAAACAAATTATTAGAGTAACAAAGAGCGATTTATAATTACTTCTATATAGCTTAAGTACTTTAGTTAAAGAACAACAAAATTTATTACATTTTTTTATGGTGGCTGCCATATAAAACAAAAGGCGACGAACAAAAAAAAAAAATTAACAAGGAGATGAAAACTTCAAGAAAAACAATAAATTTGCAAGTAGTTATTGTTAAAAGAAAATAATATTTTTCATTTGGGAAGAAGAGAGAAAGTTCAAGGTAAGAAGAAGCGGTTGCCTAGCAACGCTCTCTCTCTGTCACGTGACCCAAAAGTTTGGCGTCGTCTGCAACATTTGCAAGCAGGCGATGGAAGCGTAGACATGCCCAACGTTGCCGAGCTCGACAAAGTGATTGAGCAGCTTCTGCTGCTCAAACACTTCCCTAACAAACAGGTACGTCTGCTTCCATTTAAAAATATCGTTTGCATGCATTTTTTGTTAATAATAAGATTCCTAAAAGTAAATGCATTTTTTCGAATATAAGAGAAAATTGTTATTTACAAGGTGTCCCAAAAGTTCGTAAACACTTGCAAAAAATTGAAATACCAATATTATTTGCCGTTATGTACAATATCTTTGTATTATGTATAAAGTTTTTTTTCTTTGCTTATCCCTAGTACACGTGGTGCAGGCCATGATAATCATGGTGGGTAGAAGTAGGCGACTGCTTTTACTGTAAGTGCACCACATGCCTACACATATGAAAAACAGTTAGACTTTGCACTTACAAATGTGCCAGAGCCCCGTTTGGTTACTTGTACTCGCTGGTGGGGTTGTATAAAGTAATTGTATTATGTATTATTATATATTCGCCGTAATAATATTATTCGCCAAGTAATTAGAAAAACAACGTTTTAAGAAAAACACGAAATTTCGGGACAACCTTATATATGTGAAAAATATATATACAAGTATATGTAAAACGACACTTGAAGCTACACCGCATGAGTTTCTTTTCAACGAAAAATAAATATTTTATCTCAAGGTGAAATATTTATTTTTCGTTGAAAAGAAACTCATGCGGTGTAGCTTCAAGTGTCGTTTTACAATCACAAGCCGCAGTGTATTATTTTGTATTACAAGTATATGTATCTAAATTGGCACCTCTCCCTTTAATTATAAATCAGAACGATGCATTATATTTATTACCCTGGTAAGGCAACTTTACTAGAGTTGATAGAGAATCAACCACAACACCAGCTTAGGAAAATTCAGACAAAAAGCCAACCTTTATACCATGCATAATGAAATGGAGAGATGTTTCTTTTGGTACATGAATATCATTCTCCCTCAACTTCATGCTATATATATATTATAATCTAAAAACTCAAATATTTCTATATTTTAAAAAATAGATATTTTATTTTATTCATTGATAATTTTACTTTTGTTATCATCGTTTTTAGAAAGACTTTCAGTTTTGTTATAAATATGCGTAGTTAACATATCTATCCTTTTAAATCACTAATATAGGATTAACTTTATAAATTCTATATAATGTGAAAATAACTAATGTGTAATCTTTCCTCAAGTAATTTTGAAAACAAAAGCTACTTGACGGTTAATAATTATCTTTTTTTTTATCACGACCGCACCTCAACCCTTTATCTTATCGATCCTTTATCTTATCAACCCTTTATCTAACAACAACAACAAAGTATTCATAACACATATATATACAAGGTTATCCCAAAAGTTCATAAACACTTACAAAAATTTTAAATACCAATATTATTAGCCATAATATTATTTGCCGTT
>CP092865.1:28551225-28630731 GCA_030710605.1 Cordylochernes scorpioides | reverse complement strand
ATGTATAATATCTTTGTATTATATATAAAGTAATTGTGTTATTATGTATTCGCCGTAATAATGTTATTTGCCGGATAATAAGAAAAACAAAGTTTTAAGAAAAACACGAACTTTTGGGACGACTTTATATCGATGAAGGATGCATTATGTTTATTACCTTATAGTAAATAAACTTTACTAGAGTTGATAAAGAATCAACACCTGTTTTGGAAAATTCAGACAAAAAGCCAACCTGTATACCATTCTATATACAGTTACGAGCGTCATTCTTCATCTCCTAATCAACTCTGTCACCGTTTGCTTTTTTTTTTAATGGCGCCCTCCTATTGGTTGGCTACGATCACGCCACCTTTGAATCATGCCTCCCCCACTCGCTTTTTCGTTTTTGTAACTATTGTGTTGGAGCGGGTCGCTCCTTAAATAAATGCATATATTAGTTAATAACTAAATGGAATCCTCTCTTTCTTTTTCCCAGTATGAGACGCCTACGGAAGCCAACAGTACATAGACAGATAAAGCACATAGGCTATAGTTATTAACTATTATATGCATATATTTAAGGCGCAAATTTATAATTGTAACAAATAGTATTTGAATCAAAACATTCAATCGGGTAAAACACGGGCGTTGCCCGGGTCATTCGGCTAGTGCATAATAAAAGGGAGAGGCGTCTCTTTAGGTACATGAATATAATCCCCCCGCAACTTTGTTACATACAAGTATATATTGGGTTGTTGACACACATTAAATATGTTATAACACCTTGATAAAGGTTGGTGTTCAGCCAACTGAAATATTGGTAAAATAATTAATATTTTGATCCAATATATGCCTTTTTAATTAAACAAGTATATATAGTTATATTTGTATGTATATTTTATAATATCATAATTATATAAATTATCCTGTCGACTGAATTGTTATATTTTGTTTTGTTGTTGAAAAAGATTAGAGAATTGAAGGTGCCGTCGTGAAAACAGGAAATATAATTATTTACCCATCAAGTAGTTTTTATATTTAATTACTTAAAGCAAATTACACATAAAATTATTTTTCACAGTAATATAGAATTTATAAAATGAATTCTATATTCGTGAATTAAAAACATGGTATCTCAACTTTACATATTTACAACAATATTCAAAGTATTCTAAATCTATGGTAAAAAATGTAGAACAGTCAATGCCGGACGATCACATTTACTCGGCGGGGGGGGGGGGGGGGGGGGGGGGGGGCAGGGAAGTCACGTGCTCGCCGGCAGCCAATGGGCGCCCCCCGCCGTCAGATCGCCACGCGTTCTAGAGGGCGCTGCTCGTGAGCTAAGTAGAATAATTTGAATATATAGTTTTAATAATTGATTTATATATTTTTTAAAATAGCCTATCGGCATCCCCGTTATTTTTTACCTATGTATGGAAATTTTGGTTTGAATTAGTGAACTACTGCGAATTTGTATACCGGACATACCAACAGACAGACAAACAAACATACAAACATTCATTTTTATATATATAGATAGATATAACATAACTATTTTTATGAAAAAGGCATCTCCTTATGGTGCAACTGAAAGTTGCTGATGGCTTGCGCCATCTTTCGGCATAAATATCAACTATTCTCGTTGATTTCTAATTATTCCAGAATTGGCCAAATACCCATTCTTGATTAATCAAGAAAAACTAACCACGTACACGTTTCGGGCTGTTGGCCCTCATCAGCGTGGTGCAAGCTGTACCTCAACGACCAAAAAATTGGTCATTCAGTTCCCTTTTTTTTTCATAACTATATTTGTAACAAATAAATTTACTGGCAATGTGTTTCTTTTTAATAATAATATCAAATATTATCTCTACAGACATTACTGCAATTTGCTTTTATCATTGCAGTAAGGTCTGTAAAGATAATATTTGATGTTATTATTAAAAATAAACACATTGCCAGTAAATTTAATTATTAAAAAAATTATCGATAGATGATAATTAATTTATAAATTTAATTACCTGAATTCATTCGGTTTTATTTGATTTTTATATTTATATAGAAAAGCAACTTTTTTTTCTTTTTAATATTCTTAATTAAAGAAAAAATTAATGTTTTGCTGTAGATATAAATTCTTGCAATTTTATGCACTTAACCAAATGTTTTCTGTTTAAAAATAAGACCTCCATTTCTGATATATTTGTTTGGAAATTGTAATGTGCAATTTTAGAATAAAAATGTTTATTATCTAAGGATGATTATTATTGTGTTTTAGTTCAATGTGATTGAAGCATATAATTTTATAGTGAGTAGTGTGATTTTTAGCATGCAGTTTCAAAAATGAAAAATAATTATTATAAATTGAGCTATTAATTGCAATTTTATTAATAAATAAAAAAAAACGTCGGTGGATGAGTGGGTAACACCCTCGATTCCCGACAGCCATGAACCGGGTTTAAATCCCGCGTTAACCTTTTGTTTAATATGTGAATAACCTCCACATATTAGTCATTGTTGCAATATCATAAACTAGGATGCTCTTGTTGAGCGGTACCTAATAAAGTGATTTTGGAACTGAACAATTTTATTCTAGGACGAGTGGGTAACACCCTCGATTCCCGACAGTCATGAACTGGGATTGAATCCCACGTAAACAATTTGTTTAATATGTGAATAACCTTCACATATTATTCATTGTTGCAAATATCATAAACTAGGTTGTTCTTGTTGAGCGGTACCTAATAAAGTGATTTTGGAACCGAGCAATTTTATTCTAGGACGAGTGGGTAACACCCTCGATTCCCGACAGTCATGAACCGGGATTGAATCCCACGTAAACATTTTGTTTCATATATGAATAACCTTCACATATTATCCATTATTGCAAATATCATAAACTAGGTTGCTCTCAAACGAAAAAACATGGTGAAGGAAGACGAGTTTCTTTTATTGATGCATAGGTGCAAGCTTTCGGGTAAAAACCCTTCAACAGGCGAGCAATGAAGCGCGTCTTATAATTCACCATGTTTTTCGTCTAATTTCAATTCAGGGGAAGAATTCTTTATCTATATTTGTAAATTCGTTATTACTCCATATCTAGGATGCTCTTGTTGAGCGGTACCTAGTGATTTTGGAACTGAACAATTTTATTCTTTCCCAAATAAAACGACTTCCTCTTCTGTCCTTATGTTTATAGATGCCTTGGGTATAAGCTATGCCTGACTTACTTGTCAATTGTTTGCAGAAGAACACGGTCCATACATGTATTTATGTACCAAAAAGGTTACACCTCTCCCTTTACATATGTATTACAACAATGCACTTTGTTCACATCCAAGTACAAGTAAAGTTGGTGATGAAGAATGAGCCACATCACAAGTTGTGTCAAATTCAAACAAAAGGGAAAGGTGCCACTTTTTTACATGAATACCATCCTCTCGTAACTTTTTTAAAAATTTATTAATCAACCAGGCGCCTTATTGAAATATTTGCGCCTATTACAGAGGAAACAAACAAAACAACAAACCAATTAGAACTTAGAATATTAAATATTTACAAATTTATATGTATTAATCGACAGAGTTCATAAAATTTATATAGACAAAGTGGCTGATGTAAAATAATTAAATCATTTAGATCAGTGAACAATCGATGCCTCACTTCTGTAAAGTTCGCAGAGTCATAGATAAGGTGAAAAGCAGTTTTTTCAGTTTTCTCCTGGAGCAATTTGGTGTTTCTGATAGACCTCTTTTATGTAAGTATTTCCTTCCGTAACTTTGTATTGTAACTTAGCCTGTAAGTTGGTTCTGCCATATACTCATCTTAAACACCTGTTTGGTGATTTCGACCGATTCATAACTCTTCTAGTAGGATGTTATTAAATCGAAGTCTTCCTTGTACTGACAAGGGCCATAGACCGAAGCCATGGTATACAGGTTAGCCTTTTGTTCGGATCTGACAAAACTAGTATAGTGTCTCATTATTCATCATTCTTTTACGTTGTGTACTGGGTTGATGTGAACAAAAGCATTGTTCTAATGCATGTCGAAAGAGAGTGGTGCCACTTTTGGTACATAAATACCATCCTCCTCAAACTTTATATCTAGATTTTATTTTATTTCAATTTAAAGCACTATGTCCCCCTTGGGACACTTACGCTGTCATACATGTATGCCATTACATTTGTCTATACATATATATACAATAATTTTAGGCCGTGTATGTTAACATCATATAACTATTGTATTCACGGTCTAAAACTTTATATCTAGATGGAGTCTAGTTTTGATGGGAGAGGCGCCCTATACTTTTGTAGATCAATTTCCTCCCGGAAAAATTTCCATCTATATTTTGGCCATAGATTTGTCCCAGCCACCTCGCCAGCTAAACACCTCTTTGACACATTGTGGATCCCGTTGGATCTAATGGAATAAAGTCCGGCCTAGGCTGACGAGGGCCATTAGCCCGAAACCTTGGTCTCCAGATGGGCGCTTCTCAGTTTGCCAAAGCTGGTGTTGTGGCTTTGTCACCCAACCGAAGCTTCCAGTTTGCGACGAAGGTCAATAGATGGCGTCTAGTTTTGACGTTTAATTTGACGGAAGAGGCGTCCTATGCTTTTATATATAATTTAGTATATTAAATTAAATTAAACAAATTATAATAGTAGGATGTTGTGAAATTGAAGCCACCCTTGTACTGATGAAAGCCAAAGTCCTAAACCATGGAATACAGGTTGGCTTTTTGTCTGAATTTGCCGAACTTGTATTGTGGCTCATTCTTAATCATAACTAGTAAAGTTTATTACTAGGGAGATGAACAAGTGCATCGTTCTGATGCCTGATTAAAGGATAAGGTGCCTCTTTTGGTACATATATTTTTATATATAAATAATTTTAGCCGAGAGGGTAATGATCTATAATTACAGGTCAGATTTCCTGTTAACATAGACGTACTAACAAAGATGTCATCTATTGAGACAGTCTCTGCAGTCCAGCAGACTCGCTGATGTCACATACACTGAGATATGTAACAGCCAAGATATGAGGTAACAATCCTATGTCCAACTACAAAACATGGAACATAGATAAGAAGGTGAAGAAGACAAGGAAAAGTTGAACATCAAACAATTCAGATATATGTAACCACCAAGAGCTAACAATCCTATGTCCCACTACAGAACATGGAAGGAAGAGATAAGAAGGTGAAGAAGACAAGGAAAAGTTGAACATCAAACAATCCAGAGATATGTAACCACCAAGAGCTAACAATCCTATGTCCCACTACAGAACATGGAAGGAAGAGATAAGAAGGTGAAGAAGACAAGGAAAAGTTGAACATCAAACAATCCAGAGATATGTAACCACCAAGAGCTAACAATCCTATGTCCCACTACAGAACATGGAAGGAAGAGATAAGAAGGTGAAGAAGACAAGGAAAAGTTGAACATCAAACAATCCAGAGATATGTAACAACCAATATAAGAGCTAACAATCCTATGTCCCACTACAGAACATGGAACATAGATAGAAGGTGAAGAAGACAAGGAAAAGTTGAACATCAAACAATCCAGAGATATGTAACAACCAATATAAGAGCTAACAATCCTATGTCCCACTACAGAACATGGAACATAGATAAGAAGGTGAAGAAGACAAGAAAAAGTTGAACATCAAACAATCCAGAGATATGTATCAACCAAGATAAGAGCTAACAATCCTATGTCCCACTACAGAACATGGAACATAGATAAGAAGGTGAAGAAGACAAGGAAAAGTTTAACATCAAACAATCCAGAGATATGTATCAACCAAGAGCTACCAATCCTATGTTCAACTACATATCATGGAAGGAAGATATAAGAAGACGAAGAAGACAAGGAAAAGTTGAACATCAAACAATCCAGAGACATGTAACAACCAAGAGCTAACAATCCTATGTCCCACTACAGAACATGGAACATAGATAAGAAGGTGAAGAAGACAAGGAAAAGTTGAACATCAAACAATCCAGAATGCTCGAGGCAGCCAACAGCTGTCGACGGATATAGCAGCCATGTTTGGATTGGAGTCCATGCGAGCTAAATTGGACTGACAGCTTTTATGGATTGCAGTGGGAACAATTCAAACAGTTTTGATATCGTTGATTACTTAATACATTTATCATACATATTATTAACACCATAATTATTCTTTTTTTTTATTTGACACTTTGGCAGCTAGTTACTTTTTTTTTTTCACGACGTTCAATGAATATCATTTATCTTCCTCATTATTTTTTTTAGTTTCAAAAGTAAATAACATAATTTAAATTTTTTATCTACCCATGTAGAGAGAAAGATTGTTGTTGTAATTGAAACAGATTTATTACAACGTCCATATAAGATTATATAAGGTTAAATACATAAAATGAATAAATAAGATTAATAATGATATATATATGAATAAATAGATATAAATAGATAAGAGAGAGAGAGAGAAAGCTAGATACACGCAAATCGAAACCAAACATTTGTATTAAATTCAAATTTATCTCAAATGCGATATTACCTTATTTCTGATATTATCGTACGAAGCTGAAATCCTTTTGTTTTTAATACAGTAGGTCTTAAATCATTTTTGAATAAATGTTTTTTTTTTTGTGTGTCTGTCTGTGTGTGTGTTTGTTTCCTCTTCAACAAAAATAGAATATAGCAGGTGAAAGGCACCCCTCATTTCCTATTCAACATGTCAAAGCAGACATCGGGGTTGAAGTTGTGGAGGTCAGAGTTAATGGAATCCAGATAATCTAGGAAGTCCTGGTAGGTCTTATATGCGATACGTATATTGTCTCCTATACCATCGTACTCAACAGGAAAATATCGGTTATAAACTTGGTAGGTTTTAAATACGACACAACTTATTTCTGATGTCATCCAAACATTATACAGGAATTTTTTTTTTGTTTTAAATCCGCGTTAGACTTTAAATAGGGAATTAACTGTTATCTTAAAAAAAATATGCATATTTTTATTTTTTATTTTATTTCAATTTAAAGCGCTATGTCCCCCTAGGGACACTTGCGCTGTCATACATGTATGCCTTTACATTTGTCTATACATATATATACAATAATTTTAGGCCGTTAATAGAATAGTCATATGATATTAACAATTAGAAAGAGAGGGTATAAAATGAGAAAAAAAAAACTGTATACAAAAGAAAGAAGTATCTGGCAATATGTACAATCAGCATAATATAAATTATCAGTTTCTTAAAAGATATTTGTTGCTATATCATTTAAAATATATCTACAAATGGTATTGAATTTAATATGCAAATAAAAATATGCTTATACTTCCCTATATGCATATTGCCAATCCAGTTACACAAATCTATAGCAGGAGTTTTTATTTAAAGGTGACCTTAGCGCAAACTTAGACGTATAGATTGTTGTTGTTGTCGTGTCCAACATTGGAAAATAGGTACCGTTGCCTCGTTAGTCACCTTAGACCAGAATTTGGTCAAATATTCAAGGGTCCAATGGGGACCTCAGGAAGGGACGTATAGATTATAATATAGAATTGAAAGAAAATGTTAACTAAATACATTTATGTAGAAAACTCTCAATAGAATTACATTCTACTCCCTATATACCTAATCTAAATTTCAATAAATATTTATATAAAGTGAATAGAGTCCAGAATTTGATTAGAAATACCCTGGGAACACATCTCCATTGTTCACTTACAGAGAGATTCCCGCTATTCAACGTTTTTAAAGGAAGAATGTTTATCTAACCAGAAGAAATATTTTACTTTCAATCAAAATATAGTTTTAATTGTGAGATTTATTTATAAGAAGGTTCCCCTTTTTACTTAATTAGATTTAATTTAATTTAAAATATTTTTCGATAACACCTACGCCTCTCTTTTATTTTGGAGAAGAGATTTCTATATATAACGTTTAGAAAGTGGCGTTAATTGGTAAAGTGGATAGAGAATATTTAATGAAAAGATGGGAAATGTCAAATTAACCAAAGGTGGTTATATAAATTTATAGAATAAAATATTGGGGTCCTTGAATATACTTTCTGTAATGAAGCCGATTCCTGTTTAAAGACCAAGCTTCAATTAAGACCGACAGTTTATAATTCAGAGTCCCAAATACCACATATATATATGACATAATAAAAATATGATTTTTATTATTCATAAAATAATCAAAATTCTATAATCACAGAGTTAAATTTTATAATGAAAAGGAATCCTTAACAAAAGGAATATAACCTAATAGATAATAACATTGTTAGTTGTAGGTATGCAAAAACTGTTTGCTTTAAAAAATAATCAAAATAATAAATATTTAATGGGACAAAAGTTATCATTCATTTTTACCATCCACGACTGCATGAATTGGTAACGTAACTAGAATATACGTTTTATTTATGACATATATATTAATATTAAAAAAGGCATATCCTGACCAGGAGCACATGTGTTTACAGAAGGCAGAGCGCCATCTGGTGGAACAGAAATCAACTAAACATTGATTTAGCCTGTTCCCTGATATTTGGCCAACCCAATTTCTTGATAAATCAAGAAAAGCCATCCACGAACGCGTTTCGCGCTTTTGGCGCTCGTCAGCGTGGAGTAGGCTGAACCATTGCGACCAAAAAAGATTTTTTGATCCCAATGGCTTCCTGAAAAACCAAGAAATGGGTATTTAAGGCCAAACTTGCGTAAATACCCTTAGCACATTAAAAAACGAAATAAAAAAATAAAAGATAAAAAGATCAGGTGTTGAAATCAATATTAAAAAAGGCATATCCTGACCAGGAGCACATGTGCTTTACAGAAGGCAGAGCGCCATCTGGTGGAATAGAAATCAACTAAATATATATATTAATATGGATATTTTGGATCAAAAATAAAACATTTTACTTATTACAAAAATCCAATATTCCAATAGGCTGTACGACGTCATGGCTTTTCTTGTTTTTAAACTGCTTTGGTTGATCACACGACGATATATAAAATATTCACAACTCTAAAATTTAAAATATATACACACAAATATAAATAAGAATATACTATATATGTACATTTATAAAAATTAAATAATAATATATGATTCCTTATATATATAACAACCCTTTAAGTTGGCTAGGCCGTAGATTCAAATCTTTATATAAGGAGTCAGAAGTTCTAGAGTCTTAAATACCATGCCAGGCCCTTCCATTAATTTTCCCATTACAGTAAAGGCAGTAGAAATAGTTTAATTTTCAAAAGAAATATACGCGTCTATAATAGTTTTGATTTTTTATAACAGATGGCGCGCTAATGCATCATAATATATAAAGGCATATCCTGACCCACGAGCACATGAGTTTTTAGATGACAGAGCGCCATTTAGTGGAACAAAAATAAACTAAACGTTTATTTAACCTGTTTCCTGATATTTTCCAACCCATTTTCGGGATAAATCAAGAAAAGCCAACAACGAACGCGTTTCGGGCTGCTTGCCTTCATCAGCGTAGTGCAGACTGTACCTCTACGACCAAATTTCGGTCCCAGAGGCTTCCTGAGAAATCAAGAAATAGGTATTTAAGGCCAAGGGTTTGATAGGTTAAACTGACCAAAGCGCTGGGAAGGTTAACCATTGATCATCTAGACCCTCTCAATATTTTTAATGGTAGCGAGGTCAATTAGAAGTTGTGTTATTTGTAAAAAAAGAAAATCTTTCTAAAATTGTTTTATTTATTTTGTATAGATAATGTGTCTAACAAAGAACTTTTTCTACAACAGATTATTCTCTTACCGTGGTGATAGAGCCGTAGAAGGTCGCCGTTGTTGGGACTTGTTAACAAGGATCTCGGCGTGTTTTATTCATGGGAGCTCTAAGGGACTTAATTCGGTGGATTAGCTAGTCGGGCCACGGACATCCTGGCGTGGGAGGCCGTAGGCGTGGACCTCGGGGTTCTCCGAAGTCACTTTCCTTCCCTTATATTGGTGTATAGATGGTTTAACTATCTTTATTTGTTTTCCTATATTACATTTTCATAAATAAAAGGGTGTCCCAAAAGTTCGTAAACATATGATTTATATTTTGCAAGTGTTTAAGAACTTTTGGGGCTATCTTTGTAATATTGGTAATTTTAGTAAAATTATAACAGAATTCTTATAGAAGAATAATTTAATCTCT
Organism: Cordylochernes scorpioides; assembly: GCA_030710605.1. Taxonomy (NCBI): domain Eukaryota; kingdom Metazoa; phylum Arthropoda; class Arachnida; order Pseudoscorpiones; family Chernetidae; genus Cordylochernes; species Cordylochernes scorpioides. Next base: position 28,620,574 of record CP092865.1, on the reverse strand, counting down.
TATGTTTTTTAATACCAAGGGTGGCCAATCAGTAGGTGGGCCAAGTTTAAGAATTATAAGGTTGTCCTAAAATTTAAATTAGTAAAATTGATCATATATATATATATATATATATTTATATATATGGAGAGTCCGTGTTATTCTTCCGTTTATTGACTCTTCAGTTTCCTAGCGCCATATAGGATGACGCATGCGCAGTTCGTTTAGTTTCTACCACAGTGCGGGCGAGAAGCTTTTACAGGGAGATTAATACATAACTACACACATATACACACACAAAAAAAAAAACACCGCCGTCTATTAGAAACAAAGATCTATTTATATTAGAGAAAAATGCCTTTTTATGTCAAAAATATCCAATAATTATAATATTTATACAATAAACCTATCCCTGGGTGATTTTTCCCAAAGTATATTTATTCTATAGGATTCCTCAACTCACTTCATCTTGTATTTACATATATACCTTTATTTACATATTACCATATAAGAACAAATATCAACGGTTACTCTTAGAATCTCTCATTTCCAATCAATATAACACCATAAACAGATAGATTTGCCATCACAATACAGATATCTCAGAAGAAATCAATAGATCAATTTTATAGATTCTGGATGCCCTAAAATGTAAATAGACATATTCCATAAAATTGTTAAATTACATACCAATTTAAAAATTTCAGTTGTGAATATTCACGCTGCGCCCGTATGTTTTGTAAATATTTCTTTTAAAATATAGTCGATGTTCTATTAAGCCCGTCGAAGAGCGATTATCGTTTGAAAGCTAGCGTTTTGTAATAAAAAAACTCATTGTGAGAAAATATTTTGTGATTTTAAAGCATATATAGAAAAATTTCCGGGAGGAAATTATTCCATAGAAGCATAGGGCGCCTCTCCCGTCAAAATAAACGTCAAAAACTGACGCCATCTATTGACGTTTATTTTGACGGGAGAGGCGCCCTATGCTTCTATGGATATTTTAAAACATATTACCATATTTACCTTATATTTACATATCATTCTGTATTTACATATATATATAGCCTTATATTTAAAATACTAAATCAATGTTTGTTACTCTTCCCCTCAAATACTACTAAATCAATCCATAATACTTTTCACATAAAGGGGAGTGTAGTTGAAAATATAGTTTACCATATAGGCTACTAAAAAAGCTAAAGAATCATATGAAATTGTCAATACATCGAAATACTTTTTTTAGTTTAAATTCAGAATTTAAAATTAATAATTTTAAGTAAATATAGGTATTTAGTTTCTTTAGTTAGTGGTAGAGGGGTTAGGAAGTCAGATGTAGCTTTTCTGGGAGTTGTTATAGTATCATATGTTTTGAATATGCTAAATATTATAGTCATAGTTATTCGATATACTGATTAATACCTTTCTCTCTAATCTATATTTATTCTCTATATATGTTATATAATGTAAACATTCAACACATTTATAATACAATATAATGCGGCTTATGATGGTAAAAAAAGTTTGACAAGTTTACCGTAAATGTTCCTTTTGAACGAAAAATCGTAATTTATTTTAAGGAGAATGCCTAGTAGACATGGCATCTTCCCGGTAAACGGAACACTGTGGGTTCGATTCCCATCCCTAGACACTTATATTTTTCCGTTCATCATTACTCTTCACAATTCATCCTTTCATACTTCATCCCTAAGGATAGAAATAGTGGTTATTTTTCCTTAAAATAAATTACAATTTTTCATTCAAAAGAAACATTTTCAGTAAAATTTGTCAAACGTCGTTTTATTCAACACATTATATAGCCGTTGTCAAAGTTACGTTGTGTCCTTCAAATAATAACACCGAAGGGGGAATGTAATATTGGAACCAGTAATAACTGGAGAGTAACAACGGGATATTGTCGCCAAGCAGGAAATGGAAATATCCCTCGTGGAATTTACCGCTACATAATCCGTCGTATCTTCTTGGTCCCCCATTGTCGCCGTTTTGATCTATTTATCTTCAACCATCAATAGGCGAAGTATTTTATCCTCTGGTTTACCTCTATATGGTTTGTTTTTTGATGACATGTCGGTTTGACATCATCCATGAACTCCATTCTCGGCCTTCCTCTTCCCCGTTTTTCTCCATCACTCCCCCCAGTAATAACATTATTCACTCTGAGACAAAATGTCAAAAATGATAGTCCTCTTCTTCTCAATCTTCTCCAGTAGACCATATCTTTTATCGGATATTTTTATGACATCTTTATTAATCAAGTTTGTCAATCCGTGGTATTTTCTAATATCAATCCTTCTCGAAACCTGTCGTTTCACTATTCCTGCCTCTCTAAATGTTGATTTAATAATGTAAATAGAGGTAGATAATTGTTTTGTGGCATTTAGGGTAGTTATCAGTGGGTCTACCAGTGATATGGATGGAATGAATCTAGTGTGAATCCCGCTTCGCTAGATAGTGCCGGCTTTTTCTATTCGTAACTCCCTCTTTGTCCCTCAGTATGGCCTGCTGGTTAATGTGCTCGCCAACACATTATAGTTCCAACCTGCAGATCGTATCTTCGGCCATGACTGTAAAATTACCCTCTTTCTTCTTTTTATATCATATAAACTTCAGGAATAAGTTCGACACGTATAAACAATAGTAAAATGTTTTATAAACATTTTGTCGTTTGTGAAAATATAATGTGATAGAGCCTTTAAAAAAGGTCAAAAAATGATTATAAATACGTATATATTTGAACTATCTAGATACAACTTTACCACAATATAGAGTCCCTGGTAACACCTACAGATAGAATAGCATCAATAGCTATCTCACTCTTAGAAATCTGTTAAGAAACCTCGGTGAGGAATTCTCCATACAGGAAAATCTTAATTCTATTAAATACAGAGCTATGTGCGGTTATTGTGGTTGTCAAACGTGCTGACGTTTATATCTTTCATCATTCTCGACATGTGACGATCTAATCAAATAACCATTATTAAATTAGTCCCCTAGACAGTCGCTAGAAGGCGAGGTTCAGATTTGGCTTGGTGCCTTCCTTATGGGAAGTATCACTTTCGACAATTCTCCAGAATTCTTTCCCAATTGCTGGTAACATTCTCTAAAAATTGATTGTTAACTGTAATAAATAACTCAGGAGATTGTGACAGCTTAGAAATGGGATTTAGAATTCCACAAATAACTATCAAATAATGTAACGTGTTTTAGTTGAAATATTTCAACGAAATATATATTTAATATTATTAAGGTTTTTTCTTGGATTCAGTTCCGAATTTTCTTGGTATACATCAATTATTGAGCTATTTATCGATAAGGCTATATTTGTAGACGTGTTTAAAACTTTGAGAATTTTGAAATTCGTTCTGGAATTTGATGGAAAGAACTTCAAAGTTAGGATGTGTTTTTTAATAAAGGATACTTGATAAAAGTAGGATTTTCCTGTGCAAAGAACTCCCCAGAGGTTTCTTAAAGAATTACAACAATTAGGATACCTGCCGATTGGAATAATTTTGTAGGTGTGCCAGAAACCATTAGAGTTTTGTAGCTTGCCATGAACTCGGTATACAGAGACACTTTTACAGCAAATAGGCATGTGTGTACTAACGTTAGAGGTTGTAAGAATATTATGCAACTGAATTTCACCTTGTTTTGAAGAGCTAGTTAGATTTTAGATGTTTCCTTGAATTTCTCCGTCACATATGTTTGACGGGCTAATGTCCTAGTAAATTTTCTACAATAATAGACGAGGATATTTTAAATATAAAAAAAAAAACACATTTAGATGGATCGTCTTTCCTTCTTTAAAATATAAGAATATATTTTTTAGCGCATTACCTTACAAAGACCAAATTGAAAATTTTAAAGGATTCTAAAAGAGAAATTGATCAAACAGTATCTATCTACCGCAGTATTTACAGCCAGGTTTTATGCCGTGGAAATCTCCCGGTTAGCAGAAAGAATCATGCATGCGATCCTATTAAGATTTATAATCTTTAATCGTCCTCTCATTGAGAGAGAGAGATTTGAGATTTAAAAATATTTTATTGATATCATACAAGTCAATGGTAGCATAGATAAAATAAAATATATATAAACGAGTTATAATTAAAAATAGTAAAAAATAAATTAAAAATAAAATAGTAAACTATATACAGTTAGGTAAAGTCCAGGAGACTCCCCCAACAACAAAGAGTCCTCCTCCAGACAGTAAGTCACGTTCTCCCCTCATCTCAAGGCTCAGAAAGAACCTGTGTATTGATAACTTGGAAGACGCGAGGATGGCGTTGTCGTCCAGAGAGAGAGAGAGAGATTGAGATTGAAACTGATTTATTTCAATGTCCATATAAGATTATATAAGGTTAAATTCAGAATAAATATAAATATGATTATCTATATTAATAAAATGGAAATTTCATAAGTGGACATCACTAAAAACTTTCGATACAATGCATCAATTTCAACCAAATTTTCAACATTTATGTAAAACGAGATGGAGCAGGTTTTGCTTAACATCAAAATATATTTCCTAACATTAACATGCGTAACTTCGCTGTTATCGATTAAATACAAAAAAAATCAACAGAGTTAATTCTATTTATATATAAATACAAAAATAAAAATCAACAGAGTTAATTTTTTTACATACTAGCTAATAATCTCAATCTAAAAAACAACAACGATATTACATCTTTATCACATATTCACACATAATCTTAATTAATAATTAGCTAATCTTTAACATTGTTTATTATACTTCAACTTTTATTTCTACATTTGTTTTTAAATACCCAATTGTTTTATCATGTTTCTAATTTCGCCTAACAAATATATAAATTTATAGTGACCAACATATGCAAATTTTACCTTTGTTTTTATTTAACTTGATATCGTAAACATATACATCCATTGTAAGCATTTTCTGTTCACCTTCCGTGGTTTCTCTTTTCTCTGATAGTGTTTAGGTGTACGTATATTTTCTTATTACCAGACTACAAACATTCCCTCGAGAAAAACCTGGGCGAAGCCGGGTACATCCGCTAGTATAATGATATAAATATAGTAAAAATGGATATAAATAGATGAAAATAATTGATAAAGAGAGAGAGAGATTCTTTTAGTCATGAGAAAGGCGTCGTTGCCATATTTAATCGGCAATTCTGTTCTCTTTCTTTATTAATATAGTCCTGTGGAACCTCTCTGTGAAAGACAACACCTTGTTGCAGAGCCAAAGTCTCCTTTAGGGAGAGATGTCCTCTTGCCGGAGAGTTACTAATTAGTTGAAATAGTCATTTTTGAGATTAAAACTGTTCTTTTTAGAGAGGTGTCCTCTAGCGAAAGTGTCCTCTCCTGTAGGTTATAATGTAGGTATTATCAATGCATGGAAGAATGCATTATACAAATTAACTACAATTATCCCGATTTACATAGTATAATACACAATAAAATTACACATTCACAACATACTTAAACTACACACATTTACATAAGTTAAGCGAGAAGACCAAAAAGTTAATTTTTACAATTTAATTTCAACTTTAGTTCAAATTTCATAAAGCAATGTTTGTAAAACAGTAGGTGCTATACTAACACACACAAATAACGATGAGCATACATTTTTGTATCTCTTTTGTTATTGTGAAGATAGAGGCCGCCTGGCCGGCATTCATATTTCTTGAAAAAGGACACCTCGGCCAGTATAAATCTTTTTATTACCTCGACGTTTCGACAAAAAGCTTTTGTCCTCGTCAGGAGCAAATAAAAATTAAAACACATGTATACCTATGATATTTAATGGAGGGTATCGTTTATTGATAAATGGATTACAATAAAAAAAATATTTTTACGCTCAGGATGTTGGTCGTTTATCATAATGGTCGCTCAAGAGAGGTTTTACATGTTGATAGCATTCCCAAATCACAAACCACATACCTAGTTACACACATAAAGCAACTACACATGTCAAAACACATAAAGAATTCCTTCGAGAGAAATAAATTGCTTAATAGAAAGTTGTTTTGACGAAGGCTAAAAAAGGAAAATCAAATTAAACCGTGGTATAAGATAAACGATCTTTTCTTTGGCCACAAATCAACTCCAAGTTTATATGAAAAAAGTTTTAATATTCCCAGGTGTATAAAGGGATTTAGTGGTGTGACATTTGAAGTCCAGTTTATGGGATTTATACACTCGGGCTTTAAATATTCCTTAAATAGATCTTGGTTTAGAGACGTTTGGGACAAACAGTTGGCTGTTGTCTACAGTCGCACGAATCAACACTTTCAACTAATTCTATTTATTGATAATTTATGCAGTCACTTATAAGTTTTATCTATTGGTGGTGGTGGTGTCTTGTCCATGGAGCAGATCAGATAGGTCCATGCACCCTGATCACAATACCGGCCAACTGAGGTGCCTTGTTCGTATGGATGTCCTCTTCTGGATTGATGTCTGCCACATAGAGGGCTGCAAGGATGGCCGGGCAACTGTATATATGGTCCGGAGTGAGTTGGGTGTTGTGACAGTTATTGCAATTTTTGTAGGATCTAGTCATGTCTGGGTTTATCTTCATTCCTTTAAAATGTCCTGTTCTGATTCTTGAAATTGTTGCCGGTAATTCTTTGTTAATGTTGAGGTTGCATATGGGCTTCATCTATTATAAAATGGAATTCACAGTTATCATAGGAGAGATGGCTACGCCAACACTGCATCATCTGCAGCTATACTGGGAATTCCACAAGACTGTACTTCCTTATCTCGACTATATTGATTTGTTGGGAGATGATAAGTAGGTATTTTATATAGAAGATAATGGCTGATGTGGTTTAAATACAGTACAATCTCCATGATAAGACACTCTCCTTAGATAACATCCCTCTACAAAAGAGTTTCATAGCCTAAATGATCATATTAACAAAATAGCTGTTCTTTAATAAGAGAACACCTCTACCTAAAGTGGTGTCGCTGGAGACCCGCTGGCGATTCTCCACCAAACTCTGCAGCGCTGGCAGAGGCGCCATGTTCATTGTATGATGCATATATATATAATTATCTTTTTTAAATAGTGCAGACTGTGCACTTTTTCACGTATTGACAAGATGTCAATAAAATTATTTTAATTGTCAAATTGTCTACCTAAAGGACATTTTGGCTTTGCAACTAGGTGCTGTTCTTGTGTTATTTTGAAAATAAAGGCTTCCTTAATAAGCAATGTCATTTTTATAAAATCATTAAAGAATGAAGCAAAAAGAATCGTAAATCTTAATCGAGAATTATTTTAAAACTGTTGGATATCGCACCACCGAGATAAGCCAGATAAGCCGTCAGATAACCCGAAACTCCCCCTAGCGGCGCAGTGTGCCTAGATCTCCCATTTGTATTTTTCTTTAGCTGTATACTGGAGGTGTAATGCCTTCACGTGTTTCCTATAATGAAAATTACTTAATTAAATTCAATTTTAATTGTTTTCTATTAATTAACAATATTCACAATCTCAAATCGCAATTCGCAATCGCAATATTCTAATTTAGTCATTATGATAATGGCAAAGCATATTGGATTATTACAGTTGAGATTATCAATACAATCGTATTTTCAAACAATATATTATGTTTCTCAGTTCAAAAATATATTTCTAATAAGAAAGGCAATTGGAATTATGACTTATCGCATTTAAGGCAAAATATTGTTTAAGAAAAATATTTGAAGTCTCGATATGTCAAATTAATTTTAAAATTAATGATATTTAGGGCCAAATTGTTTGTTTTCCAGTTCATACCTACTTGTTAAACAGGATGTATTAGCCCGCCATATGCTACTATATGCTACTATACTTTGCGCAGAGGCGATATCGTAGCCCATGAAGATCTTCCGAGGCGCGATTATTGCTAGTTGACAACTTTAGCCAATACTATAAGTTTAAACTTTTTTTTTAGAGCGAATGTGTCCTATTTGAAAATAGACAGTTGAATTAGTTATATTTCAATTAAAATATCCGTGCTAATATATTTTACATTTCTAATATTGATTTGTATTCAATATAAATTTGAATTTATATTTATAAATGTTCTTTTATTTTTATTAATCTCTCTCCAATATGGGATTATAGATGAGTCCACCATTTAACCGCTTTGTATTCTGGCTGGGGATCAAAGAAAGTAGCAATGACTGAAGGTTCACCTTTAAATCGGCCATAGTACCTGCCAATGATAATAAATTATCGTATGTTTAAGACCCCCCAAATATACATAAGAACTAAAATTTATCTGGTCCCATATAACGACTACATATATTGTAAATGTGTGGAGCCGACAACGTCGCAGGCTCTACATCCAACTTGCAGTCATGGGCCGAAGTGGGAGCGCACTAGCCTCGGTTTAGGGGGTGGTACCCGGGAAGGTGAGATAGATTAATGGAAGGTTCTGAGATTGCTAGTCAATCAGCATGGCGACCTGACTACATCTGACTATTGACTATTCTGCTGCTACTGTACTGTCTTCTGGGCTCATAACAAAACCCCAACTTATATGCTGATGGTGGCGTCAAAGAGGGCGAACTTTGTTGGTCATCCGTGTCCAAACAAGAAATGGCATGTCCGATATGTTTATATTCTCCCTAGGTTGCTTGGGAAATGTCAACGACCTGTTCACGACCTTCCTCGGATGCCGGCCTTTTTTCCGTTGGTACTTTTATTTGATGCCATTTGTATGTTACATCATGTGATGTTTCTTGGATTTTCTATGTTCAACATTGTATATACAACATATAAAATACGACATATATATATATATCTAATATATATTTATATATAGAATAATTTTAGTGGAATTATTTTGATAACAATAAACCCTATATTTTTCCCTACTCAACCTTGGAAGTACAAAATGAACTTATTCTTTTTGAAGCTCCAAGAACTCGGGTTATTATTAATTCTCTTCAAATTGATATGTAGCATCCTTACAGCATACAAGTATAAATATTCAATAATATGAAGCGACGTGATCCTTAATTCAATCTTATAGCTGTGAGACTTATAGGCTCTTGGAAGAGTCATCGTCTCACAAATTTTCCGATTTTATTCCATCATATAACTATTCCAAGCAAAGAAACTCTCCGTAAAATTTCAAGTTTTAATATATATTTTTAGAGAATATATCCTTTGTTTATACATATATACACACTTCAGTTTCCACCTACTTTATTACCCAAATAATATTGAAGGGTCTTTGATATGTCAATAGACGAATGACTCAACTTCGCATTGCTTCTTCCAGAGTAAATTTTTGTCAGCGAAGATCCTTTAAATAAAGCCTTTTTTTGTAGAGAGGGTAGTATAGTAGTAGTCATTATCTGAAGGGAGTCGGTGGAAGGATGGACGTTGGTTTTCAACCGCTACGACCCGGGATCGAACCCCGCATTGGGCACTTTTTTCTATTAAAAAAATGCTTAAATGGCCTCCGATTCTTGCAAGGTCCAACCCCACTAGCAAGTGCAAGTAATCAAACGGGGCTCTGGTACATTTGTAAGTTCAAAAGTCGAACTGCTTTTCACATGTGTGAAACTTACACTTACAGTAAAAGCAGTCGCTAAATTCTACCCACCATAATTATCATGGCCTGTACAACGTGTAGTAAGGATAATAAAAAATTATCGGAATTAATATTTGTCAATATAAATTTTACACAAACCCAAAACTATATAATTAATCCGTTAGAGGGCTATAATTTTCCCTTAGAAAACTTTTCCCTTGAAGCCTGATATTGTTACCTTAAAATATTGACACAAGGGATTATTTTTATTGGGAGGGCTATAATTTACCTATTCTGAGGTCGAAAGTATGACAATGACTCTTTTCAGACCTTACATTTTACCCTGTTAAAGTCAGATAGGTGGGATTGCGTGTTTGTGTGAAGTCTTTTGTACGATACCCAATCACGCACATTTATTTATAGATAGTAGTAGGAGGAATGAGGTAATTATAAAATTTATAAATATATTAATATCAATATCAAACCCTAATATATGCAAATTAATCCGTTATTGAGTTAATTTGCGTATTCTAGGATCAAGCTATGACAGTAACTTTTTCCAGACCTAATTTTGTCAAAGTTTAATCCAGATAAGTCCAATATTGTGGAATATATATATGATACAAGCTTTAAAAGATTTAGGTTTTCGTCATAAAAAATGAAATTATTCTGGAATTGAACATTCTTTATATAAAAGTGAATAAAACCACGTGTATTTCAGAGTATTGAGGCTGTTGTAAAGGTTTCACCAAGATATTTTGCCTATTGATTGATTTAGAACATCAATGCCAATAAAATGCTGTAACTTAGTCAGGTGATTGGCTTTTTATGGAGGGTATAAAAGTTGGTTCTTTACTCCTGAAGAGATGGGAATGTAATTGCTTGCGTAATCCGGCTGTTTATACAGCCCATTACATTACCATGATGTGAATGGGCTTCTCTTCGATACATTAGCTTTTCCATTCTTGCTTCTTCAGCTATCTCTATTGCTGTTTGGTATTCTGTAACTGTATCAAATTCTCTCGGATATGTATCTAAGACGCTTTTGTTTAAATCTTGTACTCAAAATGTAGTTCGTTAGTATAAGGATGAACCCGCAACACCAAAACACATTATTGACTGGTACAATAGTACAGCCTACTCCACGCTGACGAGCGCCAACAGCGCGAAACGCGTTCGTGAATGGCCTTTCTTGATTTATCAAGAAATTGGGTTGGCCAAATATCAGGGAACAGATTAAATCAATGTTTAGTTGATTTATGTTCCACCAGATGGAGCTCTGCCATCTGTAAAGCACATGTGCTCCTGGTCAGGATATGCCTTTTTTATTTTTATTATTGACTGTATTGACTTATCCATTGATGAGCTCTACTCTTCCACAGCAGACACCATCAAAAGTCTTAAGCTATACAAGCTTGATACCCTAATATGATTGAGTGGAGATAAGAAAGAAGAAGTGGATGAAGTATAGGTGGTCGGTGGAAGGATGGTCTAAACCGTTGGTTTTCGACCGCTACGACCCGGAATCGAATCCCGCATTAAACACTATTTCTCAAATAAAAAAAAAATAAAAAAAAAAAGAATTCTCCAATGCCCCCCAATTCTTGAAAAATCCAACTCTCCACCAGCGAGTGCAAGTAACCAAACGGGGCTGTGGCATATTTGTAAGTACAAAGTTGAACTGCTTTTCAAATGTGTAGACTTGTGGTGCATTTACAGTAAAAGAAGTTGCCAACTTTTACCCACCATGATTATCATGACCTGTATCACGTGTACTAGGGATAATTTAAAAAAAGGCTGAAGTATTTCCCATTTGAACCTATCTTCTGTGGGGTTTGTTATGTTTTTGTGACAATTTCTGACGGATATGTTTTGAAGCCTGTTTTTGTATCATATATTGTGAAGGTGATTCAATAATATAAGACCTATAAGTTTGTATATCGCCACGTGGAAAATTAGGAAAGACAAACTTCAGGATGACACAGTAATTTGTTTAAGGCAAGAACAAACTATGAATGATTTTAAAAAGATAAGCAATGAGGGAAGTTTACAGAGTAGCAAAATATAAACATCAAAAACGATACTCTGTTAATCTTTTGGTTAACAGCCCCGTAAATAAAGATATTTCCTACTCTATTAATAGAATAATAAATACTTTGCTACAATATTTATATGAAGTGAGGTTGAAACATCGAGTGTCTGTGGGTCTTTTTATCTACAAAACCTGACGTCCAAGATTTACAAGCAAGATGAACCCTGTTATCAAGCGTTGATTTGGTACTGACCAACTGGAAGGTAATGTAATGTGAGTATAAATCGGAGGTAAAATTCCAGTAGCCCCTCTTTTATCAAGATCATCACCTAATAGTTACATTGACAACATTCTATGTAAGCTGCGACTGTTTACAACACGGCAGATCTAGACTGGGGGAAGGGGGGAGGAGCGATAAAGTGTCCTAGTTACAGTGTCTACACTTTTCTACAAAGTTACTACTCTACAAGAGTAAAATATTGGGACGGCCTGGCCTTCTCAACGCGTGTCGCCATTTTTACGCAACAAACCATTTCAAATATTCTATTGGCTTTCTCTTTTAGTCGATTTTTAGGTGTATTTTGGTGCTGTTAGTTGATTAAATTATACTGGTTTTATAGAATAAAAGCACATGAGCATTTTAGATGACAGAGCGTCATCTAGTGGAACAAAAATTAACTAAAAGTGGCTAACTCTTCTTCATATATCAATAAATTGGGTTGGTCGAATATTTTTGAAACCAGCTAAATCAACGTTTAGCTGATTTTTGTTCCATTAGATGGCGCTCTGCCATTTTTAAAAATTCAGTTTTCTTTTTAAATCTGAAACAAAGAGGTAGTGTGTATATACCCCTATTGTTATTTAAAAAACATAAACTATTCCCTAATATCCTAACTGCAATGATAAACTATTGAAATGGCCTGGCTCATCAGTGTCAAACCCTCCCATCAGTTCCGTCAGTTTAAAGAATTAGTGTACCATACAATGTTGAATGGGCACAGAACGCCAGCTGATAAAGTTCATTAAACAAAGAAAACTGACGTTTGCTGGACATGTGATGTGTGGATCAGCAGGAGAGACATTGCTGACAGTGTTGGAGGGAAATCTCCGGGGGAAGAGATCGAGGGGAAGGAGACGAAAGGGATACACAGACGATCTAAAACAATGGACTGGACGACACGAGGAGATGAAGAGGACCATGTGGCCCACCCTCAGTAGAGGAAGGTACTGAAGGAGGGAGATACGGAGAGACCATGTGGCCCACCCTCAGTAGAGGAAGGATTTGATGGAGGGAGATATGGAGAGACCATGTGGCCCACCCTCAGTAGAGGAAAGTACTGAAGGAGGGATATATGGAGAGACCATGTGCCCCCCCCCCCCCCCTCAGTAGAGGAAGGATTTGATGGAGGGAAATATGGAGAGACCATGTGGCCCACCCTCAGTAGAGGAAGGTACTGAAGGAGGGATATATGGAGATACCATGTGGCCCACCCTCAGTAGAGGAAGGCACTGAAGGAGGGAGATATGGAGAGACCATGTGGCCCACCCTCAGTAGAGGAAGGCACTGAAGGAGGGAGAGACCATGTGGCCCACCCTCAGTAGAGGAAGGCACTGAAGGAAGGAGATATGGAGAGACCATGTGGCCCACCCTCAGTAGAGTAAGGTAATGAAGGAGGGAGATATGGAGAGACCATGTGGCCCACCCTCAGTAGAGGAAGGCACTGAAGGAGGGAGACATGGAGAGACCATGTGGCCCACCCTCAGTAGAGGAAGGCACTGAAGGAGGGAGAGACCATGTGGCCCACCCTCATTAGAGGAAGGCACTGAAGGAAGAGAAGTTACCATACAATAAAACACGTGTGATAAGAACATAAATCCGTAGGTAAGATTACCACAGATATAACCGAGGGGAATCCAATAAAAGTTGTATAGAGAAGTAATAATAAAAAGGTTGTCATATATAAAAGTCCATTAGAAGGACCCGCTGTCGTGGTCGCGTGTTAGCCAAGTTACGGCAGGACCAAAATAGCTGCCGTGACGTCATTTAAGGGAGAGGGCCCATAGACTTCACAAAGGACCTTTGTGTCCACAATGGACCCCATAGATTAGCGAAGTGTTTGTTTGGATTTCTCTTGGTCCATCAAAATATTTGTCTCTCGCTCAGGGGTTGATTAGTGTTTTTAATTCCTGATTGATTCCATGCAACTTTTTATAGATATAGCACACACACGGTAGATATAAATGGCGATATATATAGTAAATGAAAGACAATAGCGCGACATCTATACATGAAAATCGGAACTATTTAACGCTGATATTTATTTTTGAAATTAAAACAACTTCCTACTGTCCTTAGTCAAAACTGGCTGAATCTTTGTGAGGGTTCATCACTGTTAAGCCAGTCCCTTTCAATATCTTTCATAGCATTAAGGACAATAGTAATTTGTATTCATATTGTATTTAATAAATATTTTTGTAACTAACATCTATCAGTAATCCATCCGTGTTCATCTTTCTCAAGGCATACTCAGTGACTACATCAAGGTTATAGATGAAAATTTTGCCGGGAGGGGAAAAGGATCTATAAAATTAAAGGTCGCCTCTTCCGGAAATTTTAACGATTCAGGTCGGTGAAAAAAACCACGACACCAGCTTTGGCAAACTGAGAAGCGTCTACCTAATGACTATGGTTTCGGGCTAATGGCCTTTGTCAGTCTAAGTCAGACTTTATTTAATGAGATCCACAAAGAATCAAAAATCTGGTGTCTTGGCTTTGTCACCGACCTTAGTCTGCTAGTTTGTGGAGACGTTCAATGTAAAATTATAAAGTGATATATGATTATATAAAAGGGCGTACCTGGATCTGTAAAGAAAAAAAAAAATCTTAAAATATTTCGAGAGATTGCTCCCTCTTTATCAATTTATTGCACAGTTTTTTTTTTCTTTATAGATCCAGGTACACCCTTTTATATAATCTTAATTAATGGATCGTCTTTTGACTCAAAGTGATATATGTTAAAAAATAATAATAATTTTTAAAAAGTCAATTTTTCATATCAAAAACAAAAATGGCATATCCTGACCGCTTACAAGAACATTTTTATAAGGCAAGGCGCCATCTAGTGGAACAAAACTCAACTAAACGTTTTAATTGAGCTGGTCAAATATCATGGAACTAGTTAAAACAACGTTTATTTAATTTTTGTTCCACTAAATGGTGCTTTGTCATCTAAAATGCTTATGTGAGCGGTCAGTATATGCCATTTTTGTGTTTTTAATAATAAAATCTGACCTTTTGAAAGTTTTTTTTTTTATTATTTTTCATATACAGTAGAACCTTCCTTTAAAGGACACCTAATTGCAGAGCCAAAGTGTCCTTTAGGGAGAAATGTCGTCTTATGGGAAAGTTACTAAATTGTAAAAATGATAATTTTGCAAATGTAAACTGTCCTTTGTGGAGAGGTGTCCGCTAGCGGGGTGTCCACTAAAGGGAGGGGTTCTACTGTATATAATTTTATAATTTTACATATGTACTGTAGGAGGTCGTTGAGCGTTCAGTTATGCCATTTTTGTTTTTAAAATGTTATATATAGATGCACAATAAATAAATACATAACAATGGTATAAATAAAATGTGTGAAGCAGTCAATTAGAATGTTCATTAATGGAACGTTAACTGGATTACCAATTCTCAATTAGAGAAGGATTACTGACACATTGTGGGCCAATAATTGGCAGGTCACTGTACGATGTTACCCAACACTGTCTGTTGTAAACACGACAGTCGAGATCTCTGATATGTCGCTGGATTGCATAACTTTTTCATTTACTGCGTGTGGAACTTTCTAGAAATGTGTTATGTAACTCTGTGTTGATACCCTGAATATTTATTCTATATGCAAATATTATTGTTGCCATATGGAGGGAGAGCTCACACATACACACTGGTATATTATAATCTAGACGTATTCTTCGTAGATCGCGAAATTTCGCTGGAGACCCGCTGGCGATTCTCCACCAAACTCTGCAGCACTGGCAGTGGCGCCATATACATTGTACATAGTATGATTCATATATACATAATTATCTTTTTTTTTTAAATAGTGCAGACTGTGCACTTTGCATGTATTGACAAGATGTCAATAAAATTATTTTAATTGTCTAGACGTATATGATATTTATAACGTTTTTGGAAAAATATCGCGAAAATCCATATTTTCATATATACTGTCATAACCAAAAAAATTACATAGCGTGTAACTGTAAATAATACATCGGCAGTTCGGCGAATGTTATGTACCTAAGCCCCGATAGGTGGCGCGGGCCGTCAGCTCGACAAGTGTTATGTACCCAAACTCCGATAGATGTCGGGCGCGCTAGGCTGGAAGTTTGTAAACAATAGTCGCCATCTTGAGCGGTTTAGCCGATCGCCAGCCGTTTGGGTCTTTGACATTACTTCCTTTATCTATAATTATTTTTATCCATTTAACTTAGTTTATTTCTTCTTCTTTTTTATCCCTCAAACTATTTAACTATTTAAAGTCATCTAATAAATTATTATTTTATTTTAACCAAACGTCACCTTCATTACTGTGACAATATTATTTGGAATAAATAAGTATCGAGTTTAGAGATTATGAAAATAATATAATATAAATATAACATATTTAAAGTAGAGATAGTGAGAGATAACTTACTTCTCTTTCCTTTATTAATTTCAAAAAAAAATCAAACAAACATTTTCGTGTAATTGGATAAACAATTTTCGAAACAGAATGACTATTTACTAATTTAATGTTGTTATTATTAAAAATAAAGAAAGCATATCCTGACCAAGAGCACATGTGCTTTTCAGAAGGCAGAGCGCCATCTGGTGGAACAGAAATCAACTAAACATTGATTTAGCCTGTTCCCTGATATTTGGCCAACCCAATTTCTTGATAAATCAAGAAAAGCCATGGTCAGGTGTTGATATTGAAAACAAAAGAGGCATATCCTGACCGCTCAAATGAGCCGCAACTCCAATTTTGGGAAATTCCGACAAAAAGTCAACAAAGTGTATACCAAGATTTCAGACTATGGTTCCCATCAGTACAGGGGCGGCTTTGATTTAATAGCATCCTATGTGAGAAACTATGAAATAAATGAAATTTACCAAGAATCCTTAACTTCTGTTTTAATTCATTTTATAGGAAGATGTGTCTCTTTTGTTACATGTGTGGGTGCCATCCTCCTACAACATTGCGTTATATATGTTTGAAAAGAAGTGAAAAGTTGATATTTAGGAAGATCAGGGTAGTAACAAAACATCAACATATTGTTCTATTAAACAAAGATGATGGCTGTCTATTCTAATAAATATTTATTTTATGGTACTTTTTTGGTCAAATATCTTTTTTTTTAAATACAAACATTAGGCCTCCATGTAAAAGTTTCTTTTTAACAAATCTTTTATTTATAAATATCTCTAGCTTTCGGGCAAGAAAGCCCTTCTACAGGAGTAAATATTTACATTGAACCACCAATAGAATAATAATATAATAATAATTATAATATAATATAATAATTTGAACACAGAATCAACACGGGCCTCCAATGTACGTGCTTATCGAGTTTGCTATTCAGAGGTGATATCTTCATTTGGAGGTTATGGGGTGGGTTCAGGAATAGTATATTATATATTTCCGGAATCTATATTCTTCTGTTAATGCTTTTGTGCTTTAATATTGATTCAAGGGATCATTTTATCGAAATACTTTTTTTACTTAACAAGAAAACCCTATCTATATAGGAACAGCTTGTGACAGTTTTCTACTGCAAGTATGCACATGTCTACACATATAAAGTTTAACATTAATATCTACAAGATGCCAGATCCCAGTTTGAATACTTTTAGTTACTGGCAGGGTTGGACTTGAGGAATAGTCATGAGGTAATTGAAGATTTTTCAAATATAAAAACTGTTCAAATGGGGGTTTGATCTTGGTTCTGGGTTGCTGTCTGGATAAGCCGTTTCTACCACACAAATATTGACACATAGAAAATTAGGAAAGACAAACTTAAAAATGACACGACAATTTATTTAAGGCAAGAACAACCTCAACATTTATAAGATACTAGCGGACGTACCCGGCTTCGCCCGGGTTTTACCCGAGTAAAGGTTTGTCTAACGAATCTCTCGATAAAGTGAACATTTTTTCTCGGTCCCTTGAAAAATACTCGATAAGTTGGATAAAATCAATATTAATTGGTTCCCTCGGTAATTGGAAGTTAAAGGAATAGTATCTTGCCTTGGAATTGTATCATTATTCTTGTATGGATATACCCTGCTTCGCCCGGGTTTTACCCGAGTAAAGGTTTGTCTAACGAATCTCTCGATAAAGTGAACATTTTTTCCCGGTCCCTTTAAAAATACTCAATAAGTTGAATAAAATCAATATTAATTGGTTCCCTCGGTAATTGGAAGTTAAAGGAATAGTATCTTTCCTTGGAATTGCATTATTATTCTTGTCTCAAATAAATTGCCGTGTCAT
Source organism: Cordylochernes scorpioides (assembly GCA_030710605.1). NCBI lineage: Eukaryota > Metazoa > Arthropoda > Arachnida > Pseudoscorpiones > Chernetidae > Cordylochernes > Cordylochernes scorpioides. The sequence goes on along the minus strand of CP092865.1, from coordinate 28,602,485 downwards.
CCTGAATTTTGTCTTTCCTAATTTCTACATTACAAAATCATCGTATCATCATGATAATATTTAGAGCAGATTGTTGAATTATAACAGATAAATTAGAATATTTATCTTGATTATTTTTAGGCAAAAAGTCATTTCAAAAATTTTATTTGCTAGAAACCTTCCCAGTACTATACTTCGTCACCTCGACATTCCACTCTAGAGAAACTTGCCAACATTGTTGTATTGTGCTGTAAAAAACAATATCATACGCAATAATAATAATAAGTACTATACTAAATAACTTCCCAAAGTTTCATGGCGTTCCAATGAGTGGTTTGGTCAGGCATAAAGGACAGACAGACACACATAAATTCATTTTTATATATATAGATAGATAAAAAAGGCAATGAGGGAAGTTTCCAGAATAGCTAAATATAAATTATATAAATATTTAAAAAATTAATAATCTGTATATAAAATATATTAAATACTTTGTTACAATATGATTAAAGTAATATTCTTTGATTTTGTTATCTTATCCTCGCTCTATTTTAAATAGAATTGGAAGTTTTGCGATCACACAGAGAACTCTTCCGAAGTTACTTAACGGATTTCAACGATTTTTAAAAATTTTATTTATTAAACAACCAGACGCGATGTTGAAATATTTGCGCCTATTACAGAGGAAACAAACAAAACAACAAACAAATTAAAACTTAGAAATAAATATTTACACATGTGATAATAAAAAAGGCATATATTGGATTTAATAAAATATTTATTTGCCAATATTTCGGTTGGCTGAACGCCAACCTTTGTCAAGGCATTACATTTTTGTATAAACCGAAATAAAGCCAACCGAAATATTGGCAAATAAATATTTTATTAAATCCAATATATGACTTTTTATTATCTTATGATTTAAATATGGATTTCTCTATTTTCAAAACATTTACATGTATTAATTTACAGAGTTCATAAAATTTATATAGAGAAAGTGGCTGATGTAAGAGAGTTAAATCAATTAGATCAGGGAACAATCGATGTCTCACTTCTGTAAAGTTCGGACAGTCGTAGATAAGGTGAAGAGCAGCATTTCAACGATTGAAGAGTAAATCAATAAAATCCATTCTGTAGATATGACATAAATTTCTTGAATATTTTGAATTCCACCTTCTGAAACTTGAGATACCGGATCCACCGCTAAAGCAAAGAACATGATATAATTTATCTATCCCAGACTAATATTCCGCTTTATAGAACTGAGGTACTAGGAAATTTTGTAAAATATAAAGAAATATAAAGTAAGTTATATAACACTTCCACCAATTACGCAAATATCATTCCCAGAATTCCATAAAGAAGATAAAGGGAAAATCTTAATTTCCTGTAAAAATCTATTTACCTGCTTGAAAGATCAAAGAACTGGCTAATTAGGTGGTATTGCAACATTCGGCAATAGTCTGGATTTATCTATCTGCTCTTCCTTACAGACATCCACGTATCTCAGTTGTAACAGTCTACGTGGGGATAGGCTTACATCACAAATTCCACTTTCACAATCAGGATACTTTCGCTAAACACGTATGCATATATATAAATACATAAATACATATATATAAGTACATTACATGTACTGAAGTTCTGGTAGCCTCTTGTAGAATCTTGTCGACTAAATATGTGATGAGGTATCCAGTTGACTTAAACTATGGTGTGAGTCCCTGTCAACTCTCGCTATACTTTGTTGACCGAGAGGAACAGTCAGGATGGAGAGTTTTCCAGTACCTCTCTGCACCTTGTAAGACCTTTAAAAGTTCTCACAGAGTACAGGCAGTCGTGGTCGAGGCAGAGTGGAAAGCTTGGGAATGTCCATACAAAAATCGAAGACACAGTTGCACTAAGAAAGTTCCGTGAACAGATAAAAGTTGAGCTAGGAGCGAAAGATGGAGATAGAAGAGTTCTTACTGGTCTACATGGTGGATGAGGAGAACCTTGGTGACAACCGACGAGGGCTTGCGCTGATTGTGAACTAACTGTATTTTTAGCTAGGACGGGGGCTTTATATACCTTTTCTGAGAAAGAGGGTTTTGCATTTCACCAGATGTGAAGAGTGTGGATCCTCTGGTGACATTCTAATCTGGCGCCGTCCTGAGAGCTTCCAATCTATCTTTAGATGTTGTTTGTGACTTCCATCTATCTCGAATTTAGACTTTTTTGACCTTTTGCGTTAGCTCAACTCTTAATCTATTACAGAGTTTTATTTATTTATCCTCAGTTTGTACAAAGTACATTACATATGATGATGTAATGACACATGTCAATAATGCGTATAATCATTTACAGATGTGTTTATATTATACAACATGAAAATCTTGTTATAAGTTATATACAATATGGGGTTGTTGGTTTAAATTACCATATATATATATTATAAAACTATTTTTGTTGATTTCAGAATATTATTGAGATATATACTTGCTGATTGATATATAGAATTGAGCATTTGCTTGAGGATTGGAATACATGAGTATTTAAATTGCAGTCGTGATAAAAATAATAAAACAGATTATAATCATAATTTGCTTTAATTATGCATAAGGAATATAAAATACATAATTGAGAAAGTGTATCTTACTTGAGACGTGAAAAATGAAGAAAACAAAGACTTATTTACATATCTACAAAAGATTTGAGCAGGCTAATGGGAATCAACAACAATAAATTTATATAGGAAAAGCGGTGACCTCTAGCGGTCGACCTTACAGAGTATTTTATGATGAAATTATAATTATAAAATGAAAAAAAAAAGTTTTTACATAATATTTTTATATAAAATATATATGTTAGAAGAACACTTAATTGAATTGGGAAAACATTACCTACATTTATATATAAATGGATATTTGGTAAGTCGACCTCTAAGAACGGATAAAGATGTTTGCTTTAGCATGTTCCACGTGCTGCTATTGATTACATCATATTGTACCCCATCCGTAAAACGAAGCATTTCAAAAGAATTTCGGGAACCCATTTGAAGGTCCATTTAAGAATGTCAATAAACTGATGGATCCCATTGAGATTTCGTCAACATTTATCTGTTATCTCGATTTCTTCATCCTATTTACGTTTGCGGTCAGTCGTTTTCGATATAAGACATACCGAATTTAAGACTAAATCGCAATTAAGACCAAAATATTTGGTTGTGAGATCCCAAATAGCAATTTCGATATCAAAATTAATTAGAAATAAGCAATTAAAGACCAGATTAGAGATTAAGTTTTCGAATCCCAAATCAATTTTATCATTCAAAATAATCGTATTTCGGGTCAAAATATTTGGTTTCAAATTGCATATCTCTATTTCCATATCCATCCATATTATATATGTGAAAGTACTCGGATGTTTGCACTCCCATCACGTTCGAACGGCTGGACGGATTCTAATGTAATTTGTAATTTGTCTTGGAATAGGACATATAGACTACTTTACATGTTTAACCAACCCTGAAATATTAATTAATTTACAAATTTTATATCCGCAAAGCGATAATTATATTGTCACTGTATATAATTTGCATAGTTTTAATATCTCTATTTTCAAATTTGTTATGTAAATTTACTTATAATAATTTTTATGTAAATAGATAGCCAAAATTGCCTTTATAAAAAAGGCTTGTTTTAGCATACATGGTGAATAAAGTTTAGATAGAAAACTGCACTTCGCGTGATTGGTATTGCGTTAATCCTAGCACCTTTTTGACAAGGGAAATCCGTGATTAATAAAATAGATATAATTCCTATCTTATATATAAATACTATTATGATTTTAATTAATAATATGTCATATAATGTGTGTATATAATAATTAATAATAATTAAAATGTGTGCAATGAAGATATAATTGTATAAGACCATAATAAACAATATTGGTTATAACCATGTTCGTTGAACAAACATTCATACGGAATCATTATCACAGGATTGCAGCTTGTCTGAAAGCCTTTTTTAACCAAGCAAATAAAAAGTTGCGACGTCTTATGCTTTTTTGTCATTCATACGAATAGAACCCGGGCGAAGAGAAGTAATTCTGCTAGTTTAATTTGAAAAAATATATGCAAATTTGAATAATTTTATTTTTTGTTATTATCCCTAGTACACATGGTACAGGCCATGATAATCATGGTGGGTAGAAGTTGGCGACTGCTTTTACCGTAAGTGCACCACATGTCTATACATATGAAAAGCAGTTCGACTTTTGCACTTAAAAATGTGCCAGAGCCCCGTTTGGTTACTTGCACTCGCTGATGGTGGATGGACTTTTGCAAGAATCGGAGGAATCTGCCCCACCGCAACCTGAAGCAACAATATTACATATCAAGTTCTAGTGCTATATGTAAATATAAGAGAAAAAATATCGCCTTCAATTTTATGTATATTTATCTTGTTTTTACAATCATGTGTGTAAATAATACTATCTGAGAGAAAACAAAAAAAAAAAAATTAATATTTGAGCAAATTTTTATTAATTTGTTCACGTTTTTTTAAATCAATCAGATCATTTTGTTTAAGTTTTGCAGAACAGTATGTTTTATTGCTCGCCACTTGTTTCACCATATGTAATTTTGTGTAAATAAAATGTTGAGTTTATGATTGTTTATATTGTAAATATTGTCGCGTAGAAATCAAGCCTTGAAATATCCTAAGATATAAAAGTTTTATTGATGACGTCACAGCGACGAGTCGACAATTATTAACAAGTCAGCAAAAACTATCTACAGCTAGGGAATCTTAAGCAAGCAAGCAAAGAAATATTTTAAAGATGATTTCACAAATACAGAGTAATATATATTTTTATAATCTGTTGAATATTTTCATTGAATAATATTAAATTAAATAATAAAATATTTCTTCGCCACAATATGCATCAAATGTTTTGTATATACCTGTGAAAAGCAGCTTTAATTTGCCCCTATTAAGGTTCAAAACTCGTTCGTTATCTTTCATTTACAATTGGAAATGAACTTAAGAAAAATTAAAGTTCTTAATGTTTTCATTTATTATATTTGAATTGCGCGTGTTACTCCTTTGTATTAAAATCAAATATATTTGTAGAAACTTTAGATGAAAAACTTCTGAATCGGGTTTTGAACTTGAGTCTTGTCTATAGAGAACCAGATTTTTTTATAAACAAGATATTCAGTAGCATCAACTTCCATTTATTGAGACATCTCTCGCATTAAATAGATTAGTCCTGGAAGAAAAATAATCTAGCAAAGTTAAGTGTATCAATAAGAAAACAGTTAATCAGCTAAACTCCGATTTGGTAGAGAGACATAGCAACAACTGAGTGTCTTCTAGTAATTTTTCTTTCATTTTTAGCGATATTCTCAACATTTATGCTGAACTGTAGAACTGATAGTACAAGGAGACAGATCTTTCATATGCTAACGAATCTGATAAAAGCTTGTTGTTATGTTGATTGGCATATATATCTGTCAATTTTTGTCTTTCCTCTAACAAGCCACTTTTGTTAGAGTGTTCTTCATATTGGTCATTTTCGTCCAAATTTTTACAATGCACAATTCATTACAAATCATGGTAATTTTGGAGAATTTCTGGCGAAAATCGGGGCAAAAGATGATCCAAGCTGCTTCTGTGGAAAAGAAAACCAAGACTCTATACATTTATTGATAGAATGTCCATTTTTCACAGCTGCAGAAGTAAATAATTTTTACCCCATCGAAGAAATGTGCGAATTTATATTTAACAAAGACAACTATGTAAAATTCAATAATTTTTGTGATTCATTTCAGACTTTATTTTCTGTTTGAGAAAACCAACCTTTCAGTTTTAATTTTGTTTTTAGTCTTGTTTATTGAATTGTATAAAAAATGAATTGTACATTAGCTGCTAATATGTATTTAGGCGCAAGTATCCCAAGCTGGGATATCGCGTCCGATATGTTAAATAAAAATTGGAGCCTCCCTTCATATTGGTTGACAATAAAATTAAAACTGCATTGATTCTTATGTATCGCATTTATATAAACTTTTAGTGTTTTTGACGACTTAACAAACGTAATTTTTGAATGTTATGTATCGCATTTATGTAAACCTTTAGTGTTTTTGACTAATTAACAAACGTGATTTTGAATGTTATGTATCGCATTTATGTACTCTTTTAGTGTTTTTGACGACTTAACAAAAGTAAATTTGAATGTTATGTATCGACGCCAGAAGGAATCAGCAGAATCTAGCGAAAGTGAAGATGAGAGCGGCGGCGAGAGAAAGGAGAATGCCCTGCACAACCTGGAGGCGCCGGCATCATCAGCATCCCGTCGCTAGGCAACGGACAGATCGACCTCGTGTCCCACTTTGGTGACCCCAGGCCAGGGTCAAGGCAGCCATCTGGGTCATCCTGTCTCTATCCAGATCGTTTAACATGGATCCTCCTCACATTCCATGTAATCTCTGCCTCTCTTTATGTAAGAACTCTCAGCTTAGGTCAGCTATCGTTCATTTAGGTCATCCTGTCTCTATCCACGGATCCTCCTCATGTAATCCCAGCGTCTCTTTATGTAAGAACTCTCAGCTTAGCTCAACTATCATTTATCTAGGTCATCCTGTCTCTATCTCCAAAAATCCTCCTCATATTCCAGCTTAAGTCAGCTATCATTCATCTAGGTAATTTTGCATCTATCCGAGGATCCTCCTTACATTCTATGTAATCCCAGCGTCTCTCTAGGGAAGAACTCTCAGCTTAGGACAGTTATCGTTCATTTAGGTCACGATGTCTCTAAGAATTATCTTCACATTCCATTCAATCCCAGCGCCTCCTTATGCCTGCATCGCCTGCGGCTTCAACGACCTGTCGCTGGCCCATCGCTACTGGTCCTTCATCGCCGTCCGCCCTCTCATCCGAGAGGCGTTCTCCATCATCGGGTGGCTGCCGGACCTGCAGTCCTGAATCTTTCCGGTGGGTCTCGAGGACCACGCTATCACCATATCCTCAGCGGCGAAGCATACGATCTACGTTTTCTCCGTAGATCGCGAAATGCGTGGTGTCGCCGGAGACTCGCTGGCGATCTTTCATCAAACTCTGCATCGGTGGCTAAGGCGCCATATAAATATTTATTGTGTAGGGATATACATATTGCAATCTAATCATCATGATTTTAAATTACTCATTATGATTATCGAAAAGATAGAGACTGCCTGGCCGGCATTCATATTTATATAAAAAATAGACACTTCGGCCAGTTGGAGTTTTTTATTTTCTTAACGTTTCGACAAAATATTTTGTCTTCGTCAAAGATTTTGTCGAAACGTTGAGAAAATAAAAAACTCCAACTGGCCGAAGTGTCTATTTTTCATTATGATTACTTGAATAGTGCGGATTGTGCGCTTTTACCCTTGTATTGACAAGATTTCAACGGAAAAGTGTTAATTTTCAATTGTCTTTATGCAAGAGCTCTTAGCTTAGGTCAGCGTTTATCGTTTATCTAGGCCATCCTTTCTCTATCCAAGGATCCTATTTACATTTCATGTAATCCCAGCGTCTCTTTATGTGAGAACTCTCAGCTTAGGTCAGCTATCGTTCATATAGGTCATCCTGTCTCTATCTAAGGATCCTATTTACATTCCATGTAATCTCTGCGTCTCTTTATGTGAGAACTCTCAGCTTAGGTCAGCTATCGTTTATCTAGGTCATCCTGTCTCTATCCAAGGATCCTATTTACATTTCATGTAATCCCAGCGTCTCTTTATGTGAGAACTCCCAGCTTAGGTCAGCTATCGTTTATCTAGGTCATCCTGTCTCTATCCAAGGATCCTATTTACATTCCATGTAATCCCAGCGTCTCTTTATGTGAGAACTCTCAGCTTAGGTCAGCTATCGTTTATCTAGGTCATCCTGTCTCTATCCAAGGATCCTATTTACATTTCATGTAATCCCAGCGTCTCTTTATGTGAGAACTCTCAGCTTAGGTCAGCTATCGTTCATATAGGTCACCCTGTCTCTATCCAAGGATCCTATTTACATTCCATGTAATCTCAGCGTCTCTTTATGTAAGAACGCTCAGCTTAAGATAGCTATCGTTTATCTGAGTCATCCTGTCTCTATCCAATGATCCTATTTACATTTCATGTAATCCCAGCGTCTCTTTATGTGAGAACTCTCAGCTTAAGACAGCTATCGTTCATCTGAGTCATCCTGTCTCTATCCAATGATCCTATTTACATTTCATGTAATCCCAGCGTCTCTTTATGTGAGAACTCTCAGCTTAAGACAGCTATTGTTTATCTAAGTCATCCTGTCTCTATCCAAGGATTCTCTTCACATTCCTCAAACTTTACCAAATTCACACGATCCTCCACCAAAAAACTTCCTCAAACTTCACCAAATTTCCACAATTTTTCACCAAGAAACTTCCTCAAACTCCCACAAATCCCCACAATCCTTTACCAAGAAACTTCCTCAAACTCCACCAAATCCCCACGTTATGTAAGAGCTCTCAACTAACCGCCAATTATCAGCTTATGTAAAACACCCACTCTCCTGCCCCCGTAGCAACAGCTATTGGCATTTTATTTTAAATAATTATCATTACGTAATTTATTTGGCATAATTAGTTACAAGAATGTTTACTCTGAGAAAATATGGTTATTAAGAATGTGATCGAGGCCGAAGAATAGTCATAGACATATTTACATAGAGCTTTTTTTTTTTTTGAAGTATTTATATACCATCATTTTTGTACTTATTAATATAAAATAAGTACTTGATTTAGCTATCAAGATCCTAAATTTTACTAATCATTAGAAAAATGATAATTTAATTGTTCAGTTTTATCTTGCTAAACAGACACTATATTTAGAAACCAAATTTTGATATCATTTTAAAGTATTTATTAAAATTATTCTATTTTATAATATTAAATATTTTATATAAAGAGAAAATAATGGAAAGTAAGAGAAAAAAATAAGTATCAATAGAAGGAAATATATATTCTTATTTTTGAGGAGAATATTCTGAATATGTATAAAAAAATATTTGAAATGTTCATAAAAATTCAATACAACGAAACCATAAATCGGCTTTTACACGTCATACACTTGCCAATAAACAAAAACAACTAAGACAATGGGCGCGCTCGAACCAGATATTCTTCAATCAAAAATAGAATTAAAAAAGTGAAAAAAAGTAATTTAAAATAGTAAAATGTCTTTATTACTAGCCGATTGACCCGGGCAACGCTCGGGTTTTACCCGAGAGCATTTTCCCTTCGCGTGCGAATGTATATAAAATTGTTTTTATTCAAATATTTGAGTCAAATCAAGTATTTGCGCCTTTTACAGAAGAAACAAAAAAATATAAACTTATAATTAAATATTTACAAATTTACATGTATTAACCGACAGAGTTCATAAAATTTATATAGACAAAGTGGCTGATATAAGAGAGTTAAATCATTTATATCAGGGAACAAACGATGTCTCACTTCTGTAAAGTTCGGACAGTCATAGATAGGTGAAGAGCAGTTTGTTTAGTTTCTCCGCAGGAAAAAAATTGGTGTTTCTGATAGACCTCTTTTATGTAAGTATTTGTACTTTGTAATTTACAATTATAAATTATGACCCAGCTCCCCCCCGGATCTCCCCAAGTGAATGCTTACCCTAAGAATAATGCTTGAAATAAAAAATTTAATGGTATATAATACAAACAAACAAAAATTAATATGTCAAGCATTCCAAAATAAAGTAATACCTTTTAGAATTTTACAATAAAAATAGAAAATGGCATAAATATAAACTATTCGAAAATATCACTCTTTAATTAAAAAGGCATATATTGGATCAAAATATCATTTATTTTACCAATATTTCAATACCAATCTTTTATCAAGGTATTATAACATCATTGTGTGGAACAGATATTGCTCCTCAGTTCTTACTATGTTTTTCTGGTGTATTAGGGCGCACACAATTGAAAAATAGCAATTATACACCTCGAAATTCGGTTTTGAGTCTAGGACATCTATTTATTTGAAAATTGCAAGAAGGAGACAAGAAAGGGTCTAATAATGATGGCAATGCATTAAACAGAACGAAATTAAAATTAACATACTTCCTGTAGATCTAGGCATCTGAAATTTTGTATACTTGCATTGTCATTAGGAATGAGCAAGTGTGCAAATATTTAGGCTTCTACGTCGTCTGGATGTATGTTAAAATCGATTACAATATTTTTGGACAGTCACATGTAGGTATTATTTTCTTTTTGAAAAAAATATTTGCGCGAACGCCTATGCGATTTAATAACGCTTGAATAATATTTTACTTTATTAATTTTACAGCAACAATTACGTTAGCAAACCACATTCATTTCTGACATGTACATCTATATAGATAATACCGTAACAGAGTTTTCCATTGTAAAGTCCTGAGCTATCTCCTCCGAAGATTCTGAACTACGCATAACAATCTATATACCAAAATTTTCGTTATTTTTTTCTTCGTGTCATAGGCCTGTTTTTATTTTCCTAATGTTAACAGTTATTTTTATTTTTTAATTTAATCTATTTTACAATCGTAGATTTTTTGCATTTATCATCATCAATCATTTGTTTTGAAATTCCGTAGAAATTCCGTAGAAATGTGTTTTGAAATAATATATATATCTGATTAATTTGATTATGTAAGTACTTTGTTATAGTTTTTCATTTAAATATATACATTTTTCGATTTGTAGATTGAATTATTACTTTATTCTATAATAATTATCTTTTATAACTGTTTGTTATAGTTTTTCATTTGAATTTAGCTCCTTTTTTGTGTCTTTTTTCTTCTGTATATTAAAAAAAATATTCAAACTTAGTTTTTCATTTAAATATATACATTTTTCGATTTGTAGATTGAATTATTACTTTATTCTATAATAATTATCTTTTATAACTGTTTGTTATAGTTTTTCATTTGAATTTAGCTCCATTTTTGTGTCTTATTTCTTCTGTATATTGAAAAAAATATTAAAACTTAGAATTAAGCTTTGCTTTTTCATATACATGTTTGTTACACATTTAGCAATATACACTGCGTGACATTGAAAATGGAACACCAAAAAATAGTGGCCAGAAAGTGATGAAACTCGGCAGACAGAGAGAGACAGGGACGAACAATAAGTGATCTTTATTTCAAAATGATAGTCATAATACAGAGCGAGAACGGCGTCGGATTAGTAGCAAGTAGGACCACCGCGGACGGCGATGCACGCAGCAACACGTCTAGGTAGAGAGTCAATCAGAGTACGGATGGCGTCCTAAGGGATGGCTCTCCATTCCCTCTCAACCATTTGCTACAGTTCGTCTTCTGAACGCGGCTGTGGCAAGGCATGCAAACGGCGTCCAATGATGTCCCAGACGTGCTCGATTGGTGAGAGATCAGGAGAGTACGGTGGCCAGGGAAGCATCTGTACATCTTGCAGAGCTTGTTGGCTAATGCGAGCAGTGTGCGGTCGGGCGTTATCCTGCTGATAAAGGGCATTGGGTACCCCCTGAAGGTAGGGGAGTGTCACCGGTCGCAGCACATCATCAACGTATCGTTGGGCCGTCATAGTGCCCTGAATACGAAGTAAAGGTGACCTGGAATCATACGCGATTGCGCCCCAAACCATGATTCCACGTTGTCGCACGGTGAGGCGTTCCACAATTGCTGCCGGATTGGACCTTTCTCCACGTCGACGCCACACGCGTACACGGCGAATATCACTGGACAAGCAGAAACGCGACTCATCTGAGAACACGACCCTGTGCCATTCCGTCATCCACGTCGATCTAGCCCGGCACCATTCCAAACGTTGGCGCCTATTCGGTGGGGTCAATGGCAGTCTTCTTAGCGGACGGCATGAGTGCAAGCCATTAGCAACCAATCGACGGGAAATGGTTCTGGTCGAGATGGAATGATCTAGGGTGTCTTGCACATGTTGCAGGATGGCGGTACAAGTGGCTTGTGGGGCCGCCACTGCTTGTCGAAGGATACGCCGATCCACACGTGCTGACGTCACTCTGGTTGCACCGCAATTCCTATAAATTGCCACATTTCCTTGTTCCAACCATCTTCTCCACAGTCGGTGCACCGTGGACGCACCAAGGTGTGTATCATCTGCGATTTGACGTATGGACCAACCTGCCCTTTTCAGTCCGATCACCATGCCCCTCGTAAAAGCGTCTGTCTGCTTGAACTGCCTCCGTTTACGATGACCTGGCATTCTCTGTTATTACACGTGTCTTTTGACACAAGAACAAAATTTCTACAATGATTTTCCTTGAAGAAATAATGACACGAATACTGTCCTTTCTGCAAGTTCCTTCCCTTATATCTTACTCCATGTGCGCACGAGAGCTGCGCATTTTACATCATTTGCATAACTCGGTTAGGCGCGTCTACCCTGAAATTTGCATAATTTTCTGGCCACTATTTCTTGGTGTTCCATTTTCAATGTCAAGCAGTGTATATACCAAAATATTTTTTTGGCTACTTAACTCTTTTAGTGAATTTTTGTCAGGGGGGCTGCAAAAGTGCCTTACTTATTTTGGAATATTTAACTTTTTTGGTGAATTTTTGTCAGGGAAGCTAAGGACTGCCATAATCATGCAATATGTTGATGTTCTTCTCATAAAAAAAATATTTGGGTTTAGAATTGGGCTTTGCTTTTTTATATACATATTATTTGCACTTTTTTTTTTCCATCAATTGTTTCCTCACATGCTTGGAATTTTCTTTTTATGCCTGTCCTGGCTTTCAGTTTTATAGTTTTCCTCTGCTTGGTTCTTATTTTACCTTTTTTTTTCAGCGTCTTTTTTGTATTTCTGATTAAATTAATTTGTGGGTTCTTTGTTATAGTTTTTAATTTTACATTTTGCTCAATTTTTTGTGTCTGGTTTTCTTTTTTGCCGTATCTTTCATAATTCTTTTTTGCAGTATCTTTCATAATGTCTTTGGCATCTTTATTTTTCTCAATAAGAGGCTAATTATTTATTTGTATAATCAATTGTTGATTACTTAATTTGTTATATGATAAAATGTTATATGATACATACAATTTTCTACATTTTTGCACTGTGCAATTTAATCTGTTGTTTATATTGAGATCTTTTACATTAAATTTATTTTGACATGTATTTGCTCAACTTGGTTTTTAGTTTAGCTTTTTTTTTTCAGCGGCTTCTGTATCATGCCTCGCAGAGGCCGTGGAAGACTCGCTTATAGGACTCGCCACGGGAACAACGCCCCTAATCCTATTTCTCCTGTTCCCACTGAATATATTATTGGGGGCCTCGATATAGTCTGCCCTTACTGCTCAGCCCTTCATTTCCCTGGCGAAACTGTTGGTAGCTCCTGCTTCCTGGTATATTGACTCTTTTGGATTCTGTGCTTAGGCGTGTGAATCCGTATACTTCTGCTTATAGGCAGATGCACCAGGTGGAACTAGCTGAGGAACACCGGGCTCGCATTGAGAACCGGCAAATGTGTCAGGTTCAGATGCTCATCCGGCAAAATCATTGTAGAGATCTTCGCCGATATAATGCCCCAAGTGTAAGTGAAGTTGCGGCCATTTTTGTTGATCAAGATGGCCATGTACCTTCTAACAGAGATATTGCTGTTTTTCCGCATGATTGTGGTTTAGTGCGTATTTCTCCACTTAATCCTAACTGTGACCCAATGACATACCCTCTTTTATTTCCTGCCGGTGATCCTGGTTGGGCAATAGGAATCTTACATGAAGAAAACATGCGCACAAGCACTAGAAACCATGTTACCATGCTTCAGTTCTATAGTTATAGGTTGGCCATCAGACCTGGCTTTTCGCCCATTCACTATGGCAGGAGACTATTTCAGCAATATGTTGTTGATGCCTATGTTAAAACAGAGGGCAATCGCCTGAACTATATTCGCCAAAATCAGTCCCTGCTTAGGGTGGAGTTATATCAAGGTCTGATGGATTATATCCATGAGCAGGAACATTCTCGGGGTGTGCGAATAGGCCGTATTTTTATTCTTCCATCTTCCTTTCCTGGGAGTTCCCGGGCCATGCAACAAAACTATCAGGATGCAATGGCCATTGTTAGAAAGTTTGGAAGACCTGACCTATTCGTGACATTTACCTGTAACCCACGTTGGACTGACATTGTTGAAAATCTTCTTCCTAACCAGAATCCTTCTGATAGACCGGATCTGGTGGCTAGAGTTTTCAATCTCAAGTTACAACAATTACTGCACGAGATTGTTAGTCAGCATGTATTGGGAGTGGTCATTGCTCGGGTGCATGTTGTTGAGTTCCAAAAACGCGGTTTACCGCATGCCCACATGCTGTTTATGCTTAGAGAAGAAGACAAGCCTAGAGACAGGGATGCCATTGACAGATTGGTTTGTGCAGAAATTCCTAGCCCTACTATGCAGGTTCAGCTGTATGACATGGTTCGTAAACATATGATCCATGGTCCTTGTGGAAACTTCAATCTTCACTCACCATGCATGTCTGATGGCAAGTGTACTAAAGACTTCCCTAAATCATTCCTGCAGCTGACTGAGGCTAACAATAATGGCTATCCTCGCTACAGACGTCGAGATGACGGCCAGACATTTGTTGTGGGCACTCACGAGGTGGATAACCGCTGGGTTGTTCCCTATAACCCCTATCTGCTGGTTAGGTTCATTGCTCACATTAATGTGGAGGTCTGTGCCTCTGTGAAAAGTGTCAAATATCTTTTCAAGTATGTATATAAGGGACACGACAGGGCTGAGGTGGAAGTGTCTGTTGGAGAATTAGATATGGAAAGCAGGGCACATGATGAAATCAAAAACTTTCTTGACGCTCGGTATGTAAGTGCTCCTGAGGCAATGTGGCGAATGTTTGAATATCGCTTGCATGCTCACTCGCATACCATATGTCGCTTAGCTGTTCATCTACCTAATTTTCAATCTGTCTATTTTGTTGAAGGTAGTGAAGAACAGGCTCTTGAAAATGCCTCACGCAGACGCACAACTCTGACTGCCTGGTTTCAGCTCAATTGTGTTAATGTATCCGCAAGATCACTTTTATATGGAGACATACCTTCCGCTTATGTTTTCAGGCAGAATCAATGGAGTGCTAGAGTTCGGGGTGGGGCTTTGTGCATTGGACGTATGTGTTCAGTGAATCCTAAAGATTCTGAGCGTTACCACCTCCGGCTTCTACTATTACATGTTGCAGGTGCTCAGAGTTTTGAAGATTTGCGAACTGTGGATGATATTGTTTGCTCCACTTTTAAAGAGGCTGCCCAGCGCCGTGGATTATTGGCTGATGATTCTGAATGGGATGCATGCTTAGCTGAGGCGGCTTTGTTCCAAATGCCTTGTCAACTGCGGCAGCTCTTTGCGACAATTCTCATCTACAATAATCCTACCGACCCTGTATCACTGTGGACCAAATACAAGGGGTATCTTAGTGAGGACTTTTCTAGTGCAACATCTGACGCAGCTGCTGAACAGATGACTCTCAGAGAGCTTGAATTCCAGCTGAGAGAAAATCGCCTCAGTTGCCACCATTATGGACTTCCTGCACCCCTAACCCCACTTCTTGATTCAGGAGAGGATCACCTTGATGTTAATGCAGAGCTGCAAATTGGGACAGAAATGTATAGGTCCCTTACACCAGATCAAAAGTCAATTGTTGACACAATTGTTGATTCCCTCAATGTAAATCCACGTTGCTTTTTTATTGATGGGCCTGGTGGTACGGGCAAGACTTATGTTTATAACACCCTAATTCATTGTGTTAGAGCCGTTGGAAAAATTGTCATTCCGCTGGCCTCCACTGGAATAGCGGCTACCCTTTTGTCAGGTGGCCAGACTGTCCATTCCAGGTTTAAGCTGCCGATTCCCTTGCTTGAGAATTCTGTAGCTGCGATCTCGGCCAATAGTTCTGAGGCTGAGCTTATTCGTAGATCATCCTTAATTATTTGGGATGAGGCTCCTATGGCCCACTACAGAGCACTTGAAATTGTGGATCGTCTCCTAAAGGACATTATGCATTGTGACCTTGCTTTTGGCGGAAAGGTTGTTGTTCTTGGAGGTGACTTTCGCCAAGTGCTACCTGTGGTACCTCGAGCTTCAAGAGCTGAAATTGTTGCTGCTTGCATTAAGCAAAGCAAGCTATGGCCATTGTTTGTGATCTTGCGCCTTACTCAGAATATGCGAGCAGGTATTGATGCACAGAGCTTCTCTCAATGGTTACTTAAAGTTGGTGATGGTGATCTACCTACAGACCAACAGGGCCTCATTTCTCTTCCAGAAAGCTGTATCTTTCATGGGGTTGACCTGGTGCAGGAAATATTTGGTTCTTCCTATGGTGATATTACCGCCCTTAGCCAGTCTGTGATTTTAACGCCAAAAAACACAGATTCATTAGAGATTAATGAAAAAGTTTTGGATCGCTTACCAAACAGGAGTCAGTGTTTTCTCAGTGTTGACAGTGTCGAGTGTGAGAATGTGGAGGAACAAAATAACTACCCTACTGAATTCCTTAATAACCTTACTCCCACAGGAATGCCTCCACACCGGTTAAACCTTAAGATTGGTGCTATTGTTATGCTCCTTAGAAATTTGAATCCTAAGCAGGGTCTCTGCAATGGCACACGTATGGTTATCCAGCGCATGCGCTCTCATGTCCTAGAAGCACAAATACTGACAGGGACCAAAGTTGGACAAACTGTATTGGTGCCAAAAATATCTTTGGCTCCTTCAGATACCAACCTTCCCTTCATTCTGAAGAGGCGTCAGTTTCCACTAAGGTTGGCTTTTGCCATGACTATTAATAAGGCTCAAGGCCAAACCTTTGCTAGAGTGGGTCTCTTGCTACATGAGCCCGTGTTTACTCATGGACAGCTCTATGTGGCTTTTTCACGTGTGCGAACTTTGAATAGCATACGGGTAAAGTTGAACCCACGTATTTATAAAACTAGAAATATAGTTTTTAATGAGGTCCTTTAAATGAATTTTTCCTTTTTATGTTGTCTTATCTGCTATATAGTTGTGTTGTATTCAATTTTATTTTCAGATTTGTTTTCTTTTAATTTTTTTTTTCATTTCAAATAAATGAATGTATGCCTTTTATGTTGTCTAATTTGGTTTATTGTTGTGTTGTATTTAATTTTCTCTTAAGATTTGTTTTCTTTTACTTTTTGTTTCATTTACAAAAAATTTGTTTAAAGTTTCACCAATGCCTATAAACAAAAGGTAATAAGACCAAATCCAAATAAATAAATAGTGTGTGACGTTTCGGTAACAGCGTTGTTACCATCTTCAGACAAAAGTACTATGGCCTACGGCCATACCACGTTGAAAACACCGGTTCTCGTCCGATCACCGAAGTTAAGCAACGTCGGGCTCGGTCAGTACTTGGGAGGGTGACCACCTGGGAACACCGGGTGCTGTAGGCTCCTTTTTTCCATTCAGTACTTTTGTCTGAAGATGGTAACAACGCTGTTACCGAAACGTCACACACTATTTATATATTTGGATTTGGTCTTATTACCTTTTGTTTATAATCTACAATCCAAATTGTGCCTCATCAACCAATGCCTATAGTTTCTCACACCTCCCATGCTTACCCCTCTGTAACTGGCCTGTGGTGCAGTGGACATTGTTGGGAGGTACAGTAAACTCTCTACACGATTGTATCAAGTCTTGTTCTGGTAGACTTGATGCTGTAACCAGGAGGGACACTCCCTCTTTAAAAATCCTGAGTTCAACTGACCCAGTTGATGGACCTCAGCAATGGTTCCACTCCAGGGATACGGAGGAGCTGCGTCTGTGCTCATGTTAGAGTCAGAAACAAAGGCTTCCATATTTGGAATGGCCTCAAATCACAGGCAAAGTCAGACTTTCACCAAAGTGTGCCTGGATCATGGTGCCATGATCAACGAAAGCTGCACCCCTATACCCCATTCCATGAGATCATGGAATTCGTGTAATCTTTACACAAGGGGATAAGAAACATCAACAACATAGTTTCTCACCTGAAAGGATTTTTTTGTATTAGTTGTTCACTAATAAAATATTTATAATTAATTATTTTGATTTTTGGTCTTTATTTACCTATTTTCCCCAGTGCTCTATACATTGATTCAGGATCTATGCAATGTCTCACATATGGTTATCTAGCGCTTCACATGTTTTTAGGCTAAACCCGGGGCGTTGCCGGGTCACTCGGCTAGAAATAATGGCTGTATTTGCTATATAGTTGTGTTGTATTGAATTTTCTTTTAATATTTGTTTTCTTTTTTTTTTTTCAATATAATTTTTTAAAGTTTTCACCAATGCCTATAGTTTCTCACCTGAAAGCAATTTTTTGTATTATTTGTTCATTCATAAAATATTTATTATTATTTTGACTTTTGGTCGGTGGAAGGCTGGGTAAACCGTTTGGTTTTCGACCACTAGGACCCGGGTTCGATTCCCGCATTGGGCACTTTTTTCTGTTTAAAAAAAAAAAAATGCTCCAATGGCCCCCGATTCTTGCAAAAGTCCAACCCCACCAGCGAGTGCAAGTAACCGAACGGGGCTCTGGCATTTGTAAGTGCAAAGTCAAACTGCTTTTCACATGTGTAGACATGTGGTGCGCTTACAGTAAAAGCAGTCGCTAACTACCCACCATGATTATCATGGCCTGTACCACGTGTACTAGGGATAAGCAAAAAAAAAAAAAAAAACTATTTTCCCCAGTGCTCTATACATTGATTTAGGATCTTTGCAATGGCACACATATGGTTATCCTGCCCATTCACAGGCCTTTAGGGTAAACCTGGGGCTTTGCCCAGGTCACTCGGCTAGAAATGCAGTTTTTAGTGAGGTCCATTAAATGAATTTATCCCTTTTATGTTATCTTATTTTCTATATTGAAAAGTTAATAAATATGAAAAAAAAATTAAAAATGTTTAAGAATATTATTAAAAAAGAATCATAAAGATATTTTAAAGGAGTCCTTTAGGGATGTCTGTTTTTGCACTTATGATTCCAGAGTTACATGGTCCAGTGGGCCGTATGAAAATCGAGTTGTTCATATAATAACATGTTTAAAAAATGATATTTTCTTTTAATGTAATCTATATAGCTTGAAATAAATAAAAATAATGGCTGCTTGAACTCGGTCGCATGTGACATTTTACAGGTACATTGGGACAGCTGACATTCCCCCCCAACCCAACCCACTGATAAATAGGCAAGAAGGTATGGGAAAAGATCCCAGTAGACGCGAATTCGCGTTGGTAGCCTACAATTTTATGTTAATTTTTAGAAATCAGGGACATGAATTCGCATCCTTTAGGCTTGACACCCTATAAGTGAGGATATGAATTTGCATTATATGGGTTCAAAATGTTTCGTTGCTCGCATCTATAATACCTTTTTTTTAGTAAAGTTGTAAGTAAACATCAAACGTCGAAATTTGCATTTTAAAATGGTTGAATTATCAGAAGTGGTGAATAATTAATATTGTCGAATTACCGTTTGTTATTTGATAGGCCAGAGATTGGGAAATCAAATCAAGGTCGAATTATCGCAAGGGGTCGAATTATCGGTATTGTCGAATTACTGTTTGTAATTTCATAGGTTCTGGAAATCAAAACATGGTCGAATTAACGAATTTATACTTAGAAAGTATTTTTACTTATCCTTACTTGAAATGCTGCTTCTAGGAAATCTGAATATACCCATTGCGATTTTTAAGCCACCATCTATACTTTTAAAGTCTCTGCAGGCCCTTTGGGTAAACCCTGGGCGTTGCCCGGGTCACTCGGCTAGTACGTCTATAATTCTCTAAGAAAACCCTCTAGAATGGTGTCAGCTTGTCACCGAAAAAAAAAAAAGTCGGGATCAATTAATTAATTTTTATTGAAAAAATAATATAGTTTATGGTGTGTATATATAGGAATTTTTCTAAAATATAATCAAATTTTTTCAATAAATTGATATATCACAGATTAGAAATATAGAATGCAAAATCGTCATTAAAAATATTAGTGACTTGTTCAACTCTATTTCTATCGGTATCTTATAAATATATATGTTTTGCGTTGAAATAAATATATTTCAAACATATATGTAATATGAAGCAATTGTTATTACACTATAATATTTGATGTATTACACTGTTGTAGAATCCTGTCGACTTAACCGTTCTGTGGCAATATCGTTGCGGAATTTCTTGTTGTTGGATGCGAATGGTGAGATTTGGTTGAAGCGCAGTCGTTGAGTGGTAAGTGAAGCACACAGTTAGGAATAATCAGGACACGTGATTGGGTTTGAAAATAGAGGCAACTGGGTTGGAGGGAAGAAAGCTTGAGAAGAGTTGAGCGATTTGACTTATTAATTAGTTGATCACATGGCGATGATGGGATTTAGATGAAATGAGCGGAGGGAGAGAGATCTCTAGAGTAGATGTTACCTTGTTGGAAGCGAAGGAGCAACTGTCCGAACTCGGCGAGAGCCACTGAACAACTGTAGGTGTTGTTCCTATGAGAGCGAAAACGTAACTGACCATTCTTGCTTTTCGATTTAACACCAAGACTCAGTTTCTCTCTGATTGGTCGAGAGATGTCACATGATCTTTTCCTATTGGTTGACCTACTTAAGGTGCTGTCTTCTGATTGGTCGAGAGATGTCACATGATCTTTTCCTATTGGTTGACCTACTTAAGGTGTTGTCTTCTGATTGGCCCGCGGCTCTCCTTGATGAAAGATATGGCCTGCCTGACAGGAAGTGTCGAGTGTTATTTCCACTTTATTTACTTCCGCGTTATCAAAATACGTCCTGCTTTGTCAGGAAGTATTGAGTGCTAGCTTTAACATTTATAACTTCTGGTCACTAGATACGTCCTGTTTTTCCAGGAAGTGTCGGTTTAAACTTAGCTCGCAGGGACCCGGGGTCAGAAGGTTAACTGCGACGTTATTAATAAATATGTTCTCCTCTAGATTTACTTCCTATGTCTTTTGTTACTTTCTTTCCTCCAGTTACCTTATTCTTTTATTAAAATCTTGAAAATCATACATGGTACATACATAGTGGGTCGGGGTTGCATTTAATTATATACAAATTATGACAGATGCGCCCCCTACATGTGAAGAATTCAAGAAGGGGTTAGCCTGAGAGAATTCTGTAAAGTGAAAAATAATTTTGTGGGAAAATTAGTTGTGGGTATTGAGTCTATATACAAGCATTGGTGGCGATATAATAAGTAAAATAGAATGGTGTTGATGATATAGGTTGAGTATAATTAATAGAAATCAAAAATTTTTTAATTGTAAGAAATCAATGAATGTTATGGTACATAGTGGGCAAAAAAAAAGGAAAATGCGCCTAAACGAATTCTACTCGAGTTAAGAAATGAATTCGAGGGAGTTCTATTAAGGCTTTTGAAATCAAAATAAAATAATATAAATTAGTTGAATGAAATCAAAATTGAATGTTTTTGGTTGAAAAAGAAAAATTGTTTTGTTGCATGGTGATAAGGGAAAATGCCTAGTTACTTTTTTTGCTCGAATTTGGAAAAGAATTCGAGGGAATTTCATAAGGTCTTTTGAAATCAAAATAAAATAAAATAAAAGTTTTTTGAGCGAAATCAAAGTTGAGTGCTTGGTTGAATGGTGAAAAAAAAAAGGAAAAATGCCTAACCATATTCTAGCTCGAAATTGGGAATGGAGACCGAGGGAATTTTATTAGGGCTTTTGAGAAATCAACATAAAATAAAATAAAAATAAAAGTTGAATGAAATCAAAGTGAAGGCTTGGTTGCACAAAAAAAGAAAAAGCCTTGTTGTATGGAAAAAAGAGAAAATGCTTTGTTGCGTTGGTGAAAAAAAAAAGAATTGCCTAATTACTATCCTACTTGAGATTGGGAATGAAATCGAGGGGGTTTCATTAGGTCTTTTGAGAAATCAAAATAAAAATAAAAATAAGAGTTGAACGAAATCAAAGTTGAGTGCTTGGAAAAAAAAAGAAAAATGAAAAATAAAAAGGTTTCAACAACAAAGGGTGATTTAATGTTTTTAGTTTAATCGAAAGCCAGTGGGTTTTCGTTGATAATTGAGTTGTGGCAATATAAGTCAAGTGGTAAATAGAATGATAATTGATAAATGAAAATGATAATATAAACTAATTGGAAAAAAAAATGATAATTAATGATTAAAAGTGGTAATAAGTTGAATAAATTGATAAATTGATTAAATATTTAAATTTTAATTGAGAGAAAATAATGAAAATGATTGATATGAAAAATAAGGTGTATTGGTTGGAACCCTTTGGTATCTACATGCCCTGATCTACATGTATTGGTTGCTCCATTTTGCCCTATAAATGTTTTACTTGCTCAATTATGCCCTATAAATTTTTTGTCTCATCTGTAGTGACACTTAGGTGAAAAACGTGATTCTAGCCCTCAAGTGCGTTTATGCTGTGTGTACAGGAGACATGGAAATCTATATAACCTTTATGTGTAATTTTTTGTCTTTGTGTGTGTGTTGTGAAAAAATGTTAGAAGTCGGTTGTGTAAGAAATGTGTGTGTGAATTCTATGTGTTGTCTCGTGGATGTGGAATTGGGTGGTAAAAATCGATATGTAGACTCGAACTGGAATCAAAAATCGGTGGCATAGCGAGGTTCCCAGTTGACCTCAATAGGGGATCTTCTCATTGTAATTAGAGATACGGAAGTGGGGTGTGTCGGGCAAACGAGAGGGAATGAAATTGGAGATCGGACGAAGGCGCTCCGCTTTGTTTACAGAGGCCGAATTTATCGCTGCGGACTACACTTCCTGTCGTGGTGTCTCAAAATTCTCATTTCCTGCCGTCTATTTATTTTGGGGTGTGGCTCTGGGCTTGTTTTTGGAGTACGACTTCTCCGACATTGTTTGGTCATCTTTTCAGTTACTGCTATCTCTTCGGAGTTTATTTAGATTTTCTGCGAAGATGGTTCCTAAAATTATGAGAAGTTTTATAAATGTTTGTCCACAATGAAGAACTGCTTGTCCAAAATTAAAAACTGCCTCTTGTAGTTTGAAAATTTTCTGAGCGGGCATGGTATAGATAAACAAGTAATTAATGAATAAAATTGGGATACAGTTGTACGGTAGAACTAACAAACAAAGGGTAAAAATCAGATGAAAGATAGGATATTGCCCCATGTTCTCCCGTATTTTTGTAAATGGGAATTTTGAAATATTTGCTTGATCCTTATTAATTGTAGAATTTAAATGATTGGTAGGTTCGCAGTTCTCCTGTCTGATATCTTTAGGGAGTGGTGTGATATGATTGAACTGGTTGTCAGGTTTACAGTTCTCCTGTTTGATAGTCAATGGTTTTATTAGAGATATGTCGGCGGTAATTGGTTTAGGTTGAGATGTGTGATCGTTTCTCTGACGTGGATGTGGTAATTTTGGCATTGTTTGTGTGGTGTGTACGCTGTGCTTTATGTACGAATTTTGTTTTGCTTTGGTGCCTGTGTCGGTATTTTTACGTGAAGGTTGGTTGTATTCATCGATTCTTCTAGCGAATCGGCAGGTGGGGCAGGTTTTTACCTGTTTTGCGATGTCTTGTGTCATGTTCTGCCAATAATATTGTGATGAGATGAGCCTCGTCATCTTGGAGATGTTTGGATGGTGGTGTTGAGTGTGTACGGACTTAAGAAGTCTGGTTGTAAGTGAACTTGGGACTATAGTTTTCAGTACTCCTTTTCGGGAGACGGTGCGCAGTTTATTGTGATCCATAGTCACGCGAGATTTTCCCGGTGGAGAAGACTGTGGGCTCTGTATGAGTGGCGCATCTAGAAAGCCACAAAATGGGATACGAGTTCCAACGCCCGTTTCATGTTGTTGTACTCCATTTATGCTACGGACCTCATATTCGTACCTTGACAATCTTAACCTCCATCGAAACAATCTGCCTGACGGAGCTTTGATCTCTTTCAACCACTGCAATGCGGGATGGTCAGAAAATATTGTAAACTTTCTGCCCATTAGACAGGTGCGGAAATTATCCACACTTTCCACAATGGCTAGGCATTGTAGTTCCAAGTCTGAATAATTTCGCTCGTGACTACGCAGAGATCGGCTGAAATGTTGAACGGTGTATGTCTTCCCATCAGGGTAGACTTGTTTAAGAATGCCTGTAATGCTGAATGTTAAGGTGTTACAGTACACCTGGCATGGCAGATCTTCCTGGTAAAGGTGTAATGTGGGGTGTGTGGTAAGGTTTTCTTTCAGGTTAGTGAACGCTTTCTGGCATTCGTCATCACAGACCCACATGATATCCTTTTTTAGAAGGTTGATAAGTGGCGTCCGCAAGCGGGCGTGGTCTGGAATGAACTCTTTATAGACGTTCACAGCTTTTAGGAAAGATCGTAATGTTTTTCGATTGTGTGGTTGTTTGGTGGCGTGAATTTTTTCTGTTTTGTGTAGACGGGATGATTGTGTTATTCTTAACGGTTGTGTATGCGCTTGTTTGTCGTTGTTGTTGTCTTTTGGCGTGCGTGTTGCGTTTGTTGTGCGGGTTGTGCGTGTTTGTTGCGTGGTGGTGTATGGGTGCGTGTATGTTGTGAGGTACATTTGCGTAATTATGGCGTGGCGAAGTGTGGTCATGTGTGAATTTTGTGTGGTAAGTGGGTGAGCTATGTCGGTGTACGGACACTTTTTTGGGCATTATTGGAATTGTAGGTTGAAGCCGTAGTGGCTTTATGTGTTGTGGGCATGAAAAGTTGCGTGGTGTGAGATTAGAATGGTGGCATGTAAATATTTGAGGTTTGGGCAATGAATGCAGGCAAGGGTTTCCATGTGTGAAAGCTTTGGGTGCTGTGCGAGTCCTTTGGGACAGGTTTTGGCCTAGCCCGTGCTTGCATTCATTTGACACATGTTTAAAGTGGTAGATAGTATTAGACAATGGGACGCCAAGTTGGAAAATAGTGCCGCGATTATAATTTAGTTTTAATTTATACTGATAAAGGGTTTGTAAGGTAAGAACTCCAAATGGCAAGGATGCATTTGCCACGTGGAAGTTCTCTCTACGGGTTATTTGGCCTATTGTCAGAGGGAAAGTTAAATGTCCTATTATTTTCGTAAAACTATTTAGGGTGGATAGATCAAGGGAAGGTTTTTTAATACTTAAGTTGGGAAGTTGTGCTTTTAATCTATTGTATAAATGATACGGCAATATGTTCGAACCTGCGTCTGGTTCAATTAGAAAGGTACATGGTAGGTCCTGGGTCAGATACAAGTCCAAAGTCAATTTGATGGTGTCATTGGGTGGATTGCCTACCTTAATCTCGAAAGGGCTCCACTGTGGCGTCTTCGGCTTGGGTTGGCTGGCTTGGAATGTCTGTTGGACCGGATCGGGACCGCTTGCACTGTCCGCGCAATTGAAAGGGAAATCTAGTCATTTGTACTGCTTCCATTCGAGTGGATCGCGTTGTCGGTACACTGGGCCCGTGTCGCGTGGATTGCTTCCGGGTGTACGGGTACGGCATGGCGGGTGGCGACTCCTCGGTGGGCGTCAGGTTGTTCGGACACGTACCGGCGGTGCGGGCGTCGGCTGCCCCGTGGGTGGCGCTCCGGAAGACCGTTTCCAGTTGCGTGGATCTTGCCCCTTGTAGCGCGGCGGTCAGTTCTAAAATTACCGTCGCCAGGGTATGTCTTGTCGCTTCGTTCGTTGTCAGTCTCTTTCCGCTCGTTTTGTTATTGCCTTTTGTTTTGCTGGCGCCTGGGCTAATTTCCATCTTTATCCTGATTAAGCTCAATAATCTTTATCCTGTTTAAGCTCCATAATCTTTATCCTGTCGACTCTGTGTAATATGATGCAATTGTTATTACACTATAATATTTGATGTATTACACTGTTGTAGAATCCTGTCGACTTAACCGTTCTGTGGCAATATCGTTGCGGAATTTCTTGTTGTTGGATGCGAATGGTGAGATTTGGTTGAAGCGCAGTCGTTGAGTGGTAAGTGAAGCACACAGTTAGGAATAATCAGGACACGTGATTGGGTTTGAAAATAGAGGCAACTGGGTTGGAGGGAAGAAAGCTTGAGAAGAGTTGAGCGATTTGACTTATTAATTAGTTGATCACATGGCGATGATGGGATTTAGATGAAATGAGCGGAGGGAGAGAGATCTCTAGAGTAGATGTTACCTTGTTGGAAGCGAAGGAGCAACTGTCCGAACTCGGCGAGAGCCACTGAACAACTGTAGGTGTTGTTCCTATGAGAGCGAAAACGTAACTGACCATTCTTGCTTTTCGATTTAACACCAAGACTCAGTTTCTCTCTGATTGGTCGAGAGATGTCACATGATCTTTTCCTATTGGTTGACCTACTTAAGGTGCTGTCTTCTGATTGGTCGAGAGATGTCACATGATCTTTTCCTATTGGTTGACCTACTTAAGGTGTTGTCTTCTGATTGGCCCGCGGCTCTCCTTGATGAAAGATATGGCCTGCCTGACAGGAAGTGTCGAGTGTTATTTCCACTTTATTTACTTCCGCGTTATCAAAATACGTCCTGCTTTGTCAGGAAGTATTGAGTGCTAGCTTTAACATTTATAACTTCTGGTCACTAGATACGTCCTGTTTTTCCAGGAAGTGTCGGTTTAAACTTAGCTCGCAGGGACCCGGGGTCAGAAGGTTAACTGCGACGTTATTAATAAATATGTTCTCCTCTAGATTTACTTCCTATGTCTTTTGTTACTTTCTTTCCTCCAGTTACCTTATTCTTTTATTAAAATCTTGAAAATCATACATGGTACATACATAGTGGGTCGGGGTTGCATTTAATTATATACAAATTATGACATATACATTAACTGTCACCAATTTAGCATGGCCGAAAGAGGTTGTAGGTATAATGTGGATGACCTTTGCTTTGTCTGCGGTCATTATTTTTGGAAAAGAAGTTAAAAATATTCATTGTCTTCTGCTATAAAGAAGTGTGAAGCATATCAATTCGGCATACCAATTGGCGATCAAGAGAAACCTTGGACAGGTCAATTTAGTTGTAGTTTTGCATTAAACAACTGGAAGCATGGTACAGAGATGAAAAGAGATCAATGAGATTTGCTATTCCAAGAATTTGATGAGGGCCCACTGATCACTCGAATAACTGCTACTTGTGAATGGTGGATACTTCTAAACGGCAAAGGGACAAGAATGCACTTGCTATCATTTATTCAGATATTCTTTCATCTATTGCTCCTGTTCCTCATAGTCCTTAGTACCCCAGGCGTACAGACTTCGGTCTAGGTAGCCCACTATCCAATGGAATCCTTAGATCCCACCGGCTTATGGACCGAAAGGTCTGGGAGGCCATTTGCCTCTAGGAAGTCCTCATTACCCAATGCCTAATCCGTCAAAGAAACTCCCATCTACAACATTACAGAGCAGTGAATCAGATGATAACGACAGATTTTTCAAAATATTTTCACACTTGCTCAATCCTAATGACAATGCAAGTATTCAAAACTTCAGACGCCTAGATCGATTGGAAGTATGTTAATTTCAAATACGTTTTTCAATGCATTATCATCAATATTAAGCTTTTTCTTGTGTCCTTCTCGGATTAAAAAAAATCTTAGATTCAAAACCGAAGTTTAAGTTTCTACAAATTAATTGCTAGTTTTTACTTGTGTGTCCTAAACACCAGAAAAACATAGTAAGAAATGAGGAACAAAAATCATGTTACACAGTGTTATTTTAGAAGATTTTATATTTATGTAATCGATGAGTTCGCTGTGTGTGTGATTTTTTTTCTATATTTTGAAATTTCACTACATTTCTTAATTCTCGAGTGTATTTACTAAACATTGAGCCAGGTAGAAATGATATTTTTTTTTATGAAAACAACTTATAATTTAAAAACTAAATTATATTTAGAGAATGCATCAATAATATAATTACCAAGGCCATAAACTTTCATAATGAACGGTTTCTCTAAATGTAAAAATGTCAAAAGAAATTCACTTTAAAACAAATCCTATTTCCGTAGTCAGGATCTCTAATTGTTTGTCCCGGAACTGAACTTTAATGGAGGTTTGACATTTGTCCTGGTGTCGCATCGTTACTCTGAGAATTTTTGTCTTTTTGTGTCTATTTGTTTGTACAATATCATAGAAATAACGCACTTTCTTATATTTAATAAATATTGTAAATAGAGAGATTAATAAGGTAAAGTGTGCATCTATATTGGGATTTTTTTTTTCGCTTATCCCTAGTACACCTGGTACAGGCCATGATAATCATGGTGGGTAGATATAGGCGACTGCTTTTACTGTAAACGCACCACATGTCTACACATGTGAAAAGCAGTTCCGCTTTGCACTTATAAATGTGCCAGAGCTCCGTTTAGTTACTTGTACTCGCTGTTTGGGTTGAACTTTTACAAGAATCGGGGGCCATTGGAGCATTTTTTTTAATCAGAAAAAAAGTGCCCAATACGAGAATCGAACCCGGGTCGTAGCGGTCGAAAACCAACGGTTTAGACAGTGTCAATAGATAGTGTCAATTCTTGCTTCATAACCTCGATTAATCGATTCCCGATTTAACAAATTTTGGATATGACACGATAGAATTTTAATATAAATTAATTTTTGAACCATTTTCTATTTTAATAATTCAATTGAATATATTTTATATTTTTAACATCTCCTAGGTTGAATCTGTAATTTTTGAGAGTGTTCAATAAAAATGTTTTTAATTTGTTCTTAAAATAAGAGACATTTCGGCCAATAGAGGTTTCATTTTTGCGACGTTTCGACAAAAAACCTTTGTCCTCTCGTCAGAAAAAAAATCTTTATGGAAAGGTGTTATAAATATGTCCTGACGAGGACAAAATATTTTTGTCGAAACGTTGAAGAAAGAAAAACTCTACTGACCAAAGTGTCCCTTGCTTCAAAAACAATGAATGTCGGCCAGGCAACCTCTATCTTTAATATAGTATTTTTGTCTCTAACTGAAATATGTATATAAAAATGGACCCCCCTTTATTTATTAATTGATATTTTTCATATTTACAGTGATTTAATACAAATTCTTTATTTCTTTATTTCGACTTAGAGCGCTATGTCCCCCTAGAGACACTTGCACTTTAAAGATAACAAAAAAAAAAATAGAAAAGAAAGAAAGATATTTTATATATGTACATAATTAGTATGCAAGTTATTTAGATGAAAGATAAAAAATATCAACACAATTGATATATGTACAAAGGGTTTATATGCAAATTTAGTTAAATGAAATCAAATTGTAAAGTATTATGTGTATTCGATAAAAGCAATTTACAGATTTAAAAAAAGTTTGAAGGAATATTTTAGAATAAAATATGATAGATATTAGAGAATTATTCAATTTAAACAATACTAAAAAGAGTTAATTTCTAAATAAAAGCGTTCCAATAGAATTTAGTAGTTTTTTATTTATAAAATTCAAAATTTAATCCAAATTCATATTGTGTCTTTCAATTCAATCGTTAAATGAAGTTATAGGTATACTCGTATACAAGTTTATTGACGACACCGGCGACATCAAAGACTTTTCACTTCCTTAAATTTTGCTCAGGAGTGTATTTCCCAATTATTTTTTATACAAGGTGCGTTCATTAATTTCCAGGACTGGTTGAAAATAAAATAAATAAAAAAGCTAAAGAAAAAAAAATAAACAGAGTTAAATATTGGACATTCGACCACACCTGACTGAAAGCACGAGTCTCGTGGCGCACGCGCCGATTAAAAAATAGAACAAAACAACTTCCTTGTAAGGTTCGCATTTTAATTTTAAAATGCCAATTTTCGAAGAGAAAAGAATCTGCATTAAGTTTCGTTTTAAATTGAAAAAAAGTGCTACTGAGACGTAAGAATTGATTGAAGAAGTCTTTGGCTATGCAGCTTTATCCCGTTCAATACTTTTGAATGGTTTTCACGCTTCCTAAAAGGCCGGGAAAAGGTAAATGATGATCAGCATACTGAGCGTCCAATATCATTACGTTGCGAGGAAAACAAGCTCAAAATAAAGGAATTAATTAAATCTAACAGAGGAATTTCTATTAAAGACTTATCTTCAGAGACTGGACTATCTGTAGGAATGTGTCATCAAATAGTAACAGAAGATTTGGACATGATCCGGACGTCTTCAAAATTTGTTCCCGGATTCTAACAGAGGAACAAAAGGAGGTTAGAATGGATATCTGCAAAAACATGGTTGAAATGACTCGGAGCAATCCAGAATGGATGCAAAAAATCATTACAGGGGTTGAGACATGGGTGTATCAGTATGACCCGGAAACCAAACGTCAATCCAGCCAATGGATTGAAAGAGGGGACCCGAAACCAAAAAGGCAAGATTTACAAAATCCAAAGTCAAGACATTGCTTGTTACATTTTTTGATATTAATGGTTTGGTTTACCATGAATTTTTTCCTTTCGGCCGTACAATTAATCAAGAGGTTTATTTGGGTATAATGAGGCGCTTAAGGGAGGCAGTGCGCCTTAAAAGACCTGAAAGATGGCAAAACAATGACTGGATAGTTCACGTCGATAATGCACGGCCGCACCCAGCCCATGTTGTTTTGCAGTTCTTGGCCAAGCATTCAACCATACAGATCCCTCTCTCATCCACCCTATTCCCCCGACTTAGCCCCCAATGACTTTTTCCTCTATACTAAATTGAAAATGAAGTTAAAAGGAAGGAAATTTGACAACGTTGATATGATACAAGCTGAATCGAAGGCAACCTTGAGGAGCCTCTCAAAAAGTGATTTTATCTCCTGCTTCGACAATTAGAAAAAAAGATGGAACAGGTGTATTGAGGCAGGAGGGGCATATTTTGAAAAATATTAAATTTGTTTTTTTATTTGTTTTATTTTTTCAAAGATACAGAGCAGTCCTGGAAATTAATGAACGCACCTTGTATTTAATCATTAAATTTCTGAAATATGTTCAAAATCAGAACATAAATAATTGCCAAACACAAATGCAAAAATTATGAATTTCTAAAACAACTCTACATAATGAAAACAAACAATTTGTCTTTATTGTGATCAATTCAGAGAATGGATTTAAATTTAGAACCTTAAAATCTTTGTAAAATTTATTCATAAATGTGAAAGGTGTTAATTCCAACTAATATTTCTACTTTAATTGTGAATTTTTATGATTTCACGACAGAAAAATCTGTCTTAAATACGGCTAGTAGTCAGTTTTATATCGAGAATGAACTGTATTGTGTAAGAAAAAATGTTAAATTATATAATACATTAACCAATAAGGTCACTGCTATATAAGAAACCATGATGAAGATAAAATTGTAAAAACCAATCATTTTTCAATTTGATACAAGTTTCCTTGAGAAATTGAATTTGATAGAAAAATGAATAGTGCCATTCATTCCAGATTGGATTTTGAACAATTTAGAGAAAAATGTGTCTAACACACATTGCACCATATTTCCAGGAATTCTGTCGAGTAAACCATTCCTAGGAAATACCTTATATCAGTAGACTTTTGTATTTCCGAACTTTGATTAGATCATTCTTGGCAGTTTCTTGGAATTTGACACGATAAGGAATATATATATATATATTATATAATCTAAAATGCAAATATTTTATTTTTCAAAAACATGTATTTTATTTCCATCATTGACTCTTCTTTTATTTTTGACCATAGAATTAGAATACTTTGAATATTGTTGTAAATATGTATAGTTAACCTACCCTTTTTTTTAATTCACGAATGTAGAATTCATTTTATGAATTCTATATTCAATTAATTCAAGTAATTGAAAATAAAAATTACTTGAAAGGTAAATAACTATCTTTCTTTTTTCACGACTGCACCTTCAATTCTCTATCTTTTTCAACAACAAAACAAAATATGTATAACATATATATAAAATGTGTGTATATATATATAAGATTTAGATTATAAATAAATAAAACGTATTTGATTCAATTAAGAATAAATAATCTTTTCATTGTGGAACTGAACGTCGTTGATGAATTGCGCCCTCTATCAGAATTAATATCAACAAAAAAAGTATAGAGGGTGTTCTATTTTTAAAATAACGATTTTAATGTTTTATTAAAAATAATATATTAATATTTGTACAACTTATTTTTTCTATGTGTAAGCCTTGACGTTCAGCAACAGCCCTGCATCGATGTTTCCAGGGAATAAGGCTTCGTCTTAGAATATTTTGATCAAGACCATCCCAACAATCCTTAACAACTTTCCAGATATCCTCTTAATCTTATGTTTTTTAGATCTAAAAACAGTTTTCAGCAAGCCAAAAACACAAAAATTCATAAGTGCCAAGTCTGGAGATCTTTCAGGGATGTGCTTAAAAGGGACGTACGAAATGCCGGTTTCATCCATCTTTTCGTCCAGGTATTGACGTGTTGAATGTGATGTATGACTCGTTGCTTTATCCTGATGCAGCCACACGGATCTTGAGTCACTTGGATAAAATATTTTTTATTCAATTCAGTTATATATTTCTATTCCAACCTATTTAGTTTCAAATTGTTTGTACTAAATATATAAACTTGACTATATATGCACTGCTCATGGCCCTAGTAAATAATTTTATTAGTGATGATAAAGAAACACCAGTTTTGGAAAATTCAGACAAAAAGCAAACTTGTATACTATGGCTTCGGGTTATGGCCCTCATTATGGTATACATGATGGTACTCTTTAGGTACTTGACTAACATCCTCCCGCAATTTAATGTTATATATGTCGTCTCTACCAGAAAAATATTTGCTAAAACTGAACGGCATTTATTGAGCCGTCTCCCGGGTGAGGCGACCATTATTATTATTATTGATTAATTTCCTCCAGGCAAAATTTCCATCTATATATATATTTCATTAATATAATATAGACTATATATGGACCACAGACACAAACTATCCCATTATTTCAAAAATCTTTAAGATTGGAGGCAGAAGATTGGCACTGGCACCTGATGATAATAATAACAAATATGAAGACCAAAAAGCGGATTTAAATAGGGTCGTAGTTTTGTTTTAAATCGAGAATAGTCAGAGATAGGCTATTTCATTCATGGTGAGATTTGGTGAAGACTCAGAATTGGGGTCAGAACAAAGCTGTCTTTATTTTTATTATTATACCATGGGTGGGATTACACCAGGTCATGAAAGTTGAAAGCAATGTTTTAAACCTTTATGGTGGTTAGTACTGCAGTTGGCTATAAAAAGCTAAAGATACTCACTGTAGCAGTTTTATCTCTGAGAGAGACCGCTCCTGACTTGTAAAGTAAGTTGGCCATATAAAGGTGAAAATCCTATAATGGTATCTTCCATAAACATTATGTTTATTCTATATCCAACTACAATTACCATGATAAAAAATACAGCTATCATTAAGTTAGCGCTCTCTGTGAAGTTTCACCATAAAAACATCATAATAAACCAATTATACTGACATCTATTGATGTCGAAAACACATTGAAAGAAGGGACGATTGCTTCTCGAATAGCTTTTTTATAGGGTCATTTATAGAAAGGGTTTTCACAAGATGAAATATGTTAACCTGACAATAACATAATAGTGTTGGGGAAGTGATTGACCTCTGTATTTATATACATTCTTTTGTAAACAGCCTTCAAAATATATCAATTGTTTATCTTTTTCTTGAAATTGATGTATCACAATGTTATATATTTTCGTCTAATTAGTCCCATTTGTTTCAACTTTTAACCGAAACATGAATAGGAGAGAGAAATTCAATTTGATAGTAATCGAGTAAATGTGATACACAGTAGAACCTTCCATGAAAAACTATAGCTCAAAAACATGAAAAATCCTGGTCTCTCCTGTAGGTAGTTGATCATTGGAGGATGGATGAGATTAGAATAAGCCAATTTTGTTTTTACGAATGTTGCGTAAAGAGTCTTTCAACTAATAAGTCTCTTATGAGGGGTACAATGGATTTGAAACATAGGATCCTAAGAAGGAAGCAAACAAGAAACTGATAGGTTCTACTGGGGAATGTTCAAGTGGAATGAAAGAATTGCTAAAAGATAGCGATATTCTAAATTGATGTCAAGAAAGCAGAAAAGAACACAATCATACGACCTTCTTTTAGGGACAATATTGTTCGAGGAGGCTATATTCCCCTACTGACATTTCAGGACAGTGGAAGAGTTCGGCCAAAATGGGGAAGGCTGGATGATAGAAAATACTACATGGACGATACAGAACTCATTAAAAGCGCGAAATCATAAGGCGAAATATTTCTTTCAAAGTTTTTAAATTATTATTTTGATGAGGTTTCGAGCATTACTTCCCTTCCACAGAAGAAAAATAGAAAAAAAAAACTTTGAAAGAAACCTTTCGCTTTATGAATTTGCGCTTTTTATGAAATTTCTTCAGGCGGTTATATAACTCAAGATACAGGAACTCTTCGGAAAATTCCATGATCGAACATAGCGGCATGTTCCATTTAGGATAGGACATGGAAGCAGAAGAATGGAAGAAGGATCATTCTATAAACATAACTTTTTATTAAGAAAAATCATCTTTCATGATCGCTTGCTCCATATCTCGGATTAAGTATCAACTACGCGTTGATTTTTTAAACATTTTATCCAAGAATATTGGCTAAACACCCTTCATTGATAAATCAGGGGAAGCCAATCAATGTATGTGTTTCAGGCTGTTGACCCTCGTCAGCGTGTTTTTTTAATGTAACTACTTGATCCCATTACAATTTTATTTTGTTATAATTCATAACTTTATATATTTGAAATTTTGGCAATTGCGAGATATATTTATATTGAAAAATGTTTATAAATAACTTACTGCAATAATTTTTAAATCATATTTCAATACAAAGCAATAACCCGCCATCTATATATAGAAAATGAAAACATTAAAACACGAATGTTTCTTTCACACATAAAAGAAAAACTTCTATTATCCTTAATATTATATTTTATTGGGGAAAAATTGCTCCAATGGTCCCCGATTCTTGCAAAAGGCCAACCCCACTAGAAAGTGCAAGTAAACAAACGGGGCTCTGGCACATTTATAAGTGCAAAGTCTAACTGATTTTCACATATGGTAACATGTGGTGCACTTACAGTAAAAGCAGTCTCTGACTTCTACCCACCATGATTATCATGGTCTGTAACACGTGTACTAGGGATAATACAAAAAAAGGGTGAACTTTCGGGTCTTGCACCTTTTCTCAGCCTGTAGTTAATTTCACATCTCATTGTTCCTTTTCTTATGTATACGTCATTATTCCAAATAGAACTGTCATCTAAAAAGCAACACAGTAAAACTTTTTTTTTTGTAGCGGATTGTTTAAACGACAATTAAATCCTGTAAATCAATATTCCTGATTGTGTTATTGTATTTTGAAATCATAAAGATCCTTTTGTGGCTTTCACAATACAATGAATAAATAATCCTGGTAAACCCAGTATAGTTTTTAAATGTATATAATTTCTATTTGAAAATAAGTTTCGGCAAAAAGATACACCGAAGGTTAAGGGTGATAGGGAAACCAACTGTCTAACCCTAAGAAATGTTGAACCAGTTTCTTATACATCACATTATCTCTAATATCCATATTCAAAATTAAGAGATAACCCTGATAAAAAAAACCCAGTATAGTTGTTAAAATGTATATAATTTCTATTTGAAAGTAAGTTTCGGTAAAAAGATATCCCGAAGGTTAAGTGTGATAGGGAAACCAACTGCCTCGGGCTTGTTGATCCAGTTTCTTCTATCAAATTATCTCCATTATCCATCAAGCTCATTTCTTCATAACGGAATTTGGACAATCTTCGAACTCTTCCTGAACTGTCCCCAATATATCAATATTTGAATATTTAGGGACTTCATAAACAAATTTATAACTTTTAGGCATTATATTTTAATATATTTTTATAGCAATTGATTTAAATATTCTGGATATAAATCAAATAATATATTTCTGTGGAGATGTGAATTTCTTTTCATATTTTTAAATGTAATCTCAAACTCTCGGGTATCTCAGTACTTCTACAGGAATACATGAAAAAAACGAATAATAATAAACGCCGTTTATGTAATTAATCTAGTAGAAATTATTAATTCAACGTCTAATGATATTTCCAAGTTGTTGTGATCTACTCAATCGATAGCCATCAGCAACTTTCCGTTGCACGATAAGGAGATGCCTTTTTCATCATTAATGAACCTTATCCCAGTACAATATCACATTTGTACTATTTTTTCACATTGTTTCGCGGTCTTACGCAATTCTGGCCTTAACTACCCTTTTCATGATTTTTAAGGATGACTGGAATGACCAGTTTTTTGGTCGTTGAGGTACAGCTTGCACTACAATGACGAGTACCAACAGCCCGAAACGCGAAAGTAGTTAGCTTTTCTTGATTAATCAAGAATTGGTATCTGGCCTATTCTGGAATAATTAAAAATCAACGAATAGTTGATATTTATTCCGATAGATGGCTCAAGCCATCAGCAACTTTCAGTTGCACGATAAGGAGATGCCCTTTTTCATAATTTACTCTCATATCGTTATTAGAAAGTTCAACAAAATATTACAATGGAATTTCCTAACAGCCGTTTTTATTACAAAACTAAAGCATTAACCCGCAGAATATCAAGCGCCTGCCAGACAAACTATAACTAACATTATTCAAAGATTAAAAGTTTAATCCCAAAATGGTTCTTGAATATAGCTCCCTGAAATATATGTATTGTAAAGGTACTGAAAAAAACATCAAAGCACGAATGTTCCTTTAAAAAAAAAAAAAAAAAAAACTTCTACCCTTCTTACTGCGATGAAAAAATATTGAGAAGGCTTGGCTTATCAGTGGTGAACCCTTCCAGCAATTTCGCCAATTTAATCTATCAGGCCGCTTATACTGTATTGGACGATTCTGTTTCTGTATGCTACACTGAAGGGTGGAATCTCAGAAATGGTTTCAATCAAACTATGGACATAAGCTTCTATATACACTGCGTGACATTGAAAATGGAACACCAAGAAATGGTGGCCAGAAAGTGATGAAACTCGGCAGACAGAGAGAGACAGGGACGAACAATAAGTGATCTTTATTTCAAAATGATAGTCATAATACAGAGCGAGAACGGCGTCGGCTTAGTAGCAAGTAGGACCACCGCGGACGGCGATGCACGCAGCAACACGTCTAGGTAGAGAGTCAATCAGAGTACGGATGGCGTCCTGAGGGATGGCTCTCCATTCCCTCTCGACCATTTGCCACAGTTCGTCTTCTGAACGCGGCTGTGGCAAGGCATGCAAACGGCGTCCAATGATGTCCCAGACGTGCTCGATTGGTGAGAGATCAGGAGAGTACGGTGGCCAGGGAAGCATCTGTACATCTTGCAGAGCTTGTTGGCTAATGCGAGCAGTGTGCGGTCGGGCGTTATCCTGCTGATAAAGGGCATTGGGTACCCCCTGAAGGTAGGGGAGTGTCACCGGTCGCAGCACATCATCAACGTATCGTTGGGCCGTCATAGTGCCCTGAATACGAAGTAAAGGTGACCTGGAATCATACGCGATTGCGCCCCAAACCATGATTCCACGTTGTCGCACGGTGGGGCGTTCCACAATTGCTGCCGGATTGGACCATTCTCCACGTCGACGCCACACGCGTACACGGCGACTATCACTGGACAAGCAGAAACGCGACTCATCTGAGAACACGACCCTGTGCCATTCCGTCATCCACGTCGATCTAGCCCGGCAACATTCCAAACGTTGGCGCCTATTCGGTGGGGTCAATGGCAGTCTTCTTAGCGGACGGCATGAGTGCAAGCCATTAGCAACCAATCGACGGGAAATGGTTCTGGTCGAGATGGAATGATCTAGGGTGTCTTGCACATGTTGCAGGATGGCGGTACAAGTGGCTTGTGGGGCCGCCACTGCTTGTCGAAGGATACGCCGATCCACACGTGCTGACGTCACTCTGGTTGCACCGACATTCCTATAAATTGCCACATTTCCTTGTTCCAACCATCTTCTCCACAGTCGGTGCACCGTGGACGCACCAAGGTGTGTATCAGCTGCGATTTGATGTATGGACCAACCTGCCCTTTTCAGTCCGATCACCATGCCCCTCGTAAAAGCGTCTGTCTGCTTGAACTGCCTCCGTTTACGATGACCTGGCATTCTCTGTTATTACACGTGTCTTTTGACACAAGAACAAAATTTCTACAATGATTTTCCTTGGAGAAATAACGACACGAATACTGTCCTTTCTGCAATTCCCTTCCCTTATATCTTACTCCATGTGCGCACGAGAGCTGCGCATTTTACATCATTTGCATAACTCGGTTAGGCGCGTCTACCCTGAAATTTGCATAATTTTCTGGCCACTATTTCTTGGTGTTCCATTTTCAATGTCACGCAGTGTATAAGTTGAGGGAGGATGGCTTTCTTGCATCAAAAGAAGCGAATCTACCTTTTAAAATACATTACAACAACATATGCATTTGCATATAATCACAAATAGAATGATAAAAATAAAAATAGGTTTAGCATCACCAAAAGTAATAATAACCAAACGAGTTCTGATACTTTGCAAGTGCATAGAAAACGACGGTAGACATGTGTAACTGTACTTACAGATTAAAAGTAAAATAGCTCGTAAATTCTATATTTACCCCTATTACCATGTTTTGTTTCATATGTAAATAATACATTTTATTTCTCGCTTCAATATTTAATATATCATTTTATAAGATTGTCTCAAAATTTCGTAAACACTTGCAAAATATAAATCATAATATGTTTACGAACTTTTGAGACAACCTTGTATTTCTGAAACTTGGCCCACCTGCTGATTGGCCACTCTTGATATAGAACATCAGAGATTAAATTATTCTTCTATAAGAATTCTGCTATAATTTTGCCAAGGTTACCATTATTACCAAGGTTGTCCCATAAGTTCGTAAACACTTGAAAAAAATGAATCATAATATGTTTACGAACTTTTGGGACAACCTTGTAATTCTGAAACTTACAGAATATTGGATTTACAAAGAGTTTAACAAATACACTAAATAACGTCGGTTTCTCATGGCTTATTGGATGTTCGGATCACAATATATTGCAAAGTTATATTCCTTTGATCATTAGGACAATGTCAGATAAATCGAAACAAGAAGACCAATCAAGAATAAGAAATTCAAAAATTTATTCACATTATAAAAATTTCCATACGTCAATAGAAACAGAATGCTACCTAACCGATGATTTCCTTTTACCAGTCAAACGTTGTATAGCTCAATCGAAATACTATTTAAAGTCTTAAAAAAACACGTTCTGACATTTGAGGCCAAAAACTTAATATGTACACTGTGGGACAGGGAAATTACTGAAGAACTCCCCCATTACCCGCTTAATTGTACAGCCCTTGATTCAGAGAGGAAGGCCCTATATTAACAAATTAAATATACGTATTGCTTTCAAAAACATCAGCAAACAAATCTAAGATAATAGCTTACTATAATTTTTTTAGATCATCATTATGTAAGGACCAGTCAACAAGTGAATGACTTTGAGACGAAGAGTAAAGCCAGTTCAATTTCTATGTAAATAACATAAGATGATTATCACCTTACCCAATTGGGAGAATCTGTATGGGGCGAGTTCCTAATAAAGGCTTTTGTGTGTGTGTGTGTGTGTAATTCTGAAACTTGGCCCACCTGCTGATTGGCCACTCTTGATATAGAACATCAGAGATTAAATCATTCTTTTATAAGAATTCTGTTATAATTATGCCAAGGTTACCAATATTACCAAGATTGTCTCATAAGTTCGTAAACACTTGAAAAATATAAATCATAATATGTTTACGAATTTTGGGACAACCTTGTAATTCTGAAACTTGGCCCACATGCCAAATATGCCCAGGGTATGCCAAATATGTCCTAGAGGACATGGCATCTGCCCGGTAAGCGGAATACTGTGGGTTAGTTTCCCATCTCTGACCACTTTATTTTTCCGTTTATCATTATTCTTCGTAATTCATCCTTTCATACTTCATCCCTAAGGATAGAAATAGTCGTTATTTCTCCTTAAACTAAATTTTGATTTTTCGTTCAAAAGAAACATCTGCGGTAAAATTGTCAAACGTCGTTCTACAACATTATATTTTATAAAGGTGGATGACTCATGGTATTTACGAAGATAAAACATTGTATAAGAACAATCGACAAAGTGGTATATCTATCTAGAGAACTCCCACCACAGACAGTCAGATCGTGGAACGCTCCTAGTTTGCAGAAAGAATTGTTCATGTCACCACATATAAGGTTTATATTCTTGTAGACTCCTCTTATTTATTATTTCAGCCATGAGAAAGTCATTTGTTCCAAAATAAGATCATAAAAGGTTCGTTTGACATTTGAACAGAGAGGTAGGAACGGAAAATCACCCCAGACAGCGCGGATAAATTCATCAAGTTGCAAATATTGTCCCACAAATCCTGGCGTGCTCGCGTGTCTGCCTTGACCGTACAGGAAATCCCCGGGAGTTTAACCCAGAACTCTTCGATCTCTCTGTCTGGGCAAGGTCAGGTTCACTCTAGGCCTGTCAGAATATATACTGTCTGTATATTGCTTAGTGTCGCAAAATGTTGATGGTCCTGAATTGCCCTCGGTTAAGACCTAGCGTCGACTCCCTCAAGCCTCCCGATTCATACAAAAGTTCAACTCTATTAAGAGGGAGAATTCGAAACTATTATAGACACGTATAATTCTTTTAAAAATTAAACAATTTTCTACTGATCTTATTCAAATGAAAAATCATATTGTATCATTGCAGCAATAATTAATCTCGCTTAATTGTTTCAATGCTTGCATACAGATGGAGCGCTACTGCCTTTAAATACTATGTTTTTTTTACCATTTTATGTTTGAAATTAAAACAGCCACCTGTACTTTTAATTTCAAATATTTCTACATTACTTAACGTAGGGGATAAAATAACGGAGGCAACTAGCTCTCAACAACAGTAAACATTCTTTTAACGATTCTACTCATTTAATCTCCATTTCTTAGTGTTATATTTGGGCATCTGTTCTCTTCCGCTAGCGCTCTCACCCATCATTTGTGACATGTGCACTATTTTCAGAAAAGTTTCCACCTATCAAAAACCTTATGTATTATTAGAGGGATCATAAAAATGGGCGAGAAGTCACGTACTTGAGGTTCATTTCCATTCTTATACGGACCAAGCCTAGTTTATCGTCGCTAAAGTAAAATCTTTTGAAAGCTAATACCACATAGCCCCGTAGTTACCCAGTACACAATCTGTGTTGTTATACAAAGTGTTGAAAT
Organism: Cordylochernes scorpioides; assembly: GCA_030710605.1. Lineage (NCBI taxonomy): Eukaryota > Metazoa > Arthropoda > Arachnida > Pseudoscorpiones > Chernetidae > Cordylochernes > Cordylochernes scorpioides. The sequence goes on along the minus strand of CP092865.1, from coordinate 28,561,100 downwards.
ACAAAGTGCAACACTCAGAAGCAACTGGCGGAATATCATTAAACCTAGCACAGACTATCACATAGACCAATTGATAAAAAATAATTAAAATATCGTCAATTTATGACCTTTTGCATTATGCAGCCAGAAGACGTATTTTGAGTCAAATTTCATATATTTTCTCCAACTACTTTTGGAGTTAACACTTTCTACTCCTACTATATATAGTGTATAATAAGCAATAATATTGATGTAGCAATGTTCACTTACACGACGTTAAATAAAAGTTCGACATTTGATCTCCGAGTAAAACATGCCTTAAAGACGTATGTTGTTAGCTTTTCTTGATTCAGCTAAAATCTATTTCATACAAGTTCTTTTTCCAAAAAAAAAAAAAAAAGAGTTTTAGTTTATATTTATTTCGATAGATGGCATTAGCCGTTTTACTTTAGCGACGATATCAATTCCAGAGAAAATAAATGCAAAAAGTCGTCTTAGCAACTTTATATATATCTTAACTAGATTACTAACGCATCAAAAATTACATATATCGAGTTCTAAAAATTTAAAGTAAACTTTGCGAAATATTCGAATATTTATCATTGGAGACACGATATATTCAGTGCATTGAATATTGATAAGTTGGGAGGAGGTATGAATATTTGATGAAGGGCAGATATGTATATATATTGGAAGGTATAATTACATATCATGCACGCATACCGGTGTCTGCCTTCACACACCCCATAGGCAGATAAATATTGCAATTAAAATATGATTTTAACTTTGAAATTTTATATAACATACCTCTATGTTCAATTAAAAAGGCATATATTGGATCAAAATATCATTTATTTTACCAATATTTCAGTTAGCTGAACGCCAACCTTTATCAAGGTGTTATAACATATTTAATGTGTGTCAACAAAAAACTCAGCGCCACATGTGCCAATGTTGTTGACACACATTAAATATGTTATAACACCTTGATGAAGGTTGGCGTTCAGCCAACTGAAATATTGGTAAAATAAATGATATTGTGATCCAATATATGTCTTTTTAACTAAAGATTTACTTATGGATTGCTCTATTTTCAAAATACCTCTATGTATTGACCTTTTACTTCACTGTTTATCATGTTTAAGTGTTTTTCACACATTGACTCAAAATTCCTTCTTATTGATTCACCATAAAGTCTATATCACCAGTTTGGTAGGTCGCTGAGTATAGCCTTTCACTATGTTTGCCAGAAAGACGTATGTTGTTAGCTTTTCTTGATTCAGCTGAAAATCTATTTTGTACAAGTTATTCTTCCAAAAAAAATAGTTTTAGTTTATATATATTCCGATAGATGGCATTAGCCGTGTTTTAATACCCTGATGCATAATCATTTTATGATAATTTGACGACTCTAATGTTATTTTACGTTTCCATTTTATCTATCCTTCCACCATTGATAAAATGATCATCCTAATAGATTCCTTCAATCCAGTAGGAACTGCAGAAAATTATTGAAAGTAGCAAATGACCCAGCTTTGCTTGGGTTCTTATCGAGTAAATGCGCATATTTTCTATATATTATCTAGTTGCATATATATTTTCGCCACCTAATAGCTCCAAGTGTTATGCCATCTTTCTTAGATTTAGATTAAGAGGCGTCTATATACGAAAGTTCAGCTGCTGTGTTCGTCTATAAGGAAATAATTGGCGCTCACAGAACGTTATGTCCTTGATTACAATATATAATGTTTCATTCTAAACGAATATCATTATAATTTGTTATTTATTTAATGGTTATATGAAGAGTTTATCTTTTAGAAGCGAATGTATTTCGTTGGATGAGAGAGAAGAAGCCACTCTGTCCAAAACTGTCTATACTGCTATGGAGAAACTGATAGAAGAATAGTAGGAAGCTGGTTTATGTGGGAAAAACTGCGTTTAATAGGTTTTTCTATGACATGCTTATTCTTTGGAATAGTTTAAAGAGAGCTTTCTCAATAGATAGTTTTGTCTTATAGAGGTTTTCTTGTATTTCGCTATAGAGAGTTTTCCATAACTAGCGAAATCGCTGGAAGAATTTACCACTGAGGAACCAGACCCTCATTGAAGTAAAGACAGTATATAGTGGTTTTATCTATATAAATTAGCACCAAATTTTTCGTATTTTCTTACTAAAAATAAGTTTTTCAACAAGTTCAGACCATCCACAGTAGCGTTTTTCATCTTTTTTGGCCGTTAAAACAGTAAAATTTGTGACAAATTTGAACGTAGACAGAGGTCTGAATATTCCACGGAGCAGGAAGATCTATCCTGTCCAATGGAGTGAACAGGGCTATATTTGTCAACTCCCCACGCACCTACCGCCCACCATCAATCCAATAGCCACCACACCACGTCTATCTGCATCAATTCTACATCTCTATTCTTTACACAATACTGACTATTTATGGAAGCCTCACCCCTTGAAAATGTCATCCACAGCGTAAAATGTCACCCTGTCTAATATTATTGATATGATATATTGCGGATAGCATATGAAATGTGTATTCTATTTATCACTACCTATTTGGGAAATAACTAAATTTCCTTTCAAAAATATTTTAAAATAATCGTATATAAGGAATACTTTTAATGTCCTCTCGGAAAATAAATTAAAGTGAATACATACAGAAACTATATATGTCAGTGTCTCCTTAACCATCCATAGACCGGAAGTATTCCTGTCCTCAGAGCTACTTTCTCTTTTGATGGCATAGTGAGGTCTTTTCCTCAAATTCTCCATGAATTCTATTCTCGACTCTCCTCTTCCTGGTCTTCATTCCAAACAATCCTCCAGAAATACCTTCTTAGTAAATCTTCATTGCCCATTTAACGAAATGTGTTTTAATATACACATTATATGGTATATATGATGATAATGATTTTAAAAAAGGCCTACTATAATCTTTTGAATAATCATTAAAATATGTTAGAGTGCTATCTATTGGAATTTATATCAACTACACGTTGATTTAATATTATTCCTGACTATAGGCCGAAAATATCTTTGATTCATCAAGCTAGTTTCGTTCAAGCTGTTGATTCATTTCAGCGCGATGTCGACGTTCCTTAACGACTCACCAATGGTGGAGAAAAGTTTCTTCATGAAAACAAGAAAAGTGAATTTAAAGCAAATATGTTCGAGTGGTAAACATCAATGTATATATCATTACATCTAAAAAGATCATGTGAGTGGTTAGGAAATAACTATTTTGTTTTTTATATTAACACCTGACCTTTTTTATTTTTCAATTTCAGCGTATTTACACAAGTTTGGCTTTAAATACCTATTTTTCGATTTCTCAGGAAGGATCTAGGACCAGATATTTTTGGTTGTAGAGGTACAGTCTGTACCACACGCTAACGAGGGCTAAAATCAAATATATAGGGTGTTTACAGTTATTGTGTAGAGTGCTTTCTCCTGTAGAAGGGCTTTCTTGACGACCGAAAGTTAGATATTAATGTCTTAAAATGTTTTTTAAAAACTTATCACCGGAAGTCTGATATTTTAACCTTGATATTGAAACAAGGGATTACTTTGTTGAAATATGTATTTTTAATTAAAAAGGCATATATTGGATAAAAATATTATTTATTTTACCAATATTTCAGTTGGCTGAACGCCAACCTTTATCAAGGTGTTATAACATATTTAATGTGTGTCAACAACATTAAATATGTTATAACACCCTGATAAAGGTTGGCGTTCAGCCAACTGAAATATTTCTTGAAAATGAAGATACTTCGGCCAGTAAATCTTTTTATTAGAGGTAATAAAATATTCACTGGCCGAAGTATCTTCATTTTCAAGAAATATGAATGCCGGCCAGGCAGCCTCAATATTTACGATAACTGAAATATTGGTAAAATAATTGATATTTTGATCTGCCTTTTTAATTAAAGATTTATTTATGGATTGCTCTATTTTCAAAATTAAATATGTATGCATGCTCAAATAATTTTAAAACTATGTTTCAACTACTCTAACACAATGCACATTTCAATACTAATTATAAATCAAACACACATACAGCTTTATTAAGAGTACTGGTCTTATACAGATTCACCACACGAAGGAAGCATAGATGGAGCTCCTATACTCCAGATAGCGCAAAGCCCAACAACAGCCTCCAGATCCGACGCATGTCCAGTGGCCATAGATTCCACCGTGCATACATCAAGGTTAGCGTATCACTGAAAAGACAAGTATGGAATCAACCGCGTTCTAGTCTTCGCTTTCCTCATCCAAATGGACCACGACATTCGGCGATTCTATTAATCTCCTCCGAACGGTGACTGCGGCCGTGTAGAATTTATATAAACCAAAGACATTGATTAAGCATCATTGCATTCATACTAATTATAAATAAAGACTTACTCTTTTAAAAAATTAACAATCTAAATAAGTTTTAGTATAATAATGAAGCATTAAATTTAGGGTGAGAATATATTATTTACCTCTAAACAATAAAAAATATACCTTATATTAAATTATAGAGAGAAAGAGAATATTTATTAAACAATTAGAACGTATTCTTATTAAAAAATAGCAATTTCTAAAATAAAGATAGAATTGAGAACTTAATATACATAGATGATTTATGGCTTTCCAAACAGTAATTATCCATTTAGAAATAATAAAGAGCTACAAAGTGAAGAAGAATTAGACGCCTCAATGGTATTCTCAAGTTCAAACAAAAAACAAGAAATATATTTTAAAAAACAATTTCACAGAGATTAAATAAGGCCATCTATCATTGAATTAAGTAACTAAGAAAGAGTGAAATATCAATTGTCGAATTTTATTATTTATCTCTCGTTCTTTTCGATAGGTCTATTGAGATGTTGTGCACCAAAATTGAGCCTATTGTTTGAGCATTTTGTAGTTAACCAGAATAGACAGTTCAAATTAAATCATTAGAATTGTATATTTATATATTTTTTCGCGTATATGAGCCTTCAAAACACCTACAACCTCCGCCAATAGATGGCGTTTTCGCCTATTTCTGGTCTGGAAATAATGTAAGAATCATCGACTGCTGTGTTCCTGTTTCCTGGGGCAAATGTTTGTAAATACACGTTTATATTGGCTCTAGGAGGTAACGTAATGTAAATACCCGTTAATTGTTATTCTAGTTATATGTGATGTGTAGTAGAAATGACAATAAAAAAAGAGGAGGAGTGTTAGAAGTCTTGTTGCCGGTTGCTGTTGTTACTCTCGCCAACACGACAGTCGCTACTCTTCTGGTAAGTCTCTCGTGTCCCCCCACCAGTGGTAAGGCCGAGAGATACTGCCAGAGGAAAGAAGATTCACTTGAATGGTGGTTCTCGGAGGTCTGCAGGGTAGAGCTGCAGAGGGAAAGCAACGGGAGCCTAGCTAAGTGAACCACGACGGAGGAAGCGACGTAGTCGCGAAGAACTGGAGGGATCAGCGCGCGACAATATGTTGTAATGTGTTTTATCCTGTTGGATGACTGTAGTGTGGTATGTTGGTTAGAAGCAGTCGTGGTGGTTGAGTGATGGGTGGTAAGGACACACAGGATCCAGAGGCCCCGTGAGGAAATAGATCGAGGAGGGGAAATAGAAGGTCCGAGAACAACTGGTGTCGAGACCACCTCAGTGAGAACTGTCCCGTGATATCACATCCAGCCGCTTTTAAACCGATTTAAGTAAGGTGAATCCCCTAGGGGAGAATGAAGACTTGACACTAGTTTACCAAGGGAATTGTTTTTCAATCCGGCTATCTTCCCTTGTACTCCCACACAGGCCATTTTATTTATATATTTCCGAATATTATGACATATATATAATTAAAAAGTCATATATTGGATCAAAAAATAATTTAATTACCAATATTGCAGTTTAGCTAAACGACAACCTTTTTCAAGGTATTACAACAGCCAACTGAAATATTGGTAAATAAATTATTTTTGAACCAATATATGCTTTTTTCAATTAAAGATATAATTATGTATTGCTCTATTTTCTCAAAAAAAAAAAATAGAGAGATTAAAAAAATCAAAAATAATTATAACACTTCTCATTATTATCCCTAGTACACGTGGTACAGGCCATGATAATATAGTGGGAAGTTAGCGACTGCTTTTACTGTAAGTGCACCACATGTCTACACATTTGAAAAGCAATTCGACTTTTGCACTTAACAAATGTCCCTGAGCCCCGTTTGGTTACTTGCACTCGCTGTTGGGGTTGGACTTTATCAAGAATTGGGGAACATTGGGGCATTTTTAAAAATGTATTATAACACTATACTTATATACTGAATTTTATATAGCTATTATATTATAAATTATTTTTATTTATTAAATGAATTTTTGCGGTTTCCCCTGAGGTTTATCTAGCTTTTTTTCAATACAAACATATTTGACCAACTATATAATAGATAAGAAGGATATCGATATGATAAAAAGGAAATCAGTTATATTAATGCATTTTTTTAAAGTGAGAGATTCTTCTTTAGCGTTGAAGTAGCAAGGTGCATCAGCGTCCTTCTGATAGAGAACCAATGGAAAGACAACAGATCTTTCTTTTACCATCCTACCCGAAAAACAAACTCCGCCTTTGCCGGTCCCAATCCCGGATGAAAAAAGAGGAGGAGCAGTAATAAGCTTGCTAAAAAATCTGGGCTCAGCTGGCCCGGATGATAATACCTTGTAAGGGCTCTCAATCAAGGGATACAGGATGAGCAACGTTTGTACTCCATGTTAGGAGCGGCTGTACATGGCGTCTGTTCTTCATGTCAGAGGCGGTTAATCCTATTGGAGCTAAGTCGGCCTGCTACTGAGTAGTGCTCCCAGTCTTAATGAAAAAGCAGACGTATTCAAATATAATAGGTATTATCATTTAAATTGCCATCTATCGATATTTTTTTCAATTTTTATTTTTTAGGAATATATTTCTTATATTATATATTTTTTCAGATATTATCTCTACAGACATCACTGAAATGATATAAATTATTGAATAAAAGGGCTCAGTGGTGAACCTTCTCAGCGGTTTTGCCAAATTAATTTCTAAATCGCTTTACTATGTATATACATTAGCAATAACTTATCCTGAAACATTGTACCTTTGAACATATTGGGAAAGTTTTCCGAAAGCTTCTCTCAAATTTTTACGTCGTACCCAGACGCTGTTCTTGTTCTTTGTCTAATCAGGATGACACAAATATACACGCGTGATTTCGAAGGGATGCAGAAAAAGTTATCGCTTTATTATACGTTGCACTAAACAGAAGGAATACAACAGTGGGACTTGCCTTCGACCTCCCAGTCAGAAGAATCCTTGGCGCCGTGGATGTCATTCTTGTGAAACGTTCCGCTCTACACTGTACATGTCTAGCTTGGACTACACCGTCTTGTAGGCTGCTCCGATGTCAGGCTCTCCTGGCACCGTCTTACAGGATCATCCACACGCCCGTAGTCCCAATTCGCGACGTCTTCTCCTTGCCGCAGATGTGACCAGACTCTGTCCTCCCCCACACAGGAATGCTGTTTTTGACGCCTGCCCACCCTGACAACACATGGCCATTCCCCACTCATCTTCCCCCAGCTTTACTCTGAAATATTAGCCTTGTCATCCATTTTACACAATATAAATAAATAGCTCTATATAAACAATTCTTCATTTTAACGTGATCCTAAATATCTATTATATGTGGAGTTTGATAGCAACGCGAACAATCTTTACTTAAATCCTTGACGGAGATCTAAGAGGAAGGATATTACTTCACTGAGGAAGGGAAAAAGTCAATATGAGGGGATTTGAACCAAGGTCAATTGCCCAGACAACCATCAAAGAGGTTGACAACGCCCCAATTTAAACTAATGAGGTTATTCACCTTCCAATCTCGTTAAACAAAAGTTTATTTCCTTGACCCATTTATAGAATTTTCTATTTTAATATTAATTTTTGCAGGTGTGAAATTACGAATTTTAAATTAATTCAACTATTTTAATGACTAATTAAAGAGTACAAATATTTTTAACGAGCTTAAAATTGTACATTAAACTAAATTCGATATTTTCTTCATAAAAAAAAATGCATAATAAACATCACACATCTAATAGGGGGTCGGTAGAAGGATGGTCTAAACCGTTGGTTTTCGACCGCTACGAATTGGGATCGAAACCCGCATTGGACGTTTTTTTTTTTTTTTTCTAATTAAAAAAAGAATGCTACAATGGTTCCCAATTCTTGTAAAAATTCAAACTCCATCATCGAGTGCAAGTAGCCAAACGGGGCTTTGGCACATTTGTAAGTGCAGAATCGAGCTATTTTTCATATGCCTAAATGAAGTTGCCAACTTCTACCCATCATGATTATCATGGCCTGTACCACTTGTACTAGGGATAATAATCTAATGATCATGCAGCTGTATGTTGTAATGATGGTTAGCGGCATCTATCCTAATAAATGTCTACAAAACGGTTCTACATTGTCGATATAAATGATAGCTGATTACATTTCCCACACATCAGGAGAATCCACCACATTTCTAGGAATTGGCTCTCGTCAGACTCTACCTCAGCCAATTATAAAAATAGCAGATGTCTTTTTCTACGCTGATCTGCGTGATTAGGATATTTGTGTCCTGTGATGTCAGCCATTCGAATTTTTCTACGTGACAATTTAATAAAAAGAGGTAATAAAAAGATTTACTGGCCGAAGTATCTTTAATTTGAATAACTATGAATGCCGGCCAGGCAACCTCTATTTTTATGATTTATATCTATGTATTATATATTTGTTGTTTATAAGAATTCAACATATAATATTATATAATCTAAAAACTCAAATATTTCTATATTTTAAAAAATATACCTTCTATTTTTGTTCATTGATATTTCTACTTTTTGGTTATCGTCGTTTTTAGAATAACTTTCAGTTTTGTTGTAAATATGCGTAGTTAACATATCTATCTTTTTGAATCACTAATATAGAATTAACTTTATAAATTCTATATATTGTGAAAATAACTAATGTGTAATATTTCCTCAAGTAATTGAAAATAAAAGCTACTTGATGGTAAATAATTACTTTTTTATCACGACTGCACCTTCAACCCTTTATCTTATTGATCCATTGTCTTATCAACCCTTTATCTAACAACAAACAAAATATTCATAACATATATATTTTACTATTATATTCGATAATAAAGACAAAGAGACAAAAAGCATTGGATAGTCACATGTGTTCCCAAATTAGCCCAGTATAAATGGTCATGTTTAGAAGATGCGACGACAAATTTAATTGATGCGAATCGATGCCAAAAGATTGGTCTAGCTCTTCAATCAGGTTCCCCTCAAGTCGGTCGATCCATCCAACATTCAGTTGGTCCATCCATCGAGGATTCTCACAGTGGGAAAAGCGAAGGTTTTTCTATTTGCCTTCCGTATCCATAAGCCGTTGACCTAGGAGTAGGTTCATCCACCTATAGAATCCCTTTCTAACATCAAAGTGAGTTTCTTCCTTAATATCAGTATAGCGAGCGGCCTCTCCTGGCTTAGCAGCTTTAGGGTGTTACTCCAACCAGCCTCACGTTGGAGGCGCCAAATAGGGGGAGGGGTCATCCTTCCCAAAACATGAAAACTTATAATAAGGCATTTCCCGCACTCCTCCATTGATTTTAGATGGCACGTTTACATATATGTAATAAAAACTTCGCATTTTTTATCATCTATACCGAACGAGCCTATTTAAAAATATTTTTTTAGAGCTAGAAAAATGTCTTTATTGATTCCTTTCTTTCTTCTTGATTTTTTTTAGATAAATATCATTTTTCTTCGAAATTATTAAAAGCTGATTATTTCTTTCCTCCTCCTTCCCTGTCC
>CP092865.1:28533119-28544263 GCA_030710605.1 Cordylochernes scorpioides | reverse complement strand
AGCTTAAAATTGTACATTAAACTAAATTCGATATTTTCTTCATTTAAAAAAAATTCATAATAAACATCACACATCTAATAGGGGGTCTGTAGAATGGTTTTCGACTTGGGATCGAAACCCGCATTGGACTTTTTTTTTCTAATTAAAAAAAGAATGCTCCAATGGCTCCCAATTCTTGTAAAAATTCAAACTCCATCATCGAGTGCAAATAGCCAAACGGGGCTCTGGCACATTTGTAAGTGCAGAGTCGAACTATTTTTCATATGCCTAAAAGCAGTCGCCAACTTCTACCCATCAGGATTATCATGGTCTGTGCCACTTGTACTAGGGATAATAATCTTATGATCATGCAGCTGTATGTTATAATGATGGTTAGCGACATCTATCCTAATAAATGTCTACAAAACGGTTCTACATTGTCGATATAAATGATAGCTGATTACATTTCCCACACATCAGGAAAAAACACCACATTTTTAGGAATTGGCTCTCGTCAGACTCTACCTCAGCCAATTATAAAAATAGCAGATGTCTTTTTCAACGCTGATCTGCGTGATTAGGATATTTGTGTCTTGTGATGTCAGCCTTTCGAATTTTTCTACGTGACAATTTAATAAAAAGATTTACTGGCCGAAGTATCTTTAATTGGGGGGGTCGGTGGAAGGCTGGGTAAACCGTTTGGTTTTCGACCACTAGGACCCGGGTTCGATTCCCGCATTGGGCACTTTTTTCTGTTTAAAAAAAAAAAAAATGCTCCAATGGCCCCCGATTCTTGCAAAAGTTCAACCCCACCAGCGAGTGCAAGTAACCAAACGGGATTTGTAAGTGCAAAGTCGAACTGCTTTTCACATGTGTAGACATGTGGTGCGCTTACAGTAAAAGCAGTCGCTAACCACCCACCATGATTATCATGGCCTGTACCACGTGTACTAGGATAAGCAAAAAAAAAAAAAAAGTATCTTTAATTTGAAGAACTATGAATGCCGACCAGGCAGCCTCTATCTTTATTATTTATATCTATGTATTATATATTTTTTGTTCATAAGAATCCAACATATAGATATATATTATATAATCTAAAAACTCAAATATTTCTATATTTTAAAAAATATACCTTCTATTTTTGTTCATTGATATTTCTACTTTTGTAATCTCATCGTTTTTAGAATAACTTTCAGTTTTGTTGTGAATATGCGAGGTTAACATATCTATCATTTTGAATCACTAATATAGGATTAACTTTATAAATTCTATATATTGTGAAAATAACTAATGTGTAATATTTCCTCAAGTAATTGAAAATAGAAGCTACTTGATGATAAATATTTTTTTTTTATCACGACTGCACCTTCAACCCTTTATCTTATCGATCCTTTGTCTTGTGAACCCTTTATCTAACAACAAACAAATTATTCATAGCATATATATTGTACTATTATATTCGATAATAAAGACAAGGGACAAAAAGCATTGGATAGTCACATGTGTTCCCAAATTAGCCCAGTATAAATGGCCATGTATAGAAGATGCGACGACAAATTTAATTGATGCGAAACGATGCCAAAAGAATGGTCTAGCTCTTCAATCAGGTTCCCCCCAAGTCGGTCGATCCATCCAACATCCAGTTGGTCCATCCATCGAGGATTCTCACAGTGGGAAAAGCGAAGGTTTTTCTATTTGCCTTCCGTATCCATAAGCCGTTGACCTAAGAGTAGGTTTATTCACCTCTAGAATCCCTTTCTAACCTCAAAGTGAGTTTCTTCCTTAGTATTAGGATGGCGAGCGGCCTCTCCTGGCTTAGCAGCTTTAGGGTGTTGCTCCAACCAGCCCCACGTTGAATACACCAAATAGGGGGAGGGGGTTATCCTTTCCTAAAATATGAAAAGTTATAATAAGGCATTTCCCGCACTCCTCCATTGATTTTAGATGGCACGTTTACATATATGCATTCTTATATCATCTATACCGAACGAGCATATTTAAATTTTTTTTTTTTTTGAGCTAGAAAAATGTCTTTATTGATTCTTTTCTTTCTTCTTGATTTTTTTTAGATAAATATCATTTTTCTTCCAAATAAGCTGATTATTTCTTTCCTCTTCCTTCCCTGTCCTTCGACATCCTCTTCATCTCCTCGTGTCGTCCAGTCCATTGTTTTAGATCGTCTGTGTATCCCTGTCGTCTCCTTCCCCTCGATCTCTTCCCCGAGAAAATATTTCTTTATAATAGTACATTTGAATAATTGTGTTGTTAATGCGTGTGCATTTTATAACGGAGACCATTGGTTTATATAGCCCCATATATATATAGCAACATTTGCAATCTGTCTAAACTTGGCGAGGCCTGTGAACGCTTCTGTTTATTTGGACAGGCGGCTGTAAAAAAACCAAGAGGCCAAATGGGAACTACTTGGTTATTTTGATTGCTACTTAAAATAAGGTCTTTTTTAAAAAGAAACCTAATACTTCAGAAAAATAGTACAAAGGTTGTACTGGGATCAGGTAGATGAATTAAGAGAAATAGTATTTAACCATTGTATCTTGTATTATGGTTTTTCATTTGTGCATAGAAAAGAATTTAGTCAAGTTTTTGAGTTATTAATCCTTTATAAGACTAAAAACAACTCTGAGGATATAAGACAAGCAGTTAAAAATATTCTATTACTTTGCATATATAATATAGTTATTTCATATGATGTGTATGTCTGGTTTCTTATGTACATAAAGTTATTAGTATGGATGTAAATTAACACATAGCAATGGATAGTATGGATGTAATAGTCCAAACAATTGGCCTATGTTTTCTCAGCTGTTAAAACTTTGTAGAATAGTGACTACTCGAATAATGAGGGTCATTGATGGAAAATTTGATCTACCGGTAGACTTGTCCCTTACTTTATCAAACAGGAGTTATGGGGGCTATTAGATCATCTAGGTTCATGCAAATTACTCAACGAAAATACAAATGTAGACAGTTGACCATTTAAACAATTTTATTGAATCTTCCAATCAATTATCACAGAAATATATTAAGATAAAGGATAATATATAATAAAGGAGTAAATAACGTGTAGATTAAATGTAGGAAAATAACCATATTGTCGCGTTGAAAAATAAACGCGAGGAGAGGTAAACACGAACGGACTTTGAAATTTTATTTTAGCGCATTTATATAGTAATGTCATAATTCAAAACTATGTAAATCGATACAATCAGATTTATGTAAATAAATTAACTACGTTACAATACAGTTGTATATGTACACATTTCTTCAGCAAGGAAGACTTCCCCACCTTGAGAGAGTCCTCCTCCAGACAAGCTCTTCTTGAACACTCCTCAGTTCCACGCCGAGGGAGTACTTACACACATGTGTATAGATGTGTGTTTTGGCAGACGCCAGACGAAATATAAATGTAAATATTTGTTGTTTTTATTATTGAAAAGAAGACTGTTCTTTTTCCACTTTAAATATGAATATATACTTAAAGATATTCCATATATGCTCTTTCATTTTACTATTAAAAAAAAAAACATTAGAATATAAAACTCCAAATTAAACCTTGTCTAAAGACCAATAGTGTAGATTCCCTCCAAGTCCAAAGCATTTTCAAATTTGAGCATATAATCTCTTAGAATAAGCAGTATAGCCTTGTACACTAACGGCAAACCTTTCTCTTTTATTTTTTAAAAAATATTATCCCTAGTACACGTGGTACAGGCCATGATAATCATGGTGGGTAGAAGTTGGCGATTGCTTTTACTGTAAGTACACCACATATCTACACATGTTAAAAGCATTTCGACTTTTCAACTTTCAATTCAACTTTCAACAACAACTTACTTGCACACACTGGTAGAGTTGCACTTTTGCAAGAATCGGGGCCGTTGTAGCATTTTCAGAAAAATAGCCCAATACAGGATTCGATCCCAGGTCGTAGCGGTCGAAAACCAACGGTTTAGACCACCCTTCCACCCACCGCCTTAAAAAAAAAAAGAGAACCCACGTCGGGAATCGAACCCGGGCCTCCGGGGTGAGAGCCAGGTATCTTAGCCACTACACCACGAGTAACTTTCTCTCTTTTAATAAATAATATCAAACGATATACGACGATATATATCAAACGATATATCAAACATAACACCAGGTCTATTAGTATGAAACGCGAAAATGGGCGCCAGAGGCCGCTGTGCAACTTTATTTGAGCCGACGGTGGCGCTGTTGTAGGCGTTTTGTTCTTTGACTCATGTGGCATCAGCATGCGTGCAGTTTTAGAAAAATTCAAATCGTGAAAATTTTCTGGAGCCCTTGGAAAATGGCGATTTCCGAGCCAAAAAGTGCCCATTTGCGGGAAGTTTTGTTGTTCGCCTTCAACTGGAAGAAAGGTGCCACTGAAGCCCACCGAATGCTCGAGGAAGTTTACAGCGACCACGCTCTGAGCAAATCGTAGTGTTACAGGTGGTTTAAAAAATTCCAAAGTGGCGATTTTGAACTTGATAATGAACCACATGGAAAACCGCCCCAAAAGTTCGAGGACGCTGAACTGCAAGCTTTGTTGGATGAGGACAGTACCCAAATGCAGGGGCAACTCGCAAAACAGCTCCAGGTGTCTCAAGGTGCTGTTTCTCTACGTTTAAATAGCCTCGGAATGACCCAAAAGCTTTCCAGATGGGTCCCCCACGAGTTGAGCGAAAGGCAGCAATAACGGCGTCTGGTAACCTGCGAAGGGCTGCTCGCCAGGCACGAAAAGAAGTCATTTTTGCACCGAATCGTAACTTCTGATGAGAAATGGATCCACTTCAGCAATCCTACGCGCCAAAAGTCGTGGGGCCTGCCCGGCCAATTTCCAAAACAGACGCCTAGGCCCAATCGCTTCGGAAAAAAAGACAATGCTTTGCAAATGGTGGGACCAGACCGGCGTAGTATATTCAGAACTCCTGAAAACTGGCAAAATAGTCAATACTAGTCGCTACGAACAACAAAGGCACAGTTTGAGAGAGGCGTTGAATGAAAAAAGACCGGAATGACGTGAAAAGCACAACAACCTGATACTGCAACATGACAACGCTCCAGCCCACAACGCTACGGTGGTCAAAAACACCATAAAAGACTTGGGCTGGGAACTCTTACCCCACCCGCCGTACTCACCAGACTTAGCGCCGTCGAACTACCACCTTTTCACATCTTTAGGACACGCCCTAAAAAACAGGAATTTTCGAACTCAGACATACTCCGAAAATGACTTGTTGACTGGTTCGACTCAAAAGGAATAGAAATTTTCAGACAAGGAATTCGAAAATTTCCTGAAAAGTGGTCCGAATGTATAGCTAATCAGGGCAGTTACTTTGAATTAAAAATCTTTTGTTGTATGGAATTGGTGAACTTTTGATTTCACTGAAAATTTTCGCGTTTCATACTAATAGACCTGGTATTATCAAACATAATCTCAAACGATATATTATTTCAATGTGTAAATATTTTCAATAGTACTTCGCTTTAATCAATATATAACAAAAGAGTAAAAAAACACACAAATAAAATCTTTTTATATATCCAGAGAGAAGAGAGGAAACAATATATTTAAATTAATTACACAAAATAGAAAAAAAAAAGGTAAAAATATTTTCATTTAATTAATTTAAGAATCTTTTCTAAAGAGATGTCAATTATTTATATATTTATTAATTTCAAAAGGATTTATTTGTGCAAAGAAGAAAATAATAGTAATTATATTATGAAGATACCAGGGTTGCCGGATGTTATTAAAGGATTCACTCTAATCACAGAAGAAATGTTCCAAAAGATCATTAATTATATCTGGACTTTTTTATTATTCAGGGAAGGTAATTTCCGTGAGACCTTCACCCAATTACGGCCATCTTGGAGGCAAAGACCTTCGAAAACTAATTGACGTTCATTTTTATTGGGCTGTTGGAGGAATTTGGCTCTTCCTTGTTCGACACAAATGGTACACGCAGCATTCTTGGGATGTTCTGGATATATGCAGCGCTCTATAGAATCCTATATATTTTATAAATAAAGATGAATGAGATTTCTGTTGTATTTTAGAATTGTTGAGATTATGCTATGGCGGTGCAGTCGTGGTTGAATAATAATCTTGAGAATATAAAGTCTTGATCAGAGATTTCTTTATTTGAGCTAAGGAATATACTCGTATATGAAAAACATAATTTGATTAAAGTACTGCCTGGCTTAAGGCGAGTAGAACAAGGAAAACAAAAAATTATTTACATAATGTACAAAAATTTTGAGCCGGCCATTGGGATGAAACAACAACGATTTTTTATATGGGAAGAGTGACCTCTGGCGGTCGATGTAGCAGAGTATTTGAATCTATGAAATTATAATTTAAAATAAAATAATATTTTTATATAACATATATATTGTCACAGCCTGCATACTCATGTAAATCTATTTTATTACCAATTCATTTTGATTTTTGTAAAAAATAGACACTTCGGCCAATTAGAGTTATATTTTCTCAACGTTTCAACAAAAATATTTTGTTGCCTTGCCAAATGATTTATTTTTATTTATTCCTCCTGACGAAGACAAAATATTTTTGTTGAAACATTGAGAAAATAACTTCCAACTGGCCGAAGTGTCTATTTTTTTACATAAATATGAATGCTGGCTAAGCAACCTCTATCTACAAGATAATTCATTTTGAGGTTTAAAAAAATTTTGATTTTATATTATCAAGTATGATGATGGGATATGGAGGAGCTGCGTCAGTATTCATGTTAGTGTCGGCAGTAAAGGTTCTATGTTAGGAACGGCCTCAAATTACAGGAAATGTCAGACTTTCACCAAAGTGTTCCTGGATCATGGTACCATGATCAACGAAAGATGCACCCCTACTTCCCATTCCATGATATCAGATGTTGATTTGCATGCTGCATCGCCCGTCGTGTAGAATTTATGCTTGAAGAGCATCAACTCATGGAATTCGTGTAATCTTTGCACAAGAGGATAAGAAACAACAAACATAACATCAAGTATGATAATTTTAGCATGATATAAATTGTTTCTGTTTCGCAATTCACTCATCTTCCTTGTCACTGTAATAATAATGCCACATCTTTTAATGTTCTGAACTATTCTACGGAAACAACAGTGAACATCTACATCCCAAGGTATAATAATATATACCAAAAATGGTACCTCTATTTTTAAAGTGCAATAAAAAGTTCGTTCTAGTGGTGATTAAAAATCAGGTTTAACGGGAGAGGTGCATCTTTTGATACACGAATACCATCCTCCTACAACTTTATATTTCATCCTGGCCTGAAAATTGGCCCTGCCACTATATAAGCTTGAACACCATTTTGGAAAATTCGAACCATTTCATAACTCATTCGTACTGATGAGAGCCATAGCAAAAGAGTCGGTGGACAAGTGGGTAACACCCTCGATTCCCGACAGTCATTAACCGGGATTGAATCCCACGTTAACATTTTGTTTAATATATCCTTCACATATTATTCATTGTTGTAAATATCATAAACTAGGTTGTTCTTGTTGAGCGGTACCTAATAAAGTGATTTTGGAACAAGAACAAGAGAGCCATAGCCCGACACCATGGTATACCATGGCTTTGGTCTGAATTTGCCAAAACTGGTGTTCTGCAACATTCTTCATCATTACCTTAACGTTCTGTACTGGGTATGAACCAAAATGTATTGTTTGATGTCTTTTAACGGAAGATATGCCTCTTCTGGTACATACATATGATACATTAGCACGCCATCTGTTATGAAAATTCGAAACTATTATAGACGCGTATGATTCTTTTAAAAATGAAAAACAATTTCTACTGCCCTTACTGCAATGAAAAAATTAATGGGAGGGATTTTAAAATAATTATACCCGTCTCTAATTATTTCGAAAATGTTCATATACATATATATGTTAAAAACAAAATAAGCATTTCCTGGCTGCTTACATAAGCATTTTAGATGGCAGAGTGCCATCTAGTGGAACAAAAATCAACTAAACGTCAGGAAATACTTCTTTTGTTTTTAATATCAACTTCTGACCATTTTTTTCTTATTTTTCTCTCACACATACATCTTTTTTAACTTAATTCTATTGACGCTATGAGGCGCTGAGTTTGTTGTTGACATACATATATGCTATAATACCTTGAAAAAGGTTGGCGTTCAGCCAACTAAATATTTGTAAAATAAATTACAACAACAACAACAAAAACCTTTATTAAGACACTATTGTCTTACAAGGGGATTCCCCATAACGGTTATATATGTACATGAGTGAGGAGGAAAAGCAATTTAGAGGGGAGGGGGAGCAATCAGCCGTTGTCTGTGGAGTTGAGCACTTCTTCTCTCATTTTATCAATCGCCTTGAAATATTTAAAATATTTATAAACAAATGTTTTATCCAGCAAGAGAGTAGTGAAGATTTTATATACATGTTGTACATTGTAGTGGGTTGGCCCCGAAATTTCGCGAATTTCCAGTCTCTTTTCGTAGTAAAATAAATTATTTTTGATTCAATAAATGCCTTTTTAATTGTTATATGTATTATATATCTGTCCATGTGATATAGTGTAAAATAAGCCTTAGACAGGTTGTTGTAGGAAGTAAATTTCGCCATTTTAGTAGAATGTCGGAGGATTGTTATCACCACCCAATCCACCTTCCTGGATCGATTCCAGCATTAAACACTTTTTTTCTGCCTGAATGGACCCTGATATTTGCATAAGTACGACCCTACCAGTGAGTTTGTGTAGCCAAATGGGACTCTAACATCTTATAAGTATAAACGCCGAACTGCTGTCTACATGTGTAGGATGTATTAGCGTGTGATACACTTACAGTAAAAACAACACTAACTACCCGCCATCAAGTCCAATACTACGTGTAATTAGAATAGGAATTCCCAAAATTTCCTTTTGTGATTACTGCTGGGAGAAAAAATATTGTAGGGTCTGGCTCATCAGTGTGTGATGAACCTTCACACCAGTTTCTACAGTTTTACTTTACCATACTGATGTTGTTGTTGTCGTGTCTGATGAGGGGCCTCAGATGTCTTCATGCATCTCTATCACAGCAGTTGCAATCTTGGGTGTGTAAAGCTGCTGTTCTGAGTCAATGTCAATTTTCTGTTGTATCCATGCATCTCTATCACAGCAGTCACAATGTCCTCTATCTTGGGTGTGCTAAGCTACTGCTCTGGGTCCATGTCAATTGTCTGCAAGGCTGAGGCCATTGATGAGCATGAGAATAGGTGTGTAGGTGTTAGTTCCACACCATACCAACTGATATTCTATTGAATTAGAATGGAAGAGGGGCTGACAATATTTTATTTGAATAAATAGCGATGTTCACTTTTAATTATTTCTTTTAAATGGTGAGTGAATACTATATTGAAATAAGATGTTGTTAACTTGATTAAATATCGGTTTATAGCTAGAACTCTCCTACTTTCTCAAGCACTGTTTGGTTACTTATAAATAATGTTAGAGTTAAACTTGTGTACAAAGATCAGGACCTTTATAAATCCATTAGTGACTAAAACAATTCTGGATTCGATATACGTTGAGACCTAGTCTAGACTACAATTGACATTTTGTATCTTTTAAGTGCAATTCCAAAACCAAATAACGCGGAAGGAAAGAATTCCAAAAAACTTCTCTCTATCCTATTTAGATATATTACTCTGGAGTGTAATTGTATTTCTTTCATTTAACCCATTGGCCCACTTGGCTCAGGATCTAGGCTAATGTCACCGTTCTGTCGGAGGGGGAGTAACAAAACAAAATGGAGTCAAGTAAACCTTGGCACACATTTCACCTTTCTCGATGTTATCCATCAAACTTTTTATTAGGATCAATTTGGCACAATTGTTCTTTACTTAAAATACTTCCAACTGCTCTTAACAACTGATGCAGAATACAAAAGAATCGATTCTACTATACACACGATGCCAGAGTTCTCTTTCGTTACTTCCACTCCCTGATAGGATGGACTTGGCCAAGAATCCCGGAATCATTGAGGCAATTTATTGTTATTTTTGAACTACTTCAACGTGCGTGTAGTATCCTCAGAATATATATTTAAAATTTAAATAGCTTTGTTTGCATATTTTTACACCTTGAGATGTAGATGTTTTGTTCAGCGGTTTCCATCGTGCTGTAGAATGAACCAGAACGAGTTCTCAATAAAAGCTGGCGCTTTATTTTGGTAAGCTTACAAAGAAGAAGAGCTGACGCGAGCGCGCGTGGCTGCACTACGACAAAGTCCTTAAGCGGCAGGAGGAGCAAAGACCGGTATATATCTCCAACTCCTTCCTAATATGGAGGAGGACACTTACTTGTCCTTTAAGTCGGAAACAGATTCTAAAGGAAGATGAACCTCGTACTTATTAGGTTAACGGTATATGATTGCGAAATGTAAGGGAAAACCTCCTCATATTTTTATAAATGGAAATCTTCAATGAACCAAGGCGTCTCACCGCCAGATTTGGATCCAACGTCTTAAAGGAGCATGATTGAGAAGTTACGTCAATCTTGGGACTGTTCATAAATAAGGCCTTACAACTAGATATGGGTCCGCTGTCTTAAAGGAGCATGATTGAGAAGTTACGCCAGTCTTAGGACTGTTCATAACTAAGGCCTTACCTCTAGATATGGGTCCGTTGTCTTAAAAGATAATGATTGAGAAGTTACGCCAGTCTTAGGACTGTTCATAACTAAGGCCTTACCTCTAGATATGGGTCCGTTGTCTTAAAAGATAATGATTGAGAAGTTACGCCAGTCTTAGGACTGTTCATAACTAAGGCCTTACCTCTAGATATGGGTCCGTTGTCTTAAAAGATAATGATTGAGAAGTTACGCCAGTCTTAGGACTGTTCATAACTAAGGCCTTACCTCTAGATATGGGTCCGTTGTCTTAAAAGATAATGATTGAGAAGTTACGCCAGTCTTAGGACTGTTCATAACTAAGGCCTTACCTCTAGATATGGGTCCGTTGTCTTAAAAGAGCATGATTAAGGAGGTACACCGGTTTTAGGACTGACCCATATCTAAGGCCACGTTTTAAAAATGGAACATCCTCTGTATTTTATTGATCACACAGAGTATTAATAATAGGTAGACCTTTTTTTTT
>CP092865.1:28515748-28532787 GCA_030710605.1 Cordylochernes scorpioides | reverse complement strand
GGGAAAATTCACTATAGAGGAGCCAAGCCTTCCTAAATCTTTTTCATCGTCCATTCACTAATTGCAGAAATTGGTCCTGTATAATAAAAAAGAAAAATTATATTCAACAATTTGGATTATAGATAAGAATCACAAAGTAGCAAGACCATACGAATGTAAAAATATATTCTATGTATCGATTGATAAACCCTGTACGATTTATAAATGAATAAAACAAAGCTTCGAGGGCTGCGTATCTTTTATAAAAGATACGCAGCCCTCGAAGCTTTGTTTTATTCATTTATATATTTATGTGTTGGGAATGAAGTTTGAAAGCATTCCTATTGTAAATATGGAGAAAAGGAGAAAATTGGAAAGAAGAGGTATGGCATGATCAGGAATTAAGAAGACTCTGGAAGATAGGAAGAGTCAGGTAAGCGAAAAGGATTTACTTGACTAAAGAATATTGCCACGTGTAAAATTAAGAAAGACAAACTTCGGGATGACACAGCAATATATTTAAGACAAGAACAAACTATGAAGGATAAAGAAAATATAAGCATTGAGGGACGCTCACAGAGTAGCAAAATATAAACATAAAAATTATACACTGTTAATAAGAAATCAGCATAAAATACGTAAAAAGGCTATAGTTCATGTTCTTAAGCCGCACCATATCGAGGAACGCAAGACCTGTAGCAGGGCCCTTAATGAAAAGGCATTGGTTACTTTAATGATAGCAACCAAACCCGTACCATTCACTACGCTCTCATATAAACAACTTTCAGAACTGGGTCAAGCAATGCAAGGGAAGTTTTTCAAAGGGCTGTATGATCGTTGAAGGTTTCTGTTACAATGGAAACTTTCTATAAAGAAGGTGGACCCAAATGCCAAGATAAATTCTCAAATTCAAGATAAAATTGTGAAAATTTTGTAGTTTTTAATTCGAAACTCTAGCGAAAACTTGTATTAAGACATTATTCGAAAATGAGATCCCATTTTTGTATCCAAGTAACTCATATTTCGTGTTTCTGCACCATAATAAAACCACGAGTTATACCTCACGTTCAACACGCCCATACCTGGACGAAAAGAGAGATGAAACCGGCATTTCGTACATCCCTTTTAAGAACATCCCTGATTAATCCCTTTTTGGGATTATTATGGATTTGTTGTGATCTCTAGAAAATCGAAGACGCTAGATGGTCTCTACAAAGTGGTTAAGGACTGTTGGGATGGTCTTGATCAAATTATTTTAAGACGAAGCCTTATTTTCTGGAAACATCGATGCCGGGCTATTGCTAAACGTCAAGGCTTACACATAGAAATCAATAATTTGTACAAACAAATATTTGTAAATTATTTACAATAAACCACTAAAATCGTTTTGTTAAAGATGGAACACTCAGTATATGCAACAATGAAGGATGAAATCTTAGTTATGATATTTTAGAGCAAACTATGGACATAAGCTTTTAGGACAGTTGAATAACATATAGATATATTTTCATCGAGAAATGCTCTTCCGAAAATAATACAACAACAACAAAAAGCCTTTATTTAGGGTCACTGACCCTATACAGGATTCACCAGAGGTATGCATAAGAACAAAGCAGTGAGACAAAGGAAATAACGATATAGACAGAAGAAGAAGAAAAAAAAAACAAGAAAGAGAAAGAGGGAAGCAAGAAAAACAACACAAAAAGAGTAGCAGTAAGAAAGTGAGGAGTGAGTGTCACTTGGCCTTCTTCTTAGATATGGACTTGTGAAAACCATAAAACGCCGTAGCAATATACTTATTCTGGGTCATATTGTCAATTATTGATGGAAGTGAAGCACAGAGTTGTTCCGAAAATAATAAAGACAAGGCCAGTTAGGCGAAACCGCTGGAGGGGTTCACCAGCATAAGCCAAACCCTCACACTATTTTCTTTTATCGCAGCAAGGATACTATACAGAGTTTTTTTTTTTTCAATAAAATAATCTTCTGTATCAATATTGAGTAAAATTAATCAGGCTTCCAGGGAAAAGTATCTTTTCAAAACATTTTTATTCTCTAGCTTTCAGGCACGGACGCCCTTCTACAGGAAAAAATCAAGTTATTATACCAATTATTATACCAAGTTTTCTCCTGTAGAAGGCCGTCCGTGCCGGAAAGCTAGAGAATAAAAATGTTTTGAAAAGACACTTTACCCTGGAGGCCTGATTAATTTTACCCAAGAGTTTGATTTGTTTGTAAAAGAAGCATTCGTGCGCTTAATATAGTTATTTTTATTACATATAGATGGCGCGTTATTGACATATTTGTCATATAGTCATACTGTCATTCAGAGCATTGTAACCCTGGTGGCTATACCAAGTAGAGATAGGGACTTTGGACTGAGAGAGATTGAGATTGAAACTACTATTTTACATCGTAAGTATATATGAATGAATATGAGAATATATAAGGATAAATAGATGTATAAATAGATGTAAATTTATAAAATAATTAATAAATATACATACAGTTAAACCTGTTTATAGCGCCCCCTCTTGGGACTCACCAAAATAGGGCGCTATTTAGAGGGGGCGCTATAGACAGGTTTAACTGTATGTATAAAAAATATATACACAAAGTCGTCATTGGTGGCGTCCACCGCCTGAGACAGAGAGAGAAGTTAGCTGTTCGTGTTACCAGATCACGCTTTGGTATAAAATATCAACAAATATCATTGTGGATTTCTCATATTCACTGAAACACAAGATATACATTAAGGAAATAATATATTCTATCAAATGAACACAAACTCTATACACCAGCCTAGAACAAGTGGCGCCATCGTTTACCCAAGTAATTATTTACCAACAGTCATAGACGGACAAAAGATGATGCCGAGCTTTAACATACATTTTGACAGGAGAGGTGTCATCTTTCTTTTTTCTTCTATAAAATAAATGTGCAAAGAGTACTCAGAATACCCCAAAAACTGAATTAAGAATTTCAACCTTTTATTTGCATTTCTGTCCAAAATTTTAAAGCATTGAACCTAAGTTTAACAAAATTCGTTCAATATATCATTAAAATAATATAACCCGCAAATAAATTTTGATTATTATATAAAATATTTAACCTTGTTTTAATAATTATAAAAATTATTTTTCTAAATCATAAAAAATCTCTAAAAATACGCTTGATTAATCGATTTTATATTAATGAAGTTATTTTCTATACCCAATATATTGTAGCGTAGAAATCAAGCCTTGAAATATCCTAAGATGTAAAAGTATTTATTGATGACGTTACAGCGACGAGTCGACAATTATTAACAAGTCAGCCAAAACTATCTACAGCTAGGGAATCTTAAGCAAGCAAGCAAAGAAATATTTTAAAGATGATTTCACAAAAACAGAGTAATATATATTTTTATAATCTGTTGAATATTTTCATTGAATAATATTAAATTAAATAATAAAATATTTCTTCGTCACAATATATATTTTGAAATTAGAAATATATCCCGTTTTTTTTTTTTTGAAAATGTGTGTGTGATATTTAAAAACAAAAACACTAAACGCGGTTTTAATAGAAAAGATGGACGTTTTATTGACTAAAGATCAAATATTAAGGAGAATAATAGAACACACGACAATCAATACTATGGAAGGAATAGAACATTTTATCAGCTCATTTTCTGGAGCCTAGATAAAATGGTTTGGAAGATTTTCATAGAACAGTAATCTGTGAACAATGTTTTTAAATCGTATGTCTATGTACATTGGAAGGTATATATATTGAGAAGTAAATTAAAGTAAAATATCGTCACCACATTTAAACAAATAAATTATTAAAAATGAATTTTAAATTTTACATTGTATAAAATAATTTAAAAGGATCATAATGCGTTCTTTAAAAATTTGTAAAAGCAATAAATATTATTGAATATTTAAATTATTATTACCAACACTAAAGCATGCTTTTAATTTTTTATCTAGAAAAAAAATCATTATAAATGACAACTACAAATATCTCTATAAAGCCAGAAATATATTAATCCGCATTTATCGAAAATAGTGTATTTTGAGCTGAATTAAAAAAAAAAAATTGAAAATATATAGTGCATGCAATGTAAACTGAAAATTCATACTTTCCCCCAAACTTCAATTTTATAAATCATAGAACCCCTATAAATTGGCTTTTATTATGCCAAATTTCATTTTTAAAAATACATTTCCCATTTTCCTGCCAAATTATAGACAAAATATATATGTAGTTACAAATAACTTATCAATTTAACATTTATGTTTGATTTGAAATTTTCAATTTTTATAAATGTAAAAGAAATATGTTAGTACATTTAAAATCGTCCAATTAAAAATGTTTATATTATAAAATTATATAAATTTTACACGAATAATAAATGATATATTTCTTTTGATATTTCAAAAAAATATATTTACATATTAAAATATTGAAATACAATTAATAATTTTAGATATTTTATCGAATATATACAGAATATATATTTTTTTAGATATACAATTTTAAAAATAAAATATGTCTAAATACATTGACATTAATTTTTTATTCAATCCAATATATACTTTTTTAAACATCTATGGACACATATATATATATTAAAATAATCATATTTGTTAAATTATTGATTGGGAATAATTATATTATGAGAAAGATATACACATTTTTTAAAACTTTTATATGAAAAATAGAATATTGTGAGAAATAAATTTACATTAAAACAAAATCAGACGAAAATATAACCAGATTTATATCTGCTATAATATACACACAGAAATATTATTGTATGAACTATTTTACAAGGGGGGGGATATTATATATATTACTATTTTAAATGGTATATTTTGGGGTTATATAGTGCAGCAAAATATTTCACGACTTGTAAAATTCAATATATAGACATTCAGCATGCAACACATCTACAAAAATATTACATCAGCTAATAACACAATAAAGTGATTATATATGCATCCAATATAATATATCAATCTACATAAGTTACATAGGATAAAGCTAAGTTTTACACACACATATATATAGATGGAAATTTTGACGGGAGGATATTGATCTATATACGCAAAGGTCGCCTCTCCCGTCAAATTGAACGTCAAAACTAGACGCCATCTTATGAACGTCGCCGCAAACTAGTGGCCTCGGGTCGGCGACAAAGCCACAACACCAGCTTTGGCAAACTGAGAAGCGCCCACTTGGAAACCAAGATTTGAGGCTAATGGCCCTCGTCAGCCTAGGGCGGACTTTATTCCACGAGATTCACAAAGGATCTAATGGAATCTTCACAATCTGCCAAATAGGTGTTTACTTGGTAGAGTGGCAAGGAAAAATCTATGGCCAAAATATTTTTTTTTCTCTGGGAGGATATTGATCTATAAAAATAAAGGTTAGATCTCCCATAATACAAAATCATGGTCTCCAGGTGGGCGCTTCTTAGTTTGCCAAAGTTGGTATTGTGGCTTTGTTACCGACCTGAAGCCGCTAGTTTGAGGCGACGGTCAATAGATGGCGTCTAGTTTGAGAATATGTTTCCAAAAAGATAATATAATTGTTTAAAATTAAAACAATGTTTTACACAATTTTAAATAATTCAAGAGAGTCTTTGAAACTCTTCCGCAAAAATCTAAGAAAAATTATTATTAATATAAAAAATATATTCAAAATCAAGTAAATTAGGATACACGTGCAGTTTGTAAAGAATGAAATATATCATTTCTTATCAAATAAAGATTACATATATATATATATATATATATATAACCAAATGATATATTCACAATATATGAAAAATATATTCTAAATCATAAGAATATTTTTCACGCAAATTACTAAGCGAATCAAAATTGGCTCATGATAATTCTGTTTATTATAGAAAATAATTTCAATTCTCTCTCTCTAATAGCAATAAATATTTATTTGAAGTTTGATTTTTGGCTGACATTCATAAATTTGTTTAAACTTGGTTTGACTTTTAATTATGTCTTCACAAGCGCACGTGCTTTGAAAATGAATTAAAGTATGTCTAAGAGAGAAAAAAAATCATGTAGCAATAATATGTGTTGTCTAAAATATGTGCTTCTAAAAAACCCTTTTCATAGCTTTATACTCGTATCTATAAAGGTTTTGCGAATATATCTTAAGGAGCGCATCTCTAATTAAATAAATTATTTTTAATATATTGGTGTAGAGTTATAGCTATTTTTAAGCATTTTTCTATATCTTATTCTTAATTTAAATTTTTATTGTACAAATTTATATATATAGAGAAGAATATATATTATATATATAATATATATATATATATATATAATATATATAATATATATATTATAAAATCTTATTAATTTCAAATTTTAAATCAATTTTATCACATTTTTATTCACACTTTAGACACTAAAATTTAGCGAATTTTTCACAAATTTTATTATGGTTTGAGAAATATAATGTTTGCCGAAATATGAATACATTTAAGAAATTAATGTTAATTAAATTGTCAAAATAATTTAGTGTTTGCCAAAATATATGTAATATCGGTAGAACTCTTTATATTTAAATTTTAATTTATAAACGCTTTAAAATTTTCACACTATGATTTACATTATGTTTACAAAATGATACTTTCATATTTTCTTCCAGATTTTAAAGTGTACTTGTGCCAAATCTATCAATTTATACATTTTCATGTCCATTTTAATCTGCAAACATTGTATTTCGGTAAACTATATTTATATTTGTGAAAAACGCGGTAATTTTAAGCTATTCTATCAACAAAAATGATCGTTTTTATGTCATGATTAAATATCGAAAATTCCTAAAATTAATATATTTTTTGGATATAACTATTTTTTAAATACATATTCAAAATGTGAATAATAATGGAAATAAATAACACACATTTAATACTAGAAACCTTATTTCAATATTCTATTAAAATATGAAATTATAAGAATCTTCAATATTAAAAATATTGTATGAAATTTCTATGTGTATTTTCTACCATCTTATTAATTATAAAAGTTTTCTTCTGAACACTATAAGTGGGCAGTTGTAAGTAATCACCTATAAGGTAATTTTTACCTATAAAATATTGAGATGATTTTTTCCTAATATAATTTATATTATTATAAAAAATGAACTTAAAATAATAATTCACCTATATATGAAAGAGACGATAGATTCCTATTTTTATGTCCTAATGTGTCAAAAATAACCATTAGATACCAAAAATTATTTCTGTGAAGAAAAGTTTTCTGCGATCGCATTCATAGTTTTTGATATATTATTTTTTATTATATTATGAATTATTATAATGTGGTTAAAATATATGTTAGATAAAGTATCGGCTGCTACATTTTTTAAAAAATATTTAAAAATCTATTAACAGTTAGGTTTAAATGATTATTTTGAACAAAGAAAGATAACATAATATATTTTTTTATTATATGAAAATTTCGCTTTTTTACACAATGGTATATAACTTATATTAGTATATAATTTTAATACTTTTATTTTAAAAAAATATTGAATTTCATGAACTAATTTAATATTAACTCTAAAAATTAAATATATGGACTAGATATTGCAAAATTAACGGCATTTAAATGACTAGTTGTATTTCGAAAAAAAAAAAAAACTAATATATAATTTAAAACACAAATATACACTTCGAAAATTAAAAATATGTATATTTTAGCAATCTTAATCTAAAAATCAGATAATATTGAATCAATATAATTTATTTCAAGGATATAATAATGATTTTTAAATTTAAAAAAATATATAAATAAATTATATAATTATATATATATGCTAATATATATATTGGAAAAATAAATTAGTAACAAATGTTATAAATGAAATTAACATGATCATCAAAAAGTAGTTGAGCTTAATTTTAAAGTATTTTTCAATGTTACTTTTCCATTAAAATGATTTAAAATGAAATTTTCAATTATAAATGAAATGGACATTGTTTTTGTCTCTTTCAATTTATTTTTTCTTTAAATTATAACTTCTTTATTAAATATATAAATATATGTTGTTTATTGTTATATTTTTTGTGTATATATAAAGATTTTGAAAATGATGGTACCCATGTGAAAAAAGCTCCTTTTTAAATAAATATATAAAATGCATTTAATTAAATGCATCGATACATTTTTGATGGCCTCTGCGCAGAATGCACAGATTTAGTTTAACGAGTAAACCGCACATAGCACTAATTTTGGTAAAATTCAAACAAAAAAAAACATACTGCATATATATATATACCAAACATTTAATTCAAAGAAGAGGTTATTTTTGCATACGTGTCATATATTATTTCAAATTTATATATAAACTATTAAATAATTTGTGATAGCCAATTATAGCTAAATATAGCCCCACATATTTTAATATATAAATTTTCTTCTTTAATCCCAGAGTAAAATACGTATAAATTTTGATTATATCAGTTTTATATATTTCAGTGTATTCTCTCTTTTAAGTGTTTCGCCTTTGAAAAATATCTTATAAAATTTTATATACCGAACTTAAGATAAAAAATATAACATTCAACATGTTTCTTAAGGTTTCTTGAAAGGATGTTTTCCAAATGCCTTGGATTTGCGAGGCTGAAACACATAGGGGTTGGTTAAACGAGAGTGCAATGAGAATTTAAAACAAATATACCCATTTGACATAGACAATACCCAAATAACAAGAAATATGTATTTTATATTATATTTTGTTATGATTATCAAAGAAAATAGACAAAGAATTCAATACCTATTCAAAAATAATATTTTGATAACAAAACCACTTTATAATATATTTATCAATGTTTTTATAAATATAAGAAAATGCATTTTGATTTGCATCATGGTATATCTATAAGATAAAGTATATTGTAGTGTGGTGTATTTATTATTGACATAATTTCAAGCTTTACATTCTATTATATTTACATAGTTTGGCTTAAATTGTGTCATTGATATATAAATGTGCAATTTTAGACCATTTGTAAATATAAATAATAAATGGATGGCCGGAACACAAGTCTGGAGTTCCAATTGAATGCAGATTATATTGGCCCTTCAGAGAAGAAATCTCTTTGCATGAAGGCTTAATATTCAAAGGACTACGCATAATATATAATCCCTAAATCTCTTAGAGTCAAGGTTTTAAAGAGTCTGCACATCGGACATATTGGCATCAACGGCACTCTTCAAAGAGCCAAGGAATCAATTTATTGTCCTGGAGTAACAAAAGATATAATCAACCATGGAGAAAAGTGTATGATTTGCATTTCATCAAGTTCCTTCTTGACATTAGCTTTAATTGCAAAAGGTATCTTGCGAGCAGGTTTAATGGGCAAATTTTTTGGAATTTCTGAAAAGTCAGCTTTATATTTATAGTTCCTTATAAGCCCTATACCTTTAAACAATTCTTCAAATTCCATTTCTGGACAGACTTCATCAACCCTGTAGATCAAGCCTAACTGTGAGCAGGCATCTCTTCCCAGAATCGGAGTGATTCCTTTTTCTGATATTATAAATCTGAGAACTACTGCCTTACTTTTTATTGTGCAAGTAACATTTGTCTCGCCCATTACCCTTATTGATTCACCAGAGTAAGTTAATAACTACCTTACTCTACTTGAATTAATTTTTAGTTTAAGTTTTTTAGAGAGTGTCAAAGGTATGACATTGCACTGAGCTCCAGTGTCCAATTTAAAATCAACTGTTTGATTTCCTTTGAACGTTACTCTTTCCAACCACTCTTGTCCATTTCGGGTCTTTATTTCATTTATTGAGAGAGAAAATTCATCCGATTCCACCTCAGTATCTTCTACAAGGTTTACCACTCTTTCCCTTTTGGCAGTTTTGCATAATTTTGAAAAATGGTTAGCCTTTTTACATTTATAGCATACTTTACCATATGCTGGGCATTTGTTTATTTCATGTTTAGCTCCACAACGTGTACAATTATTTATAAGTTTCTTAAAGCTTGTGGTATCTCTAGGATTAAAGGCTTTCTGTGAGAAATCTCTACTAATTTTTCTTTCGATTGTGGAAATGGATGGCTCACTTTCGTTCCTATCTTTAATTTCTCTTAGTTGTGTGTTAGCATTTTCAGCAGCTACACATATTTGAATTGCTTTAGTTATATTCAGATCTGAATCAGAAAGTAATTTTTCTCGAACATCATTATTTTGTATACCAACAACTATTCTATCCTTAATTAGTTCATCCTCTCCTTGAGAAAGAGAACTTATGAGGTTCTTTCTTTGCTTAAATCAACTGGAATCAAATTAAACAAAGAAAAATGTGTCTTCGAAAGAGAACAAGTTAAAATTTTGGGACATTTGATATCAAAAGCAGGAATACAAATAGACCCTGGAAAGGTCAAAGCAATAAATGATATCCAGAGTCCTAGAAATCGCAAGGAGCTTCAGCGCTTACTTGGTATGATACAATACTTGCAGAGTTTCATACCTAATGCATCGGAAAAGACCAGCAACATGAGGATGCTCCTTAAGAAAAATGTTGTTTGGAACTGGGACCCTTCCCTTGATAATGATCTAGAAGAAATTAAAATTGCATTAAAGGAGGCACCTGCTTTGAAATTTTTTAATCCAAATGCGGCACTGACAATGTCAGTTGATGCTAGTTCGCATGCGGTTGGAGCTGTACTTATGCAGGACAACCGTCCTATTGCCTTTGCTTCAGCAACACTAATTGACTACCAGCGCAACTATCCCCAGATTGAGAAAGAGGCCTTAGCAATAAAATTTGGATGCCGAAAGTTTCATGAATACATTTTTGGTAGACCGATCTTGGTAGAAACTGACCATAAGCCTCTCGAAACCATTTTTAAGAAATGCTTGAGCAAATCGCCACTCCGTTTGCAGAGAATATTATTAGAGCTACAGCCCTATGATCTAAAGGTAAAATATGTTAGAGGTAAAGATATGTTTATAGCTGATTTACTAAGCAGGGATTGTGTTGAAGAAGAAAAATTTGAAAACGAGCATCTAGAAATTCTTCTATGTATTTCTATGCCACAAAGTCTAACAAAGAATGAACTGGTGACGGCAACAGAAACTGATCCAGAACTATCGCAACTAAAGTCACTTCTAATAAATGGATGGCCGGAACACAAGTCTGGAGTTCCAATTGAATGCAGATTATATTGGCCCTTCAGAGAAAAATTCTCTTTGCATGAAGGCTTAATATTCAAAGGACTACGCATAATAATCCCTAAATCTCTTAGAGTCAAGGTTTTAAAGAGTCTGCACATCGGACATATTGGCATCAACGGCACTCTTCAAAGAGCCAAGGAATCAATTTATTGGCCTGGAGTAACAAAAGATATAATCAACCATGGAGAAAAGTGTATGATTTGCATTTCCAATTCCAGGAGTAATCAAAAACAAACAATCATTAACAAGGAAATACCCAAATTTCCATGGCAGATTGTAGCATCGGATGTTTTTATGTATAATGACCACAATTATTTACTGGTAACTGATAGTTATTCTGGATATATTGATTTTAAAGAACTTAAATCATTAAATTCTAAAGAAACAATAGTATATTTAAAGGAATGGTTTGCCCAACATGGGATACCAAAGGTTCTAGAAACTGACAATGGTACCAACTATTGTTCAAGAGAATTCAAGCAATTTTCACAGGAATGGTCATTTACCCACCAAACCTCTAGCCCTCTACACCCTAGGTCCAATGGGTTGGCAGAAAGGGCAGTTCAAACAGCAAAAAGTCTTCTTAGAAAATGTGAAAGAGGAAAAGAAGACATCCAAATGGCACTGTTGAACTATCGAAACACCCCAAGAGAAGGATTAGGTTCACCTGTGCCGACTCTCCTGGACAAGACTGACAAGGGACCCCACCCATCAACGGAGCCCATGGAGCCATCACAGACTTTACCGGCCACTGACCATCACCCTTTAAGAACAAAGTCTGGACGCCTCATCAAGCCAGTTTCCCGGCTGAACCTTTGAAGAAAAAAAAAAAGGGAGATGTAAATATAAAAGTAATATTAAAGTCAATAATAATCATTAGCCAAGTTGGCGCATATAAACAAAAGGAATAACCCCTTCATATACCTTGTTTTAGTTTGTAATATAATAAATACATTAAGTTTTAGTCTGCTTAATGTTGTTGTTAGTTATTTAATTAACTACGAAGACAAGTTAATGTCACACCATTGTTACCGAGAATAAAGTTCGTTCGCATTTACCTCTCCTCGCGACTATTTTCCAACATGACAATATATAACTAACTCTTCTAGGAGCACTTCTCTCTCTTTCTCAACAGGTAGAGGAGCTGTTCGAGAGCTTGAATGCCAACACCATCCTAGAACCTCTTTATAAAGGCTATTATAGGGAGGAGATTGTCTCCCCTTCTAACAAGGAGGACATCCTCGAGTACCTGTCACCTGAGCAGAGGTCTGAAGCTATTCCTCGACATGGCAATAGTCGGGGAGATCTGTCCGACTTCAGGGCGTGACATCATACCAGACGACCATCAGTGAGATTCCTCTGATTAAAATAATATTTAATTTTCCTATTAACCTTGTGTAATCATATATGGACATTGTAATAAATCAGTTTCAATCTCAATCTCTCTCTAGAACCCCTGTATACACTATATATCTAAAGGAGCGCCTCTTCTTCTTATTCAAAACTTTACAAGTGGTGATGAGGAATAAGCCACAACAATGATAAAGTTTTTTACTAGGGTGATAAACTTAATTATTCGTCCTGAGGCAAAATTAAAGGGATAGATGCTCCTATAAGTAAATGAAGATCTTCATCGCAACTTTATGTTGTATTCTAGCGTGAATACCGGCCCTTGTCACTTCAACAGCGCAAACATCTTTTTGGTAAATTCGACCGATTTCATAACTCCTCCCGTAGAATGTCACCAAAATCGAAGCCGCCCTTGTACTGATTAGGCCAATATCCAGAAACCATGGTATACAGGTTAGTTTTTGTCTTAAATTTGACAAACCTGGTGTTGTAGTTCATTCTCTATCATCACTAGTAAAGTTTTCTATACCAGGGTGATAAGGATAATGTATCGTTCTGATGTATAATTAAAGAGAGAGCTATCCCCCTAGGTATATCAATTATCTTCCTTCCGCATCTTTATGTTGTTATATCAATATATATCAGAGGATATCGATAGAATATTTGATCCAACATAATTTTTCCATATATTTAAAGTCCAAATCAAACTTTGAGCGCAAATATTGAAGCAGCCTTTCTCAACGAGTAACCAAGGGATTCCGACGGAGAGTCAATACTCACCCTGAGGTCCCTACTCACCCTCCTACCCACCCCGAGGTCCCTACCCACCCCGAGGTCCCTACTCACCCTGAGGTCTCCTTACTCACCCCGAGGTGTCCTTACTCAGTCCGAGGTCCCTACTCACCCCGAGGTGTCCTTACTACTCACCCCGAGGTCTCTACTCACCCCGAGGTGTCCTTACTACTCACCCCGAGGTCTCTACTCACCCCGAGGTGTCCTTACTACTCACCCCGAGGTCTCTACTCACCCCGAGGTGTCCTTACTCACCCCGAGGTCTCTACTCACCCCGAGGTGTCCTTACTCACCCCGAGGTCTCTACTCACCCCGAGGTGTCCTTACTACTCACCCCGAGGTCTCTACTCACCCCGAGGTGTCCTTACTCACCCCGAGGTCTCTACTCATCCCGAGGTGTCCTTACTCACCCCGAGGTCCTCTACTCACCCCGAGGTCTCTACTCACCCCGAGGTGTCCTTACTCACCCCGAGGTCTCTACTCATCCCGAGGTGTCCTTACTCACCCCGAGGTCTCTACTCACCCCGAGGTGTCCTTACTACTCACCCCGAGGTCTCTACTCACCCCGAGGTGTCCTTACTCACCCCGAGGTCTCTACTCATCCCGAGGTGTCCTTACTACTCACCCCCGAGGTCTCTACTCACCCCGAGGTGTCCTTACTACTCACCCCGAGGTCTCTACTCACCCCGAGGTGTCCTTACTCACCCCGAGGTCTCTACTCATCCCGAGGTGTCCTTACTCACCCCGAGGTCTCTACTCACCCCGAGGTGTCCTTACTACTCACCCCGAGGTCTCTACTCACCCCGAGGTGTCCTTACTACTCACCCCGAGGTCTCTACTCACCCCGAGGTGTCCTTACTCACCCCGAGGTCTCTACTCATCCCGAGGTGTCCTTACTCACCCCGAGGTCCCTACTCACCCCGAGGTGTCCTTACTACTCACCCCGAGGTCTCTACTCACCCCGAGGTGTCCTTACTCACCCCGAGGTCTCTACTCATCCCGAGGTGTCCTTACTCACCCCGAGGTCTCTACTCACCCCGAGGTGTCCTTACTACTCACCCCGAGGTCTCTACTCACCCCGAGGTGTCCTTACTACTCACCCCGAGGTCTCTACTCATCCCGAGGTGTCCTTACTCACCCCGAGGTCCCTACTCACCCCGAGGTGTCCTTACTACTCACCCCGAGGTCTCTACTCACCCCGAGGTGTCCTTACTCACCCCGAGGTCTCTACTCACCCCGAGGTGTCCTTACTTACTCCGAGGTCTCTACTCACCCCGAGGTGTCCTTACTCACCCCGAGGTCTCTACTCACCCCGAGGTGTCCTTACTACTCACCCCGAGGTCTCTACTCACCCCGAGGTGTCCTTACTACTCACCCCGAGGTCTCTACTCACCCCGAGGTGTCCTTACTACTCACCCCGAGGTCTCTACTCACCCCGAGGTGTCCTTACTACTCACCCCGAGGTCTCTACTCACCCCGAGGTGTCCTTACTCACCCCGAGGTCTCTACTCACCCCGAGGTGTCCTTACTCACCCCGAGGTCTCTACTCACCTCGAGGTGTCCTTACTACTCACCCCGAGGTCTCTACTCACCCCGAGGTGTCCTTACTCACCCCGAGGTCTCTACTCACCCCGAGGTGTCCTTACTCACCCCGAGGTCTCTACTCACCCCGAGGTGTCCTTACTCACCCCGAGGTCTCTACTCACCCCGAGGTGTCCTTACTACTCACCCCGAGGTCTCTACTCACCCCGAGGTGTCCTTACTCACCCCGAGGTCTCTACTCACCCCGAGGTGTCCTTACTCACCCCGAGGTGTCCTTACTCACCCCGAGGTCTCTACTCACCCCGAGGTGTCCTTACTACTCACCCCGAGGTGTCCTTACTACTCACCCCGAGGTCTCTACTCACCCCGAGGTGTCCTTACTCACCCCGAGGTCTCTACTCACCCCGAGGTGTCCTTACTCACCCCGAGGTCTCTACTCACCCCGAGGTGTCCTTACTACTCACCCCGAGGTCTCTACTCACCCCGAGGTGTCCTTACTCACCCCGAGGTCTCTACTCACCCCGAGGTGTCCTTACTCACTCACCCCGAGGTGTCCTTACTCACCCCGAGGTCTCTACTCACCCCGAGGTGTCCTTACTACTCACCCCGAGGTCTCTACTCACCCCGAGGTGTCCTTACTCACCCCGAGGTCTCTACTCACCCCGAGGTGTCCTTACTCACCCCGAGGTCTCTACTCATCCCGAGGTGTCCTTACTTACTCCGAGGTCCCTACTCACCCCGAGGTCTCTACTCACCCCGAGGTGTCCTTACTCACCCCGAGGTCTCTACTCACCCCGAGGTGTCCTTACTCACCCCGAGGTCTCTACTCACCCCGAGGTCTCTACTCACCCCGAGGTGTCCTTACTCACCCCGAGGTCTCTACTCATCCCGAGGTGTCCTTACTTACTCCGAGGTCCCTACTCACCCCGAGGTCTCTACTCACCCCGAGGTGTCCTTACTCACCCCGAGGTCTCTACTCACCCCGAGGTGTCCTTACTCACCCCGAGGTCTCTACTCACCCCGAGGTGTCCTTACTCACCCCGAGGTCTCTACTCATCCCGAGGTGTCCTTACTTACTCCGAGGTCTCTACTCACCCCGAGGTGTCCTTACTCACCCCGAGGTCTCTACTCATCCCGAGGTGTCCTTACTCACCCTGAGAATGGTGAACCAGCAGGTGAGGTCCTCAGACACCGTCATGACAGCTCCAGCGTTGTCAAACTCCCCGCAGTAGTTGGGGGCGCTGAAGAGTGTCACCAGCTGTCCACAGATCAACGACAAATGCTTACTATGGTGTTTTATCTTTCCAGGAAAGAGTGAGAATATTCAACTGAAAGGAAATCCATTCCAACATCTGAGTGTAGTTTCTGTCTCTAAATGTGATGGTCGAAATATTTTCTGCACTTTAGGGATATAAATTATATTAAACACACAGTAAATATGAAAATAAATTCAATTCTTAGAACTCGACGAGTTTTTATTGAAAAGCCTATATAAAATATTGTCACGGTAGTGATAACGAGTATAACAAAAGTTTAAGTAAAAATAATTCATTTATAAAATGCAAACTATTGCTAAGAATTTATTTACAAGTAATAAAATACAAGAATGGTAAGGGGTGATGACTATGCAAATATTAATGATGATATACCACAGAATATTTAAAATAATTATTCAGTGATATTGCCCCCCTCCTAGATGAACAGCGTCCCGCTGTAATTATCACTTGAACAGATCAGCTTGGTCCTCAGGGTCATGGTAGGGTTTCATTCTCAGTACATGGACAAGGTCTCTTGTTTGGCGTCTTCTGGTTGGTTGGTCCACAGGTTCAACTTCGAAGGTCACGTCAGAGAGTTTCCGAGTAACCCTGTATGACCCGAAGTACCTTTTCATCAGTTTCTCTGAGAGTCCCACCTTTCTTATCGGGATGAACATCCATACCAGGTCACCAACGTTGTAATCCATTGCCTCGTGCTTTGAGTCATATCTGGCCTTGTCCTTCTCTTGGGCTTTCAAGGTTTCTAAACAAACTGCCTAGTCTCTTCGACTCGCGAGGCAATCTTCTGACTGTAATCCTCTTGGAGATCTTCATGCGGATTTGGGAAAAGAGTGTCTACAGTTGTTTCGGCTTCGCGTCCATGAATCAGTTTAAAAGGGGTAAAA